>PYHW01009762.1:5820509-5913940 GCA_013186435.1 Turdus rufiventris | reverse complement strand
TTTTAAAAACCTGTCAAATCGCTGCAGTGCAATACATACAAATATCCACTGTACACTACAGGACTTCAGTACCAGCTAGCACTTCCAGCATATATATTCTTTTTCACTCTGTAAAGTAAAAGCAGCCTAATTTTGAAGACCATTGGGTCCCTGCTGCTCCTACTGATAATGACAGCAATAACTCCCCAGCAGCGATGGGGAAGGAAGCCCTATCACCAGCACACACTGAACTATTTTGCCAGCAGGTGCCTAACTTAATGTGGTTTTATGTGGATCTGGATCTGTACAATATGGAACAACTTTCTGAATAAAAAAAAAAAAAAGTTTAAAAAATAGTGTGGTTGGGTTTGTATTTCAAGTATGGTTTTCATAATGTTCATGGAAACTGAATGAACAAAAAAATATTGTAAAGCCCTATGCAGAGTAACCTTTCATCTTCAAACTATCTTTGGAACTTCAATTCTCTGTATATCTGACAGGATGGAGCAGGGCTTTTTGGCTTCTTTCTTCTTTTTTTTTTTTTAAGGCCTGACACTGAAGAGTGTTCAAGGATTTATTGTTCAGGCCAAAGACAGGCCCCATCTTGCACTCCTTGCTGCACATCCCACTACTGAGAAAAGAGGCTAGGAAGACAAGGAGTCACATGTAACTTCATATTCTTGTTTTCTGAGGCTGCACCCTTTTCTAGGCTTCAATTCTGCAAGCACTTAAATGGATGCTTGTTTTCAGTCAGATCAACCATCCCACTACAAGCAATAGAAAGTATATAAGGCTAACAGGCAGGGGGTTTTATTTGCCTGGGGGTTTTTTTGAGACAGTGGTGTGTTGATGTTTTTTAACTCAATTTCCATGTTTTCATTCTTACCTTTACTAAAGATTAAGACCTACAATTACTGAAATTGAGACATGCATTCTTTATCCCACACCTGCTCTTGGAAAGGCACTTCTAAACCAGTTTCAGTGTTGAGGCAATTGGGACTACTGGAGATTAATACAGGAACTCACAGGGGCAGATTCCCCCGCTAAGCAAAGGGAGCAGTAACCTGAACTCCTGCAGCTTGCTGAAGGGTTGAGAATTAAGTAACACACAGCTATCAAACTATCTCCTCCTGTTCCCCCACATTTAGTCCACAGGACAATTCTTTTCCTCCTTGGCACCCACATCACCAAGGAGAAAAAGAGCCCTTTCGTTTCAATCCTATGGCTGAAGTGAGGGTGAGCACTCAGTGAAAAGCCATTTGTTCAAATGTGGCTGGAACTTTTTTTTAATGATCTCAAAAGAATGTTAAAATTTTGTGGCTAAACTGTCTAGACCAGATTCAAGCTGTAAAATATTCCATCTACAAGGGAAAAGGCACTCAGAAGCAAGTCCACTCTCAAACAGGATACTCTCCAAAACTGCAGGCACAAGAATATAATTTTAGTTTATGTTAGTTTTCACTTCTTCTATTTGTCCATTCCCTTAGACCATCTGTACAGCATCTTGCCTGTTCTTGCCAGATTTGTTATTAAAAACCTGATCACAAATGACATCAGCTCAAATGAACTGAAGTTTCATCCCTATTTCTGGCTCTTGTTCCTAAACATGGATATACTCAGCTATGGTGTTTTCCAGGGACCTCACCAGTCTCTGGAAAAGACTCCAGGCATGGTATTGCTATTGCCTCTTAGTGCAGGCTATGCTACCACATGACCTTACCTTCTCCAAAAACCCAACAAAATCAGCTGGGCAGGTATTGGAAAATCACAGGCACTAGGTTTCAAACAACATTCTTTTCTCCCTGTGCACACCCAGCCTGGACTCGAGGACCCAAATCTTAGAGCCTCCTGACACACAGAGGATACTTGCAAAGAAATCAGCAGCATCAGGGAAAATTATTCAATGCTCCAAGTCTCCAACTTGTTGTTTGCATTGACACAGTCTCACGTTTTTCCTCTCAAAGTTTCCTATGGGACAGAAATTGCCACTTCTTACCAACTCTAAAGATAGGCATTGGAAAAAAATCCAAACTTCTAAGCTATAAGCTTCTTCTGCACCAACCATAAGACATTATTTCTGTGCAGACATAGCCCTAGCTATGCATGTTTCAATTCCTGTTAACTTTAGAGCAACTTTGAACCAAACATGACATAGGAATCTCCAAGTCATCTAGTTCTTGCAACTCCTGGGAACATAAGCAGCAGAGGAGAGAGGCTACCAATGTTCCCCACTAGGTAAAGGTTGCCATGTGTCTCAGCCCTCATTATAAAGCAGAAATTCAACTTTGCACGGAGGGAATGCTGACAGGGAAGATGAAAGAAGGACGTTAAGAGGCAGTGCTCCGAGCACAAAATCCACAGCTGCATCAGCAAGCTTCCCCAGGTGCTGCTATCAGATAAGTGCATTCTGCTGTTCCCAAAGGCTGTTACACATCTGAATAGAAGGGACAAAGAAGTTATCTCTCCAATGGTGTACCAGGATTTGACTACAGAGTAGTCCTGAGCTAGAAACTGTACCAGTTATGATCTTAGACTCCATTTGACAGAGAATTAAAGAGTACATATCTGTTTGCATGCATCAGCATAACTGCTATTGAGTGGAGACCTTCCATGTGCTATTCCTGGATGCTGGTGACCGTAAAAACCTGCCAAAGAACATGTCTATTGTTCAGTGCCTTGCAGGGCTGCTCAGTAACAGATGTCTTGCCATAAGTAGCAGCGATCTCTTTGAAACAGAAAATACCCTCACAGAGATCAACAGCTTTCCAAGTTCTTTAAATTACTTCTAAATGTATTTATACACAGTACAGCAGATTTTTTTTTTTTTAATTAAGATATCCATCTGAGCCCTGCAGAAGATCTCAGTGCTGTGTGCTAGCAGTACAAAACCAGAAGCGTGACAAATAATTGTTATTAAAGCATAAAGGTCAGGGCAATCCCAAGCACAAACACACAGGCTGTCTGGAAAATGGATCAAGGGCAGCCCTGAGAAGGACTTGGGGTTGTCAGCAGTAGGGAAGCTCAACATGAGCTGCAGTGTGCACTTACAGCCAGAAAGTGTCCTGGGGTACACCAACAACAGCAGGGTGAGAAAGGGAACTCTGCCGCTCTGCTCTGCTCTGGTGAGACCCCACCTGCAGTGCTGCATCCAGCTCTGGGGCCCCCAGAATAAGAAGGACATGGACCTGCTGGAACAAGCCCAGAGGGTTTGGTCAGAGGGCTGGAGCACGTCTATTATGAGAACAGGCTGAGAGCTGGGGCTGCTCAGCCTGGAGAACAGAAAGATCCAGGGAGAACTTGCAGCACTTTCCAGTACCTAAAGGGGACCTGCAAGCAAGCTTGTCCTTTTACAAAGACACATAGTGATGGGACAAGGGGCAATGGTTTTAAACTGAGAGTGAATTTAGATTCGATTTTAGGAAGAAATTCTGACCTTCCATTTGTTTTCTCTCCAGCTTCCTCCTGCTACACACCTGTGGCTGGATAAAAAACAGTCCTTCCCCTTCCCTCTTCATACCAGCGATCAGGGATTCAGAGTGCAGCAGCATCACATAAATCTTGCAGCTGCCTCGATCTTGCCTCCACCTCCAGCTTTCCTCCTCCCAAGGTAGCAGCTCTCAGAGACAGGTCTGCTGCCACAGTCCTGGGGCTGCACACGAGCTCAGGTAGGTGGCAGGAGCCACTGCACAGCCCAGATGCTCCTCATGCCACACCTGTCAGGGAGCCACAGGAGCCAGCCATGCAGAGCCAGGAATTTGGAAAGTGACTCAGGCTTCCCACCCGTGGACCATGAGGTGCTGCTAGCCTCACTTCTGCAAAAGAAATGATGCAAAATGATTTGATCTTAAATGAAACATCATTTGCCCCCTTCCTCTATCTACACCATCGGCAGAGACTGTAAAATGAAAATTAAATTGTGGACCGGCATCTCAAGGCACCTCTGTCAGTTGGCATCATGAGATTGCTTGCACTGGAGGCAGAATAAAGGACACAGAGCAGCAGACATGCACTTTGGCATAAAATTACACTAAGCAGCAATAATAAAGAATAAAACCCAATGTACGCACACAAAAACCAGATAACATGCAAATTCCAGATTTATCATTAACTAGGATTTAATCTTCTGCTTCTACCCTACATGTTCATGTGGTTTCTCAGGGGGCTGACTGAAAAGGATTGCCCAAAATAAATATGCCAATACTTTCATACTCTGAGTGTCTTCAAGAGAGATGCAATGGTTAGGAAAAAATTTTTGTTTTAATTTCAGTATCTGGTGAGTATATGCTTTTCCTCAACAGCTACAATACTCACCCACAAGCCAGGATGTCTAAGGACTACCCTCAGCTTTTTACCACTGATGCTACCTGAAAGGACCATCCTGTTTTGCTTCTCTTCAGCTCTCCCAGCTCATTGCAACAAGACAGTAAATGCCACTTATCAAGATAGAATATGTTAAAATGTTCTGAAACCCCCTAGGCTCATTTAGAAGAAAAGTGTCAAGAAGCAAAATTTGTGGCAGTTGCTTAAGGAACACAGATTTACAAAAGAACCGCATTGAAATGAGGTTCCATCAATAATGGGCTTTTTCAATTATCTAGTCCCTATTTAGCCACCAACATTGAATCCGAACATTTGGAAGAGAGAAGGAAGAAAAAAAGAGAACCTCAAATCCTGGGGCTGAAATCCTGAAATAAAGAATGAATGCCTAAACCCTTTTTAAAAAAATGTTTCCTTCATATGTCACATTTCCATACTTGCTACTTGGGAAAAGCTCCTTAGATGAACTCTAAGCAATCTCTGACAATCATTCACTAGATGAGAGATTACTATCTTGAACAGTCTTTTTGCAAGTTGAAGAGAGTCTCTTGTCTCATGTTTCTTAACAACATTTTAAACCAAATTTACAAGAGCTGTCTCAGAACAAGTAACTTCTCACACTAATGTAGGTTTAACAAATTCATAGTCAACAAAACCTTCTTTATATAAATTTTGTGGGCTGAAGGCTGTTAGCAACTTTCTAAAAAGTTTTGGAAAAGAAAGGAAGTTTTAAGGCAAGAAAATTCAAAACTTAAACCAGTAGATTCTGTGAGGACTACTCTAATGATTAATAAACTGTGCTCTTAGAAAAGTGTCAATAAGTCAATGACACAGTGTGAACCTCAAAATAAATCAGCTATTGATTGCAAGACAATTCAATTTAGGCAAAGCAAACAGAAAAAGCTATTGCAACTGAAAGTCATCTGTCTTTATTCCACAGACACTTGGACTTCTGAAGTTCATGCATGTGTGGAGGAGAAGCGCTGTTCAGGCTACAAAGGAGCTGAGTTTGAGGCAGTTCAGTCTAAACACTAAAGCCCTGCAATGCAATGCCAGGCCAAGAAAAAATCTCTTGACAAAATACTGTTATGGTTCAGACTGACTTTTGTCATCCCACAACCCAAATCCAACTTTCTCACAATTCTTCACAACAGTGGTTTTGATGAAACAGCAAAGTCTGGATCTGCTGTCTTGACAAGCTAAAGAGAGCCTGGACAGCACCTGTATTATTTATTCCTGTTGAAAATATTCTCTGTTCTTCTGTAAAATATTTAGGGTATGTTGTTCTGCCTCAGAAAAAGCCTCCCCAGACAGATGCAAGATGATGTTTCCCTCAAACGCCCTGCACTCATATGAGGAACTACCCTGATGATTTCATGAGTGGCCATGGAAAACAAGACAGCATAAAACAACTGAGTGGAAAAGAGCTGCCCACACCATTGCTCCTTCCCTGTGACACAAGTGTCTGAGTGTAAAGCTGGGAAACCAGGCGTGGCTGCATGGTCCCTGAGTCCCAGCCAGACCCACCCTGCAGCCCTGCCCATGGCAATTCTAGTATGAAACAGCATCCAGCAGTTAAAAATTAAGATTAGCAATGCCAATGCCATTCCAGTCACAATGGAAAATGTGACTTAGAGCAACAGCAAGCAAGCAGAAGTTATGTTTACATCCATCATCACACACACAAGCCACAAGCCCCAGTGATGCACAGAGCCTGGGGCACAGGCCTACCAAGCTGCTACCAACATGCCAGGTGCCAGTCAATGTGACCTTTTCCACTTTTAAGCACATATACACTTTGAATTTCAGTGGAGTAAGTTTCTGTCATTCATTGTTGCCTCAATGTAAGCAAAATAAAAAAGAATTTAATAAGCTAAGTGGGAGGAGCTAATATATGCAGACCTAACTGCAGAGTCAGCAGGAATAGCAGATTTTATTTTAGAGCTATCTGAAAGAAACAGATTTATTGTGAAAGAATTGAACTCTCCTCCTACAGAATTATTCACCTATTTCTGCTCAAAAGCTAAACTACTTTAACTAGTCTGTGTAACTTAGTGGCTTCTGTCAGCTGCCTTGCTTCCATGCCACCCTCTCAGCTCCTCAGCCAGGCTATGGACCCAGTACCTGCAAAGGGCTCCTTTCCAGGAGAGAGGCTGGCCAGCTATGTGCTCACGGTACACAGGGGCCACGGAGTTCAATTACACATTACATGAGAATACAACATCTGAGCACGGAGGAGAGGAGGTTGCAGCTGCAACGTCACACTGAGAAACCAGTGGAGACAGATCCAGATAAATGAAGTAGAGGACAAGTATAGGAGCTCCTATAAGAAGAGTCTTGTCCTTTAACTAGAACAACTAAGTAAATGGAAAACAACTGACACAGGAAGAGGCTCTTCTGATCATCAGAGACAAAGAAACCCACTTCTAGCAGCATACTGCATAGGAGAAACAACAAATTTGATTGAAATACACCAAAAGGTGTGATGGCTGATGGTATACAGGACCAGAGATGAATCAGGAGAGATGTATTCACTGTCTGACTGCACTGAACCCAATAAAATCATGAACAAGCTACTTGGTTTCTGTTCTAGGGCATCCTTCTCAATCCTAACAGCTGAAACAATACACATTTTGACTCAGTCCTTGACTCAAACCACATGAACATGCATTTCCTAGGATACCAAGGTTCCTGTAATGAAAACACTTCTAAATGTGTGTCTGCCTTTTACTGATACAAAGTGGTATCTATGGTCTGACTGTCACTTTGCATTGCCATTAGAAACAAAGGAGTTATTTTTCCACTCAGGAAAGAGAAGACATAAAGTGAGTCACTAGCAAGGGGATGAGTCAGTCTACTTGGATGCTCCAGCTTTGTGATGATAAATGACAAACCCCCTCTGCAGTCTGGAGTCTCCTCCAGCCGCAGAGCCTGCAGCAAAGGAGGGCAGATCCTGCCATCACCTCTCCCTCTAGCCTGGAGGCTCACAACAGCTTCCAGCTTCCACAGGCGAAATTACAAAGGAATCAAGTTAAATATGAAAAGCAATTGTGAATTTGAAATCTTGATGGAAGAAATCTAAGTTTTCAGTGGAAGGGCCAAAATACTTGCAGTGGAGTTGCAAAGTTAAGACAAGACACCTTGCCAGCTCCCAACAAGACACAAGTAGCACCTATCACTGCCACCTAACAAAGCCTGATAAAAAAACAACAGAAAACAATTAGGCTGCCTCTGTCTTATACAGAGCAACTCTTCACCTGGAATTTTTTCAAATTAATTTACTTTGGTAAAGTAAAAAGCCTAAATGGTTTCAAAGCCAAATGCACTCTCAACAACCAAGAGTAACCAGGAACACTTTGTTTTAAACACATGCAATTTGCAGTATCATGCTTAAAAGCACACTTGGTCTAAATTACCAGCAAAAAATTAAAGACAAGAACAGCAACTATAGAAAAAAGACAAAACACAACAAGCTTATCTACTATTTGCCATGGTTTCACAAGTCTGACCTTTCCCAAATTCTATCATTCTAGCCTGGCCTTATTTTGGCACAACAGTGACACTAAGCAGTTTTCTGTTACTGCTACATACAGATAGTGAGAACTGCCACCAGCTTTAAAGAACAAGCTTTTGTTCTACTACATAATCTGTGATCAGAGAGACAGCTGCAAGGTCAAGGTAACACAGAGACACACACTCCAAAGGTAATTATCTGTTTGTAGAAGTCCCAGCCACCAGGCAGAGAAGCACTGATTTAGGTAACCACAAGGCAGGAAGAGATGGTGGTTCCTGCTCCAAAACACTTTCACAGAAGTGGGCTCCTATCAAAGGGTAGTGTCTTCTCTTAGATCAGGTCCCTTCAATCAGATTCAACAAAAATACTGCAAACTGGCTTTCTTAGACTTTTCCCACTTCTGAAAAAGTGATTAATGTTACAGTTTACCTTGTTCAACTCAACAACCAATTTTAACAGAATAATGCTTTTACACAGCAACTAATGTCTCATGGGCACATCCTAGTGGGAAGAACAATGCACTGTTATTACAGTGATGGCCCTTGGATCAGGTTGCTGGATAAGGAGAATTGAGATCAACTTTATCTGGACCAGGCCACAAGAAAGGACTTAGCACAGCATCAGAATGCTCAATCATATGCAGTAGCTTGAACTGGGCTTAGCCACAGATGCAGCCAAATGTTCATTTAACTGATTGATTAGGGAATGACAGTGGTTTGACATCACAGGAGAGAATTTAGAGTGAAAACCTACTGTCAAAACCTTTTTTTAATATTTTTTTAATTTTTTTAATATTTTTTAATATTTTTCCACATTTTCAGGATGTACTTTAGTCCAGGCCCATATTCTGCCTTGCAGTCCGCAAGATCCCCAAGAGGCTCTGTGATTTGGCCTAAGAAAGTCAGTGACAACATCATATTTTAGACAAGACATTTTGGAATAAGCAAATGGGTAAATTCCTCAAAAAAACCCAAAATCAACCTAGAACAAAAGAAAAATCCCATACCATCATGGGAAAGATCTAGAATAGGTGCAGTTATCATTAATTTGTGCATGATGTATTTTGTGGCATACAGATCTAAATCAGCCTTTGGAGTCTGGACTGAGGTATCTAATACTGTTTTCAAGCACATAGACTGTGAAACAAAACAGTAGAGATTCAAAATGCAGTCTTTTCTTCCAAGTATATTTCCCAGGTGGACTAAAGCAATTATGACTGCCACAGGGCTTGGGTGCATTAAGGCACGATTCAGGTTCATTATTCTAGGGAGTCAGACCATTCAGGACAGACCATTGTTTCTTACTACTGCAGGCAGCCATATTCTAAGATTTTTTTATAAACCATTTAAAGGTTTAACACTTACTTTATTTTTCTTCCCTTTTTTTACAAAATTCTTCTGGTGGGTAATTTATTCATACCCGAGGTGTGTGTTATCTGTCCACCCTTTTGAAAACTAATGAGGTCTCCCTTGTGCTGTGTCATTCTTGCCAGTATGTTTGCAAGCAGCAGTCTCACCAGAGTAAAGCACCTACAGCTAACACTGAAGGAAACAGCTGGGCACTTTAGAGCATGGAGCTCTGTGCATTTCAAAGAAGGAGGTTGTGGAGGCAGCTGTCATCATTCTTGTGATGATCTAAGCTTGGGGGTCCGCAGGGGAGTCCTAGTACAGTTGCTTTACTGAGTGCCTTTGACCTAACAAAGTTAGTGCAGAAAGTTCTTGTTGCAGCCAGATGCCAAGCTTTGGAAAAAATCCTCCCCTCTAAATTGTGGAAAGTCCAAAATTTTATGGTGTCAATACTAGAGGTGTGGCATTTTTGGACTCCACTTCCAAAGGAGGCACATATCTAAGAGCAAACAATACATGGAGGTTTTGAATAAAGTGAAGAACCCACTTTCAGCCACAGCTAAGTACTTGACTTCTGCAAACAATTCTCTGCCACTAATTGAAAACTGGACACAAAGCCAGGTGACCTCCCACCCCACTCAATACACTCAGCAACTTGCAGGTATGCAACTCAAACTCCTCCTTTGTTTCCCTCCATCCAATGGAAGAGATGAGTTGGGAACTGTTAGGGAAGTCATTAATAATTAACTAAGGGGAGGGGGAAAAAGTTGCCTCTTTTGTTATGCTTCACTAAGTTTTGCTCTTTATTCAATTAGTGGTCAATTATTTTTGAAAAAATCACAATTTAAACCTCTTTCACATACTACTATCAGGGCATTGATTCATCTACACATCTGGTATCTATTTACCAAGAGATATACAGCATATTTGTAATAACAAACCTTTGCTTGACAAACATAGATTTCTCTTAGGCATTCCCTCAAGCATTCATTCATTTTAATGGTGTATGCTTCACATTGAAATTCAGCCTTGAAGATGTTAATTATTACTGGTGTTTCATTGCCCTTCTGGTGTTCTACAGCAAACCCTGATTAAATCTGTCATGTGCTTTCTTACACACTGCAAAGCCTACCACAAGCAGGGTTGGTAAGGGGTGTTTTTATTACCAATCAATGCTTCAGGGTGCATACCTGCTTGACACACCTTTGAACTCACCTTGCTCTTCACCTACACGACTTTCTCAGCCACTTAATCTGCTCAATTCACATTCAAAGATTATGCTTTTCACCACAAGTCTCCAAAGGTTCTGTGGTGAATAAGCTTTTTACCACACAGCTTTTCCCTGCAATAGGAGACAGTACAGGCTGTAGACCCCACGTTGTGTTGATACATTTGCCAAGAAATTAACTCGGATATTGCCAAATTACACCAAAATTAAAAAACAACAAAAACCCAAAGTCACATAATTGCTGAGAAACGTAAGGGATAAACAGGATGACTTAAAATTTGTCACTGTGATCACACACACAGGAACAGAAGCAGAGAAAGGACAGAAGACGAAATTCCCAGTTACAAAAGGGACAACATGTATTAAGCTTGCAGCCCATTAGCACTAACCTGTATTCAAATCACCTCCTGAAATTCATTGCATGAGGCATGAAATGCAGCAGGAAAAGCACAGCATGTTTGAAAAACATGTTTATAAAGGGAACACATTCATTGGCCAACCAGTGCTTCATACCCATTGTCACAAATTAGCATTAAAGCCCATCAACTCTCCTCAGCCAACATAAAGCACGTCCCAAATCTATTTTAGTGTTGTTCCCTCATATTGGATACAGAATCCATGTGCACAATTCACTGATAAAATTAACATGGATTACATTCTAGTTCTTCATCTCAACATCATTCAGTACCATTTATTTCACATCAAAATCGAAGACATTTCGAGTTCCTTAGCAACAAACAACCAAATATACAGGGTGGCACTGCACAGAAGTGTAAATAGATTGATACAGGCAAATGTCTCTAGCATGAGGCCCTCACCCAGTAATCCTGGGAGTGCTCAGCAGTTTAAACCACTATTTGTACAGCTTCCTGGGCTTATCATCAGACAGTGCTGAGAAAGTTCAGACACAGGACAAATGCTACTCCACGAGTTCATGCACAACTTCTGTCCCATTTGCAGCAAAACGTGCAGGAAGCATCTTGCCCTTCAGTGGTTGTCGTACAGATGACTTGTGAATTCAGGTTTGAGTACTTTCTTCAGATATTGGATTCAAATTAGGTCTCACTTTGTTCACACATTTCCCACTGTGTCAAGATCCTAACATAACCAGAGCCATACCAGGTGGCAGAATTTACAAGCAAAGTAAGTGATAAGTGCTCAACATGGACCAGGATGACTCCGGAGGTGATCTTGAAGATATTATTTTTATATATATATATATATGTAAACAGGGGGCCCTGAGGAGGAGGGCTGGTTGTTACTCTAGAAGGGCAGATTTTGTATTAAATAAATAATACACATAAGCAGTCTAAGAACTCACTAGTATTTTGTAAGTATTTTACATATTAAATTCTCTGCATTCTAATGACACTAAGTAGGAAAGCTGAAGGCACAGCCCAAAACTGACCTGCCAAGCACTTTGAACTTTCCCATGGAGAACTGGCAATTTCAGATGCTGTAGGTCAGCCAGCTGATAGCGATCCTATAAAACCATGCTACAAAAAAAGACTGTTGTAACTCAGTGACAAAATCTTGAGAAACTTTTGATTTCTTCTTAAATAGTTTTTCCACAATTTTGCACACACACACAAAAAGAGCTTTTAAGTTTTTTCCTCTCTTATTTTGCCGAATTTCTCTAACACAAAGTAGCTATGGCAGCAAGAAACTATTGAACTGTTCATCGAGGACAGCAATTAAAGGTGCTGGAAGTAGAGGACATAACCAGATATAAAGTCACTTTGGTTGACCCCCTTGGTCAAGTAGAACAGCTTCAAAAGGCAGAGGGGACACCAATCCCCACAGCTCAATGCCATGGGCTCCCTTCTGAAAAACGGGGAGTCACAAATTTTATTTTCTCTGCTTCACTGGGAGCCATCTGAGAGGCACAATTTTATCTCAATTGGGTAAAGCAGACAGAACTCAAGAGTTTCAACTTCCTTAAGCAAGTAAACTTTGAAAACAAGCAACTTTACCACAGGAGATAGGAAAGGAAGGAGTAGGTCACTGAAAAGTTAAATAAGGACAGAAAAAGGTCAGTTAAAATAATTTTTAATGGAACACTAACAAAGGAAGTTGGATGAGTGCGCTGCAGTGTTCTATGCAGAGAAGTAGTCCAGTGATTAAATAAAACAAAACACCAAAGGCAAAGGATTTAACTTACTGTCGAGTCATGCCTGATCAAAAATGTTTAATTAATACTCTGGGGCTTGTTCAAAGCCATGAGAGACAGTCTGAAACCAAATAAAGTTTTCCTAGTACCACCAAAAACTATGTTGTTAGGAGCATGTTGGAGGTCAGAGAGCTTACACTGAGCTTGGAATAAAAAAAGTTAAAAATAAAAATTAAAAATAAAAAAAACATCTTTCTCATCTCATTTGTGTCCACATCACAGAGCATTCCCAGGAAGCCTTTGTTTGACAGCAGACCCTAAAGCAGCTTAGACCGACACAGATCCTCTTGGCTTTCAGTGCTCTCTGTGCCCAAGGGAGATGTAGAGGTGACCTAGAACCAGAACATTTTCAGCACACAGTCCACATTCAAAGCTTCATAAGTTCTTCATAAAAAAAATAGGAAATCTTGGATTTATGTAATTACATCATCTCATCCTTGTCGAGAATGCTTCCAAAACCCAGGAGCGATCATAAAATTTGGATCGCTAATGAGGAGAAAACACTTTCTGAGCTCTTTGGATCCTGCCAAAAAAGACACAGCCGTTATTGCCAAATGTTGCATTCTTTGCAATCTCTAAACAGACGTGCCTCTTCCCCACACCAGTCTTTAACTGGCTCTCTTACAGTCCACTCCAGACTCACTTACTGGAAAGGGAAAAGAGAAGGAAGAAACTTAACAGAGACGACAGAAAATCTGCTTGTTGCTGAAACTCCTCCAGCTCTGGTGGAGCTGAGGTAGGGCCACCCTGACAGCTCACCTGGCTGTGACTGTGCATGGTGTCAACTACCCCAATCTCACTGCCTGTTTGCACCTGCACCTCCCTGATCAAACATGCAAGTGCCAAGGATGTCAGAGCAGTGGGGCTAGAGCAGACAGAGCAGGGCAAAGACAACTGTACACATGTGACACACATCAGGTGACACACAGAAAACTAATTCAAGAAATACAGATTGGACAAATGAACGGACTCCCACTTCAAATGTAGATCCAGTTGTTTTACCCTCGATTTTTTCACAGCATTTCCCTATGCCCTCCGCCTGTGATCTGGCAGCCTGGTGCTGTTCATGCTCACCTCCCAGGTGTCCCTGTAGTCCCTCACACAGGTGAGGAAAGGCAGGAAGATGATTATATGGGAGGAGTGTTTTCCTCCACTTCAGCTATGCCAATGGCTGGGTTTTGAAAGCTGTGCCTGTAAGGGTGATTTAAAGGTGTAACTTACAGCTACAGGCACATCTGTAAAAGCATGTTTCTGAAAACATTCCTTGGATCGGCTTTTCATCACTCTCTTAGCACATTAGTTCTACACAATGATGCAGCAGCAGCTACAAGTGACTGTCTCCCATCAAAGCCTCTGTCCTCTGAAGGCTACCAAATCCTGCCCAGTCTCCCTCCCTGAGGGAGGGCAGCACATCCCTACTCACAAATGCTACAACTTCAAACATGGGCAAAGCCACTGCCTTCAAACATCCATCTTTTAACTCCCTAGCAACAATTCTCTTTTGCCAGAATTCTCCATTCTGCTTGCATTTTTTTATTTTTACTGAGGTCTCTTCTTATAACGCTTACAAGTACACAAACAGTTTCACCTTCATCTTCAGTAACTCTTTTAATCCTCAAAGACTGAAGATTCTCAGTACAATGGTGAATTTTTCACTTGAAGTTAAAGCATGCAACAAAAACTCCTTTTAAAACAAGATGTCTCAGTCTGACACTCAAGCTTGAAACAAAGTGACATTCAGGCTTTGATCCTCAATCCCAACTCACAAGTCAGCTTTGGAAACAGATCCAAAGTTATCAAGGACCAATGTCTGAATCAATTTTAAACATGACCCAAATTGTCTGTCTTGCAATTAAGATCCCCTCTGCAGAGTTTAACATTGTATAATTTGACGTAAATTTAAATTCTCCTTCCTCAAATCTAAATGTTTACAGCCAGATTAAAAACAAGATTCATTAGTTTTTCATGTCACTGTTGTACCTGTTTTTTCTTCTTGCCTTCCTTCAAGAACTGGCAACTCCTGTACTTCCAGTACTGTCATAGTTCCTGGGAAAGCCAAGCAGCACACCTGCTTATGCCACTGCAGTTCTACAGCAAGGATGGAAAGATCAAAATAAAAACACCAAACAAATCCACTGCCAGTCTGGCTAGAAAAGTCCTAAGAAACTCTCCTACAGCTTCTAAGCATCCTGTCAACTAATTATTTATGCTTCCCAGTCAGTCCTGTGCGCAGGGGGAAACACCTTCCTCCTCCAAAGGCACTGTCCCTGAATAACACATTTCAGGAAAAGGAAAAGTAGTCAAGTACAAGACAGAAATCACAGCTAAGAATAACCAACTAGTGGTAAAACACAAACCCTAACAATATTAATCAATAATGTACCATAAAAATGCAAGCCTTAGCAGTAGAAAGTAGAATACTAAATTGCTCACAAGAAAAGATTAATATAGTCCTGTCATAATGGAACTGAGTGACACATGATTGAGAATTAGGGGAATTTGTCCTTACTGCTGAAGATAACCTACTCTCACTGTTACCTCCCAATTTAATTTGAAGTATGTGTTAGCACTGATAACCCAGCCCTAAGGTGGTGACTGTCAGAATGAAAAGCACAGCAACACTGCAAAAGAATATTCATTTGCAAATTAACTAGGACACATGGCAAGAGGATGAAAATGTAAATTAATAATTAAAATTTTACTTATCAGTTTATTATTCCAATACAAACTGCAGAATCTGTTGCTAGTTAGGTTGACACGTCTTAGCTGAACCCACATATGTTTCTTCTGCTCACTCCTTCAGAAGTACAATTCCTTCCCTCCAGAAGAACCTTCTGCAGAGCAAAAAGTAAGAAGCCCCAGTGTGCAGCAGCTCCCTTTTTCCATACTTAGCAAAAACGCTTCTCTTGCCTTAACATCAAGCTGCAGGCAATGGCTCAGCACACTTCCTACATGCACCCAGAGGTTCCAGTGGTGTTCTTTATTTCATGAAAGCATTTCTTTTAACAGCATTAAGTTCAGTAATCTCTTTTTAATTATAATGAAATTCTAACTCAAAAAACCCTACCTGGTGACATATTTCTCCTCAGTACTAATGCCCACTAATGGGAATCTTTGAAAACCCCACATTTTTAAAGCAAGACCTAAAAATCCAATTAGACATGTGCTTTGATCAGCTTTTGCCTACTTCACCAGCAGTTCCAGCTCGAGAGGCACACCAACATGAACCATAAAGAATGACCCAGCATGGAACAGCAGGGAGTAGTTTGCATGCCAGCACCACCAGAGCGAGACAAAAGGGCCAGCAGGCAGAAGAGGAGGAAGCAACAAAAGCCATGACCTTCAATGTTCTTGCATGTCACCAGCCAGCTCTGCCAGGGATCACACACTTGGAAAGCAGTCCTGCCCCTCTGTGAACATGTGCCAGGCTATGTGTATCCACTTAGCAGAAAGTTACTGGTTTTCCTTTGAATAAATATTCCTGATGGAATAGATGCCCCTAGTCAGGACTGTTCCTACTACATTATGCCTTTGTTTTCTGCCCTGAAAGTGGAATTTCCTCATACTTAGCACCCAAAACTGAGAAAGTCTAAGAACCATGCTTAACTGTAACCCATTACACAAAACATGAAACCTTTAAAACCAAGGTGATGGAACAGGCACAGCAAATTCTTCTCACTGCCTACTACTTGTCTCTGGGCTCCTATGCAGCACAAAGCTATCTGTGTCAGAAAAGCTTCTTCAGGAGTTTGTAAGTTAGTCAATCATGAGCTAACAAGCCTACAGCCAGGACCCTGAGAGAACAGGGTCCCTGACCAACCTCCCTGGAGCTGCATCTCTGTCAGCAGGACCATCCCTTCCATCACACCTTGCTTGCCCTTGTTTTACTGACATTGTCCAAAGGCATGATCATTCTCAGTAGTAAACCTTACTAGGTTGAACTCCCAGCTCTTCCAACCACTTCCTGAAGTTATGGGCATATGCTAGGAAGGTTAGTTTTACCGATTTGGGCAGTTTCCTACAACCTGGTCTCCAATACAGCAGATGACCCACACAAGAACAGTGCTGGGGCACAGCTCATCCCAACACAGATGCCATGAGAGCACGCTGCTCACAGAGGCAGCTCAGCCTAGTGCCCTACAAAGCAGGACACTGCCTGTCCCAGGAAGGAGCCCACGGGACCAGCTTACTGAGCACAAGCTCACAGTGTTGGTATAAGGCATTTCAAGAGATGCAGGGAAGAACATGTGTGGGAAGCTATGGACAACCTTGGCTTGGCTTACCACACTGCAAACATGGAAGTCCATATCCCTACTCCAGCAGTAAGGAAAGGGTGAGTGTTTTCTCCACCCATACCCTGGAGCTTCCATGAAGCCTGTGTCTGACACAAACCCATTTCAAAGAAACTGCAGAAGTGAGGTGGTAATTGGAGTCATACACAGGCTCACACTTGGGTTTGAATAAATTTGTCAGAATTATCAGTTTTGGTAGGCAGCAATTGTTTTCAGCAGTAATTTGCTTTTCTGTTGTGCTGTGATACTCCCTACCTATGTTGAACTGTATGGGTTCAGAGAAACTCAGTAACACACATCACTGTTGCTGTGTCAGGCACCCCAGACTCCTGCCCTCAAGTTCTGGTCTGCATTGTGCCTGCCACAGCTGAGTCACAGAGGTGGAGTGTGCCCTGGCACTGCAGAAGAGCCAGAACAGAGATAAAAGCAAGGCAGGAACCAACCCCTCCTATCTGGACAGCCGACTGCTTTTCCACTTGAACAGGAACTCATCTTTGCACCCTCTGCTCTGGATCAATGCCCTTCACAAGAAGTCACAGTCACACTGTAGCCATGAGTGCAGAAATGTGGGGTTCTCAGACCACATTCATTCACAGCATGACCCCCTTGCAGCTGACTTGCTTGCGTATGAGAAAGTAAGAGCGCTTGGGGTGTAAGTGCTCAACTTGCAACTCTGACCTCTCAGCCTTGAGTTGTACTCTCAGATTATTGGAAAGACAAAGACTCCCTGCTTCCTGGGGTCAACCTCTTCTCCCTAAGGACCAACTTACAACACACAAAGAAAGAAGAAATTAAATAAAATCTGATTCTCATTCCCTGAACTTGACAGCATCTTCACATGTTAGGAAACTGCAAACCCATTTGCCAAAGGGCACAGGAACAGATGGGAACTGAAAGGGCTATTACATAAATTAAGCATGTAAACACTGGTTGCCTGCTCAAAACCTAGCTCCTGTAATTTCCATGTGTGCAGTATTTTATGTGGCCATAGTACAGTTCCCACATGCCCTCACTTGAGGGAGATGGGTGCACATTTTTCCAGTTTGCTCCATAACTACATTGTGCTCAAAACTGCCTGCAGCTAGAAAACATGACAAACGTGACAGAACCCTGCTATTTCCAGCAAGGCAGTCAAACATGAAAAAAAGACACCACGTGTATTTTTAGGCTGTAAGTGAAATTTTCAAGTGGTCCCTCTCCTGAACATTTGAACACGTGCAAGCAATACCTGCCACAACCTGTGACAGAGCAATATTTTTCATAATTCAGTGCAAAATTAATCTGGCAGATGAGCAAGAAGCACACAAACACCAGAACATCAGACACAGATATATTTTTTACTATGCTTGTTTGATTATGAGGGGGACACAAACTTAGAGGTCATCATGGGGGAGAAAAGGCAGGAAGAAAAGCATTCCTAGATGCATTAGTCCTAGATGCAGTTCTTAGTCCTGTGCACTTGTGGGAAACAGTCACACATGCTCAGCAAGATAGAGGGAAATGTTTTACTTCCAAGACCAAGGTAAAAATACCCTTTCAAACACGTTAAGTAGCTTCCATTTCCCCACCTTGAACTGCATGAAGCATTATTTTAAAAGCCTCAGAACTTCACAGGAACTGAAAAGAGATGCTAGATTTAAATCTGAGGCCACTGTGAGCAAACACATTCATGACATGCTGTACCAAGGTTTCTTTTCCAAGGAATGAACATCAACAGTGTCCCGTAGGCACCACAGCCTATGCAGCCCCTCAGAGACTGCTGATGATACCTTTGTGACTTTGACTTTAAAGCTGCAATAAGAGAAGAATGAGCAAAGTGCAGGGACAATGTACTTTACAGAGAGGCAATATTTTAATTTACAGCTATGTTAAACATTGATGCATGATTAAAAACCCAGGATGCATCATGCACATCAGCCTTGATCAACATGTAAAAGCTTTGCTGACAAGACCTTAGAAAGCATACAATTTCATTATATGTGCTATTTTTCTTTTCTTCCTTATTTTAGTAAACTTGGATTTGCTGGCAAAACCTCTAGCAGACCTGGACACAGAAGTAAAAGAAAATGAAAAGGGAAGAGGCAGTCCTTTTTTCCACCTATATTGATCCAGTAAAACTTCCACTGGCAAAAGCTGTCCAAGCACAACCCTATCTAGAGAAGTCAGGCTTGCTATCCAAAAAGCAGACTGCTAAGCACAGGTGTGGCCTCCACCTCAGTCATGGAGGCAACACTTTGTACAGGATCTTTTAAAGGCCCATGTATCTGCACCAGGAGCACTTTCCTATCAGGAACACTCCAAAGGACACACGACTGTCCACAACAGTCATCCTCACAAGCAGAGAGCACACCTGGAGGGGGCTGCAGAGGTGTTACCTGGGCTGAGTGCTGGGAATTGGGTTGGACCTCATATCTGGTTGGCACTATGGTCTATTCTAAACCTATAGGGAATTGCAAACATCAGATCATATAAGTTCAAGAAATCCATGCTACCCCTCCAGTTTTATTCCTGAATGTGACACTAGCCTGGTAGAAAACCATTCAAACCATGCCTCAGTGTACCTAGCCATAGAGTGAAAAAGAAAGCACGAACCTACTCTGTGGACCATTTGGAAGCCTTCTGATTCAAGTAAATATTAAGTCCCAGAAGTAGATTTGGACCCAAATTCTCAAAGATTTCCAGAAATGCTTGCTCCTAACTTGCTCCCAGTGAAAGCTTTCAACTGCAACAGACAGCAGGAAAGCACAGACTCGCCATTGACCATCATACAATACACATGGCTTGACATTCAATAGTGTTTCCAGGCTCCCACAATGCTGAAAAAGTACACCAGGCATAAACCATTCTGGCAAGGTAAGAGTGGCTGAGGTACAATCTGATGACAAGAGATCCCCTCACAGCTGGAATGGGAGCATGAAATAAATCTCCTGGTCACATCCCAATGAATGCAGAAACAAGTAAAAAGTCTGAAGAGTACAAGAAAAACCCACTAAAATGAAGGAGGGGGGAAAGCCTCTGTAAAGACTGGCAGTGGGAAAAAAAATCCAGCTAGTTTGGACATCCAAGAATTATGGTCTGTTTCCCTTGGTGCCCAGGCACACTGCGGGGAATGAGACATTTCTAGCTGCACAAAGAGTTCTCACAGTACCGTGTTACCACGCTGGCTACAGCATTCTGGAGATGGATGAGGTTGTAAGGCACTGACATTATTCTGATGTATGGACTTCATGCATTACTAATCATTTAGACACAATAAACCCATGTGTATTTTTGTTTTGCATCCTCTGCAAATATTCTCCTCTCTCTACTCTGGAAGTTTTTAAGAAAAAGCGTTCAGGAAACAGGCACAGAATGGGGAAAGACTCACCAGTAACACTGATGTGTTCTGGGGAGGAGAGAAAGAAAAAAGGAAACAAAAACCAAACCACAAAAAAACCCACAAGCTAGCTCAAGACAGTCAAATATGAAGAAAATTTTAATTAAATCATGTCTGTCTTGTATCATCTATTTCAGCTAATTTAGTATCACAAACGAGTTTTATCTCAAAATATTTAATAGCTCTAGAAGCCCCAACTTTTTCCCAGTTTTTCCTTTAATGCAGTTACATTTTTGCTGCTGCATCAGAAATATTAATAGCCTTTTCTGCATGAGACAGAAGCTCTACAGCAGGACAAGAAAGCGTCGATCCTATTGATGATCTGCCCGCTGATGGTTACATACAGTTTGTCTGACAATTTCTGCTGAAGCTACTGGGAACAGGCAGCACACTTCTCAATACCTCAGGCACGCATCTCTATAGGAAAAAACCTTCCATTCTCTTGACTGTAGAAAGGACAAATAAGTGGGAAAATAGACATGTAAAGCTGCTGTTCTACTGTATATTGGTCTGTAGGAAGACACAGAGGGACAAATTTGGCTCTTCATTACAGTACCTTTGATCCAGAATTGATCTAACCTAGTCAATGGAACTGACCCAGATTTACAGGGGAGAAACAGTTCAGGGCTCCAGCCAAACCTGCAAAATCCTGTATTTCCACCTCCAAAGGGAATGTATGCCCTTTGGCAATCCCAAATCCTCTGCTCTAGCACAGTAGACCTGACCCAGTATGCACTAAAATCAACCACAGTCCAGTCCATCATGCAGACCTCATGCAATCCACCCACCAGCAAATTCAAACCCCTCACTGTACTGCTTTCAGAAAAAAAAAAATTAAAATAGTAAAATCTTATGGGTTGCCCAAAACAAAACCCCAAACCCAACAGCCTAGCAGGGAGACATGTTCACCCTATTTGAGCTTCCCTCACCTTGCCACAAAGGACAAGCAAAACTGATATGGGAAGAGAAGGAATGTGGAGAGGCAGAGATTATCTGGCACAGTCCACGGGATTGCCAGTGCCATGGTGGCAGGAACTCTGCACGAAGTCCAGCTGACTGATCGTGTAACAATTAATAAAACCAGCAATGCATGGGAGTGCACGTGTCCACAGT
The DNA here is from genome assembly GCA_013186435.1 of Turdus rufiventris. Classification (NCBI taxonomy): domain Eukaryota; kingdom Metazoa; phylum Chordata; class Aves; order Passeriformes; family Turdidae; genus Turdus; species Turdus rufiventris. Next base: position 5,892,605 of record PYHW01009762.1, on the reverse strand, counting down.
CACCCTTGTAGTCCATCACTCTCTGGTGTATTGCCCCAATGATTAGTAATTATTTCTACATCATAATTATGTGCACACATACACATGCTTAAAGATATCTTTTATCTAAAGAGAAAATGTTTCTCACCATCTGGAAACTCAAATGCATTTTAGAAGTTAATCAAGACCAAAATACATAATCAAGACAGGCTCTATCGTATTTATGACCCCAACTGACACATTTTATTAATCACCAAGTGTTTAAAAAGTGTTAAGGCCCTCCTCCTCAGTTACTATAAATTCGCTGCTATCACTTCCAACACAGGCTGTAAAAATACAGCTTACTAGAAGGACATATTCGGCTCCTGGTACCCACCAGCGTGGGTGCAGAATCTGCTATTCCATGTCAGGTCACTTCAGATAATACAGACATTTCTGTTCTGCCTGCATACCAACCAGCTTTAAAGCACTATAATGCAAATAGCCTTTAAAAGGATTTTAACTCCCTAAAGCTCTTTGTTTTAAGACAAGGTATTACAGTAAAGACCATCCATGAGATCCAATTACAGTCACCTTATTAATTATATGTCTACCTTGCCTAATTCAAAAACCCCTACAATCTATCAATTTTTAAGTTTTTGATTCCTTTATACAATCACTTATCAGGCAAAAAAGCATGAAAATTACCAGCTACAATGTCATTTATTAAATGAATTCAGAAGGCATTACTCTAAGGGTCCTGAAGCCCACCTTTTTACCATCTACAAAACGTATCTTGAATGTCCATGTCTTAAAAATAAATACAAGAAAAAAAAGAATCCCACAGTTCTCTGCTTTTTACAGAGTACAATGTGTTCGAGAAGTGGATTGAGACCCAACAAAGCCCTTTATTCCTTGTGGATTTTATATGTGGACTCTGCAATTAAAATCTATGTCTCCTACCACTCAGCCAAATAACATAAAAAGACACAATCTTTTAATATTAAGAAGACTAAGGAGGGCATATTTTAGACTGAGACAATGCTCAAAGCAGCAGTTCCTTTGCCTATTGAGACAGCTGAGGATAGATCCTGCTCTTTTACCTCCTGGAAAAGAAAGAGAAAGGAGGGCCTGATCCTGCAAAACCACACGTCGATCACTTTACTCACATCCTTGAAACCAAGGCTGCCTCTCCCTGCCAAAGGAAGGGCAGACAACATTTACAGGATGTGAGCACTTCGCACCCGCTTTGGCATGGTGCAGTCCACCTACCTCCATGACATTTGCTGGAGAGAGCTTCCATCTCCCAAACCCCCGGAATCACAGCGCTGTGAGAAATTCTGCTCAATTGCATTGTTTGTATTTTCCATTTCCCCCAGCACCTTCTTTTACGTTTTTTCATAGGAGTGTGAAGCCATCGCAGCAGTGATTGATAGTGATGGAGCAAAGTCATCCCTCTGTGTCTACAGCCTAGCACAAACAAGATGAAGGCTACCTTGAAGAGCCACTCTTACTGTTTAAACTGATACACTGCAAAACTATAAAAATCCGTGCTCTTCTACAGCCTACAAAGAATTGATGAAACAATTCCTCTCTCAACCTGGGCGTTTCCAAATGTGTAAGTTAAAAAAGAGTAGCAGAACTGAGAAACCACACTTACTACTCATTTCAATTAGCAAAGTAACAAAGGCACCTATGTGGAGCCCTTGGCACTTCTGGGATTTCTTTTAATAACAAAGAACTTCATAGTCCTTACAGCAAGCCTTGTTAGGAGAAAAAGGTTTGCACTTCAGAAATCACTGCATTTGGACTACCTAGGCACCAACTACAGATTTTGTAGGGGGTGGGAAGATGGCTGAGTGTATGCGCACGTTCACACACATTTGTGTGCAGAACCCTCCTTTTTTCCAGTCAGCATTTTATAAGTGCTCATACTCAGCTTTTTTAATGCACAGATTGAAATTTGTCAGGGAAAAAGACATGAAATACTAAGTTTCCAAATCTGGCCTCAATGTCAGGCAGCGTGTTCTAATGAACATTTTCCTTCAAATGTTCCAGTGGCAGCCATCTAATTTTATTTCTTTTAAATAGCATCCCCTTCAGATGCTTGTAACCTAAATGTTAATGCCTCATTCAGGACCTCATCTCTAATGTGTAAAATTAATATGGCCAAAAGGAAGGCTGTCATCTGCTTTCATCGCCAACACTGGGCACTGTAAAAAGCAACCCAAAAAAGCATTACTATTTTTAAATATTTTTTTAAAACCCTGGATATTTAAATGTTAAATGCATAAGGCAGTGAAATTTCTTTAGAAAAGGAAGCCTCCCCTGACTCTCATGGACACAAAGCTGTCTTGCTGCAAATTAACAAATGCTTGTGCTGCACCTACTTATACCACGCTGTTATCCAAAGTTGCGTTAGCATATCACAGAAATGAGAGTCCTGTCATCCACTGTGGCTCTCTGAGGCTTGCTGCCACAGAGCTTTTCAATCTCTGAGTTCCTAGAGAGGAACCAGTAAAACACACCAGCTCCCACAGACGTGCCTGCAGTTCCCACATTCTGTCCAAGGGGCTCCCCACCAGCCTGCAGGGATCAGACATCACAGAAAGGGCAGAGCAGAGGATGCACACTGCCACGGGATAGTCAGCACTCTCATTCCTTTATTCCTTATGGATAAGTGCTCCTAATCTGTGCACAGGTTGCTTTCCATTAGGTAATTCCTAGGAATGCTACAAGTGTTGTGACAGCCCCAGAGGACAGTGGGGAGGGAGCTGAAATCTAAGATGGGCCATTCATACAGAAACCTCTAATTTCAGTTTCACAGAAGGAAATGGATCTACTCCAGACAATTTCCCCAGAAGCTAGCTCCTTAAGAAGGAGCATGTGGAGAGGGCAAGAAAACAAACCACATTCATTGATCAGCATTAAATGAAAAGTGGAGAGTGATGATGTGACACAAGAGAAGCGACCCAGACTCCAAGTGTATATGGGGTAAAATTTTGATTTATCCGTGAAACCTTAGTTTCAGGTGCCAAAAAATTACATTAAAGGGGGAATATGCTTCATCCTCTGCTGATTATGTTCACAAAATTGAAATCCAAGAAAACCCCTGTGTCTGGAGGCATTAACCAGAGATAATTAGGAACTGAATTCTTTCACTGGTAGTAGTAGTCTCTGGTGGCCTCACCTTCTAGCTTGTGCCAGAAACACCATTTTGTCACATGCAAGCATTCTGCCTGTAACAAAAAGACACTATCTATAACCTGGATACTGAAACAAATAAGGAATTAACTGAACTCAGTCAGAATTGTAGCTGTAAGGACAAATACTTCATCCACAAAGACCGTACATGAATGGGCTACAGGGAACAGGAGCATCCAACAAAACACCAATATGCTTTGAAATGTTATCCTGGTAAGATAGTAGGTGGTTGCTGAATCTGAGTAACACACCACAGACATCTCTTCGTCTTTATCCTGGACACACCAGGTCTACATAAATACATTGTTCCTGAACTTAATTTCATTCCTTTAATGTGAAAGGGAAAACTCCTTCCCTTTTCATTGATTTTAACTGAATCCTTCATCCATGCATCTTATGCTTCATTTTATGTATGTTGACACTTCAACAAGTCACACACAAAACTCAAACGTTTGCTTTGAACAGCACAAACAATCAGGAAGAAAAACCATCAGATTCAAATCATTGTGTCCCCCATCCCAGCCCTTAACTCCCTCAGGATCAACTTAGAGCTGATACATAATACATATGCATCAGTCCAAAAGGCTTGAGAGGGAAAAAACCTCTGCTGGAATGACATTCACACAAGGACAACTGCAGCAGCTTTGTCAGGCAGGATTTGATATAGTACATCTGGCAACAGAGTCAAACAAAATACAGTAATGCTGGCTTTAGAAAAAAGTAACAAGAATCTAATTTCTTCCAATTGTCTGAACCACTTTTAGAGTTAATTACATGGTACAGTACAAGATAAACTACCTGCCACTTCTGAAAAGTAATGGAAACAATTTTAGAATTCAGAAAGATGCTAATATTTCTGAATATGAAATAAAAATGAGATACTACTTGTACCGAATTGTATAAATTTGTTCATAAAAAGCACTGGGCATTTCAGCGCTACGTGTTGTTTTGCTAAATTCAAAATAAAGTTTCCATGCACCCTGACTTAATCTCCGAAAAAGTTACTTAAGCTAAATCATGACACTTTACAACCCTGAAGAGTGTCAGCGCTCTTTTAGTTAGCACATGTTTTCCCAACATTGATACACAGTAACAAAAGAAAAAAAAAGCTTATAATGGTAGATAATGGAATGGTGGAGTAACAAATATCCTGATAAGTTAAAATGTAATAAGACATGACTGCAACATAATTACCCAGGTAATCTTTGCTTGAACACATTCAGAGACAGATTTTTATTTGTTCAGTTCAGCAAGCAGTTGTTGCAAAAAACCTAAACTCACTTGCACTGCAACAGAAAAAGTTGCTGTTCTAATAAGATTAATATTCACTAACCAGGAAGATTTCCACAAGATACAAAGAGCAATTTAACTATCAACTTAAGGCAGCTCCAGACTACCAGCCCCTTTGAGAAGAGTGACCAGAGTAGGTTTGCTCACACCCATGACAGTTCCACGGAAATCTATGAAAAGCTTTTATAGAGACACCAACAAAAAGATGCAGCACACGGCAGGGTTTCTGGGGGATGGATTTCATTGCATGCAATTAAATGAGGGCCAGTTTCTTGTGGCTGTCAAATGAACTCCATTTCTCTGTATCCCAAACAGAATAATTTAAAACCAGTATACAAGGTCCATCAAAGGAATGCCACACACCCAACTGCCTTGCAGATCTTATTCTCCTTTGTAAGCAAGAGAGAAAGCGAGGATCAATTGCAAGATGGGAGACTGTTGCATTGATTTTCAAACAGAATCTGCCATCAAAACCAATGGTGAGCTTGTCTTCAGACATAAGGAAAAAATCTCCTGTGGTCTGAGTTGTTCTGGTATTTGAGCAAAGGAAGACATCAGCTCTCAGTCATAACAGGCTGCATATGTAACTGAGATTATCATGGACATGAGGCAAGTCTGACCTGTGAGATCCAACCTTCATTAGCATCCAGAGGAGAGCAGTACAAGTCTAAAACAGGAGATGGAAAATGGAGTAAAAAAAAAAAAAAAATGCAAGTGGGAGGGGTGGGAAGGGAATCAGGTTTAGAATAAGTTAGTTTCATAAACCTGTCTAAGGTAAGATAAAGATAGTATTAATTATCCTGCCTTTGTGAGGAATTTTCCACCTTGAGGGATCCTAACACACCGCCAGCATGACCCCCAGCCTGGCAGAGCAGCTCCTGCCTCCACTGGGTGACTCAGAGTCCCCCGCTCGCTGCAGCTGGGAAGTCTTGAGAACAAAGCAAACACATCTGTGAAAGTGTGGGCAGGCTAAAGACTAGTGAGCAAACTGATTTCACGGGAAATGCAGCAGATAAACTATGATGGGCTGTCACATAAAACCCCAAGACTGACCTATTTCATGCAGACAGAAGTTCTGGGAGCATGGAGCAATAATCAGCTTGCACTCAGTTATCTAGATAGCACATGGCAGGAGAGTGAAGTGGAAAAATATTTGGAGCAAAAGAGACAGAGAAAATCAGCTATATATTGTGATATCTCCAGATATGGCAAACAATGCAGCATGTTTTTCGGGGTTTCCTTTTTTTTTTTTTCAGAAAAGGCTAGACAGGAAATGGGAAAACACACCAAAGTCCCCACTACCACTTCTTCCCTCGGGAACAAATATAGCCCCAGATAAGCCACAACAGCCAGAATCAGCCCCAAAGTTTTCTTTACAGTGGTCCTGAGCACTGAAAAGCTGCACAATTCACCTTCCCTCAAGACCTAACTTGGGAGGGTGGGTTCCCAGCTCTTAGGCAATCTCTGACAAAACTCAGACAATGCAAAGATGCAATAACTAAACAGCACATTTACAGCTGGCTTCCCAACCAAGACTGGGTACACAGCCAAAAAGAGAAAAAAAGAGCAAAACCACCTGATTACCTTCCAGTATGAATGTGTTGGTATTTGAGATACAGAACAAGGGATACATCATATTCTTTTGCAAAGATAAGGCTAAGTTCATCTTCCCAGTTTCAGGCATTAGGTGTATTTGTGTCATTTGGGTTCTTCCCTTGTCTGTTTTTAAAAAAGGCTTCTGTTAACAATGTACTTTTCTTAATTTTTTATCCCCTCCAAAAAATAAAAAAAGGTATCAGCAGAAATTTGTGTCTCACACTTCTAACAGGAGTTCCATATTCAGATTTCTGAAAACGGAAAATCCCCTCTAACAGATAAAGATTTCTCTTAACCCAGAGAGGGTGGTGGCCTTCCAGCATCTTTCACCTTCACTTTCTCTCACCTGAAACTCATGAGAAAGCTTTGTAAGCAGCCTCCTGAAATTCACCGAGAGAACTCTGGGACTCAACAAACTGATAGGAAGGACCTGATACTTCTTGTTGAGGACTTACCTGAAAACCTTATTTTCTCTCCAAGAGGTTAGGGTGTTAATTTCTCATCAATTCTGAGTGCAAAGTGCCTCTGCTAGAGAGCATGGTAAGCTACCAACAACAATGACACCGGCAAGCCAGAGATGAGAGACAGCTCCCTCCTGCAGCCATACAAAGACATGCTTCAGTGGAGACCAGCTGGAATTTAGAACACCCTCCAACAACAAAAAGGACATTAACCGAGATTTTGAAAGTTCTTAATACCTCCAGTCCTGACAGGATCTGGCTCCAATGAATTCTGACACACAAGAAGGGTTACAGGTACCTCTTACAAAAAAGACTTAATTCCTAAAAATTATCTACTACCCAATGTATATCACATTGGCAGGTCTGCCACCTCCCTCTCTCCTGACCCTTCAAGAACTCTACATCGCTCTATCACTTGCACTACCAGGATGGTAACACATAGAATGGCATAACACATAACAGATACCTGGGAGACCAGCTGTCTGAGCCTTACAAACCATGTGTAACCCAAGTGGGGACCCTCTGTGCAGGGCTAGAGCGGGGCTCGAGAGCTTCCCTGCAGTTTCCGCTATGGAAACACCCCACCAAAAAAAAAAAAAAAATCAGAATCAGTTATGATCAAAAAGACACAATAAAGGTTGTGACTTATTTATTTCCAGATCTACTCCACTCACACTAACAACCTAAATATGTGTCACACAGAAAATGGGTGCACATTATCCTCCCAGTGATTTCACAGCATCACATTCTCTTCTTGGAGTTTATGCTAAATCCTTTGAACTGTACTGAAATCTCAGCCTATTTATAGCCTCACAATACAATGAATAAAGCCATAATCTCCAACAATTAACTATAGAGCATAATGAAAATTCTTAAAAGACAATTTTTCTACATTAAAAAATTCACAGAAGAATATTTAGCCTAATCTCTCACCTACTGCGTGCTAAGTTTGTGTTACAGCAGTATAATTCACCTGAAACAAGGGGAAATAATAAGTCTTGGCCAAATTGTCTGAATGTGTGCAAATTATATTATCTGTGGAACTCCACCAATTAAAATATCATGTCACATTTCTATTAAATTGGTGAAGCTATGTTACAATCCATAATTCTCCCTAGTGCCTTGAAGACCAGAAATAAAGCCTTCTCTGGGTCTACTAAAGACTGAGTGCTCCCTGTGAAACCAGTAAGCATGGAGCAGACATAGGAGGAAAGAGAATAAATATGCTAATTTTTCCAAGAAATTGGCAGGTATTAACACAGATGGGCACCATACAAGAACATTCATCAAGCAAATTACACCAACTCCGGAGGAGCAGACAGCTGATAGAAAAACACCAAACAGGACTTGGCTTCTCCACAGAACAGCAGATCTACAGATTCCTAATTTTATCAGTACATTGAGCCTCTACCATTTGATGAAAACTCTGCAAAAACTTTAAGGAAAAAATCACCTCATTTAGGTTGGAAAAGACCTCTGAGTGCAACCACTAACCCAGGACTGCCAAGTCCATCACTAAACTACATCTCTAAGGGCTACATATGTATATGGCAACTACGATAGCCACAAACAGGGAAAGTCAATCTGAATAGATCCTTTTTCTTTTTACTAGACGGCAATTCCCTTATCAGCTACAGCTATATGCCTGTAGCCAGGACGCTTGAGAGCTGGCAGCGGACAGTAACAGGTACGGCTGGGAACACTCGCCTGCTCGGAGTGTGACCGGTCTGCCAGCTACAGCTGATGGCCCATTAGAAGGTATCACTCCCTCTCACCAGCCTCGCTCCTCTGCTCAGCTGACAGATCCCTCCAAAAAGACACTGCAAGTGCAATTCCCACGTCATTTCCCAGCCAGAAAGAGGAAAAAGTGAGACAGGGCAAAATGATTTTTTTTTTTTTAACCATGCTGGACAAATTTCACCAAGCTGCACAAAGCATCCATAAGGGGTCTGTGCACACAGCTGACACCGCATGAAGTTTCCATAGCCCAATGCCACCTTTGTGTGAATCAGCAGCTTATCTACGTGGGATCTCCCTTGGAGCCAGCATCTGCCCCCGGTGCAGCTCCATCCCCAGGATGAGGGAAACCGAAAACCCGAAGTCGCATTAGGAGCCCTGGAGTGTGGATCCCAGGTGACTCCTGCGGACACGCGTGCCCAGCAGCGGCTCCAGCGGAGCTGCTCAGGCCCCGCACAGCGGGACAGGCGGGAGCGGGCACGGCCCGGCCCGGGCAGCCCTCCCGCACAGCCCGGGCGAGCCGGCGATAGCGGCTGCCCTTGCTCGTCCGCGGTGTCCCCGACGCTTCCGAAAATGAAAAGCTGGGAAGATGAAGGTCCGCGACCCCCGATGGGAGAGGGGACCCGCGGGGACCGGGCAGCTCCCGGCTCTCGCCAGCCGCTCTCCTGTCCCGTCCCCCTTCACCAAATGCACGACACGAAGCGGAAAATAACAAAAATTCTTAAACAGACCAACTTTCCTCCCTCCCGCGGGAAGTTTCCTGCGGGGGGCGAGGCGACCTTCCCGCTCCCACTCCCGAACCCCGCGCCTGCCGCAGCGGCGCCGGGAGCCGGGGCCGGCGGCGGCCAGCGAGGGCTCCCGGGGCGCCCGCCACCTGCGCCGGCGGGGAGCGGGGCGAGCGCTGCCCCCGCGGGGCCGGTGGTGCCGGGGATGCCGGTGCCGTTGCGGTGCCCTACCTGGGTGCAACATACTTTGGAAATAGAAGATGACGAGGATGAAGGAGCCCACGGAAGTGACCAGGACCATCCTGCACACCCGGTTCATCCTCATTACTTCCAGCACCGCCGGCTTCATGGCGTTGTCCGGCGGCGCAGAGAGGGCGGCGGAGCGCACAGGGCTGGCTCTGGGAGCCGCTCCGCGCCCGCCCCGCGCCGAGCAGCCACCGCCAGAGGATGCCCGGGCGCCCGCGCCCCGCGCCGGGGGGCGTTAATGCCGCGCTGGGCGTGACCACGCCGCGCGCCAGGCGGAGGGGCGCTCTGTGCGCGCTGGGGGGAGGCGGGCCAGGCGGGGAGCCGGGGCGGAGCGCGCCCCCCCCTCGCCGAGGGCAGAGATGGTCCCGCCCGGCGGCGGCGGCGGCGGGCGGGGACGAGCCGGGCGGCCCCGAGGGGCTGCGGGGCCGCGCCCCGGCCCCTCACGGCTCCGCCCGGCCCCGGGGGCGTCCGGCGGCGTCCTGCGGCTGCCGGCCGAGCGGCCCCGCTGTCCGTGAACTTGACCACCTCTGGGTCACTCTCGCCCTGTTCAGGGGCTCCGGGTCCGGCAGCCGCCGGCGGGCAGGAGCATCCGCCCCTAGCTGGCTGTGCCCTGAGCTCCGGTTGCGGAGAGAAATTCTCCTCTCCCACTCTCGTGGTGCGGGTCTCTCCGCTAATCCTCAGTGCCTCCTCGCAGGGCTCCCCTCGCTCCGCAGGTGATGTTACAGCCGGTCCCTGCCGTCGTGTTTTGCTGGTCGGGAGCTGTTCATTTTGTTAGCGGTGCAAGCGGCAACTTCAGGCTGCACGGAGCCGTCCCCGGGGCGAACAGTGCCACCTGGCCTGACAAAAATTAAAGGGGCTTCTTTTGTGTTCGAGCCCGAGACTTCTAAGTTTTCTGAATTAACTAACGCTGCCGTGTGGATCTACCTTTCGGCAGCGGAGCGCAGCACCAGGCGATGAGATGGGAGCCCGTACGTGGGGGGAATGCAGAGGAGCTGGAGCTACAGAACAAAAGGCCTGGGCCGTGCCCGAGCCTGCAGCGGGCTCGGGACAGCGGGGCAGCCGGGGCCGGAGCCACCGCGGCTCGGCTCAGTCCCGAGCGAGGTTTGCCAGCGCGAACCGCACGGCTCAGCTCCCGAGCTGGCACTGTCCTCTCGCTCTGAACTACACAGGTGTTGAAAAGTACAGTGCCGAATGGAAATGCCTTCTTAGCAGTGTACCATTCGTCTTTGTGCAGTGGTGACAGTTCTGTTTGTTCCCCTGGTGCACTCAAATACCCCTTTGCTATTAGTTTTCTTTTTGCTAAAATGAAAATCATTATACTGATGCTGACACTATCTTCACGTGTAAAAGGATTTTTTTTTTCCCCTTGCGCTTCTCTCTGTTCTTCCGACGAGCTGGGGGGAGGGGGACTTTAAAATGAAAATAGCCCTGAACAGTCTGACTCCAAAGCTGGGAAGCAAGTGGAGTGAAACATATTTTAAGCTAAAAAACCCCTCCCACTTCCATCACCTCCCACTCTTGCCCTCTGCCCACCCCCAAAAAAGCCAAACCCCACAAACAAACAACTCCCAAAAAAACCAAACAAGCAAACAAAACCCCAGCCAACAAACCCAGAAGGTATAGTGTTCATTCCCAGTTAATTGTGACAGAAACATGCAAAGTCATCAGAGTTTTTCACTTCCACTTTGGAAAAGCCAAATATTTTACCTCAAGGACAAAGCAGTCATTAGTTAGGCATTTGCAATAGAGTAGAGTATTTAGGTTTGGCCTGAAGTCCCTTTAACAGAAACAAATTCCATTGTTCATTAAGGAAGGTTTTATACAATATTTTGCTTTCTCTGGATTCTTTCCATTTTTTCTTTTAGCAGTTTTAATGTGCAGTGACCATTTGCTAGTCTTCCTAATGTAAAGGAAGCTTTAAATTTATTTTTCTCTTTTAAGTGCAAGCTGCAAACATGACAAAAAGGCATTCTATGAAAAGCACTAGACAAAGAGAAGCGTTCCTATGTAATGCATCAAAGTGGCGGATCGTTAAGGCAGTCAGCAAAAGTCAACCAGAAGCAGAGCCTGGCATTTCAGCATCCCCTGTCAATACATGCGCTGCAGCACAACAGCAACTGCAGTATTTTAACAGAAAGAACTGGACTGTCTCCAGGAGCCTGGATAAGACATCAAGGACTGAGGGGAAAAGCCTAGAACTCAATACTCGGCCAAGTGACACAAGAAGAGAAGAGCTTTATGCTGTTAGAGAAGGTGGATGGTTTTTCAGTGTGGCTTAACAATAGTTGCTCTTTTTTTTTTTTTTTTTTTTTTCCCTTTTGGTGAGCATCATCCTCTAATGGAATGATGCAGAGTTTTAAAGCATTAAGAGGAAAATCACCAGCTGTGTTACCACCCAGATGCTTACAGCATCTCTGCAAATTTCCAACTATGACAACCTTCCTGGTGAGTCAGGACAATGAAATGCTGCAGCCTATTTTTGAGACAGCCAGTTTTTTGTTTTCCTACAGGAAAGAGCATAACTGAGGTAACATAAGGAAACAGTTGTCTTTCCAGGTAGGTGCCAAGTTACAGAGTAAGTGCACGAACAGCTCAGGCACTTCTTCTAAAGTATGCCTGTCTCTGCGTGGAAACTCCAGCAGCTCCAGAGCAGCAGGGAGTCTGGATAGTACTGTGGGTATGATCACCTCCCATTCCCATGACAATAACCAGCATTCAGTATCTCTGAATAAAAATAGTCCCATCAGCCAAGAGATGTCTGGAAAGAAAGACTTAAGAGATTAAGAACCAGATGCCAGTGACATCAAAAGAAGTACAGACAGTGTTTTGTGGATTATTTTGTATAATAAGAGAGCTTAACAAAAAAAAAAAAAGAAACCAAAAAAAACCAACCAAAAACAAAACCCAAGCAAACACAACCGCCCACATTACTATTTATTGATAAAATTCCCAAAATAGCAAAACTGCAGTCAAAAAACAGCACAGATGTAAATACAGCATGTAGTAAATTCAGGGTGCAATTTATCAAAAAAAAAAAAATGACAGGCAGCTAATAGTGAAGAGCTTGTTGAACGTTCAAACAGAAATGCCATTATAAAACAGAGGTATTTGTGAGATGCATACAGGGTCTGTGCCACTTGTCCTAAGAATCTCAGAAAAAAAGTTGTTTTGTTTTATATTGATGTCCTTCATCCTTTAAAATCAGAAGGTAAAACTGTTACAGAATCTCTAATGTTGTTGAAGAAATGCACACAAGCTTTAGGCACGAGAGCTGCCTTCAGATCTGAAACAAACTGCAAATTTCAGTGTCTCTGTCTAACCAGAGACCATTGTGACTCTAATTCCATCACAACTCTTAACCAACATAAGGTGAAGTCAGGTGGATGAGAAAATCTTCTGGATGTATCTTCTAATTATATTTTATTCTGTGGGGATAGTTTTTAACTTCTCTGGTTGAAACAGCAATATCATAAAGGGACCAGACCTTGAGTTTTGTTCCCCAAGGAAAAAGCACATTGCTTTAATGATTCCAGCCAGTCAGTGGACCTTTCATTTGACAAGCTGCCCTAAAATGTGCTGTCTGAAGGCAGGTAGTCAAATAAATAACCATGTTAATAGTCAGGCATTCTCCGTACCTCAGCCTGGAACTGCCTGTCAGTCAAAAGTGTTTGGCAATGTTATTCCATTAATGTATGGCAACATCTTTTAAGATACTGATTCTGAGCTCATTTAAAAAAGCATGTGAGAATCTCCCTGACCCAGCTGATTCCAGTGGAATTAGGACAAAGCTCATTTCCCTACATAGATTTCTCAGTAGCTACTCACTGTCTGCATGAATAGAAGGCCACCCACCTCTAGGAAGCCATCTCCATGGAGAATTGAAAGACAATCCTTTCTGGAGTTAAGCAGATGTCTTGCCCCCTTCTTCCTTCCAAATGAGACCCACCCCCCCATGCACTCATGAAACAACCAGCAGAAGCAATATATGAGGTATTACAAGATTAAAACAGGACCTTCAAGCAAAATCTATACTTGATGTAAGACCTCTATGATATGAATTGTGAAGTTCCTAGTAACAGGACTTGGAGGAGATAGGCACAGAAGCAATTTTTTAAGCTTTGCTTCAAAGGATGCAATTTCTAGAGGGGATGGATGTTTACACCTCTGCCCACTGCAATTAACAGCTGTAGTGGATCAAACTCAGTGGTCCAGCACTGTCCAGAACAATGTCACTGGCTTCAGAGGAAACATCAGTTTGCCCTGCAACAGGTAACAGTGCCAAGCCTGCCAAACACTGGTGTGTGCTTGTGAGATTTAGGTAGAGCTTGGCTTTTGTCCTGCAATGCAAATCGCTCCACTTGGGGAACACCCTCCTGAAAGTCAAATCCAAGAAAAATTCCAATGCACCCCGTCACCACAGTTACAACCACAGCAGCCAATACAAACTCCTGGGCAAAGCAGACATTAAAATATTTGCCAGGTTCCAGTGGAGTTCAGCTCTCTCTCTCTTTTTTTTTCCCACTGTGTGTATACTTTCTTTGCAGTTTTCCCCATTGCTAGTGTAGGACACTTTTTATGACATGAAATACTGGAGTAAAACTTAAAAATTGTAAGAGCCAAAGCAGCTGCAAGACAAACAGAATCCCATTTTTGAGTTAACTGCCTGTGTTAAAAGGAGACTTTTAAATGGACAAGTATTTCCCCCAGCAATGGTAGTGCACCCTTAAGCTGTGCTGAAATTGTGATCGTTGTCAACTGACCTTGGGTTATCATCTGAAGTGTGACTCAGAGCACAGAGCGGCTGAAGTAAGAGGAAATACTGGCTTTTTGTAGGGTTGCTCACACCAGTTCTATTCTCAGACACCATGGATTACTCATGCTCTTCAGAACATATTGCTGGCATCCTGCTCTTCTGCTCAGTAGACACAAGGGTGTCAGAGTGAAGCCCGGTAGCCAGGATGTGTTTAGCAGAACAGCACAAACTGCATTTAATTTACAAAACACAAGCACGTTCCCTCCATTCACCCAGTAGCATTTTCCCAGCACAAGTTCAAGCAAGCTGCTGTCAGGAGCAGATTGATTTGTCTCCAGGAGTTGGAATGGCTTATATGTTACTTGGAGGGGGAAATCCAGCTGAATAGAAATTAACACACAGACTTTAAAAAAACCCCAAAAACATCTTTGCAGAAGACATGAAGAGGATCCTAGAATAAGTTATTATTGGAGGGATTGAGAACAAGGAAAGATCTGCCCCACCCAAAAAGAAAAAGGAAACTGGAAAACCAGTTACTCAGATTGGCAAGATTTTTTTTTAAATAAAAACTCATCATCATCTCCTGTGTTAGGGATTTTAAAAGAACTTTTAAACAATTGTTTGGCTTTTCTGAAACAGTCTCTAATTATTTCTGATTATATAAATAAATTGGTGGTATTTTCTGTAAAGTGTTTGTTTCAAAACCATTCATATTGTCTCTTCTAGGGTAGATCCACTGCCCCAACTCTTATATTCCATCCATCTGGTCTCCAGCTGATCAAATGTTGATCCATGGTTAGTCAACAGAAAAGTTATTTCCATGACACAATTAATTTGCCCTGTTTCAGACATCCAAAGTGCAATGAGGTGAATCATGCCCTGAAAGTGCCCATTGACTGAAAAGCTCTTGGATGTCTGGCTCTGCAGACACCTATATCGTACAGTTAGGTGAAACAAATCCCAACAGAGCCTTGTAAATCTTTTATTTTTGAAGGAAATGCTTCCAAACCTCATGTTTTCATTTTCTGTGCTCTAATGTTCAGCTTGTATCCTGTTATCTTCTCACCTACATTACAATCAAAAATGGGAGCCTCATTTTTCATTGTCGGTCACCATATTAATTTCAGCAGAGGTTGTTTTAGGTCAATAATATAGTCTTTCTTTTCCTAGATTTTTTCTACCAAAAAAACCCTAAAATCAAACTATATACAAATATAAACATTTTAAAAATAAAATATTTCCCAATAAAAGTATTAACCAATTTTCTAGCAATCATAAGGAACTAAAATCTTGTATGAAAGTATGTCATTTTGAGATAGAGTTTTCTTTTTCCTTTTCCTTTTATGCCAAAACTGAAGACAAACACACACTCTTTTCAGATACCTGGAATGTGTTCAGAAGACAATTTTAAGTCAACAGGTGCTTGAAAAATTCTTTGCTATTTTTCAGTAGAGAAATGAGTTCTATGCAGTTTTTCATTCTAGTTTACATGTATAACTACTACATGTTCAATTTACACACATATTTGATTTAATTGTGTGCTTAAATCTGTTGAATAATTTCCAAAATCAACAGCAGGTTAACAGCCTTAAGTGGAAAGTTACATACCTCTTATGTTGTTATGCCTGTGTCTCGTTCCTTTGACGTTTGCACTAAGAGAAAAAATACACTGAAGCCAGTAGAAGTACGGATGCTAAAAAGAGATCCAAGGTTGAAAACAAGGGGAGTTTTGTGCCCAAAGGACAAATGCACTATTAAAAACCAACATACTGAAGAGGAGAGGCAGAAATTCATACTTACATGTAGGATTTCTCTGTCTACACTACAGTGACCTTAGGCTTGGGAAGTGCTATGAGGTGCTTAACTGAAAAGCACTATGGGATTATAAGAAGCAGTTTAGAAACACATTTAAAAGAAAAGCATTTTCTAGAGCTAATTAAATGCTAGGTTTTTTCTCTTTCACCATCTCTTCTCAATTAAAAGGTGTGACTTCAGGGACTCTTTCTATTTAAAGGATGTCCAGGTGATTTTACAGGAGAGGGAGCAGAGATAATAAATCACACAGCAGCTGTTGAAATAATATTATCCAATCTCCAAAGACATTTTTCCAAACCACTTCACAAATCTGTCACTCCCGCAGTGTCACATCTGTGTAACGAGTCACTCCTTACCTTTGCCCTCTGGTGTGGCTCCCTATTCTTACGAACCACCCACGCAGGAGTTACAATTCCAACTGTGTTTTGAAGTGCTTGCAGAGGAGAACACAACTTAGCTTCAGCAAAGAGAATCCATAAACCCTGTTGAGAGGTAACTATGGAAAATCATGGCTGAAATAGTGAAGTATACCTTGGCCTATGTGAGAGGAAAAGTTTGAGTTTACCACTAGTTTAATTATATTTTTAAAAAATTAACCCAATTAGTTAGAAAGGTTACCCAGTTCTGGTAATTGGATACATCTTCCTTCCACAGTATAGAAGGCAAAAAGGGATATTTATGTCACCTTTCTTCAGAACAGAAAGTTAACAGTGTCTTCCAGAGCAACAACAGCAGCCATGGTACATTTTCTCGATCCATTCTGGTATGGTTTCAGACCTGATTTATGAAACATGAGCCATAATTCTATCACAGTTTATCTCTTCCTGGAGATGAGCTAGGATAACATATTCATATTGACTCTACAACATCTGTCAAAGGCTGATGAGGTACAAATACCATTAAGCTGTCTGTCCAGCCCTGCACAGGAAGAAGAATGAGCATTTGCTACATGTGATTCATCATTAAAAAAAAAAAAATATCACAAACCAGAACTGTTTTCTGGAGGCTTCATGGCCCCTCATTATTCTCTTGTAGTCAGTTTTTAAGTAAAGCAAGTAGAGAATGCATATGCATAGTTTGGACTGCAGAAGTTTATGGCTGATGACTTTCAAATCTGCATTAGTTCTCTTTTCACTACAAATCAAATAATCAAATAATCAAAGAATGCATCCTGAAAGGCACATGGTTTTCCCCCCAAAAAACACATATCACTAACCCTAAAAATAGTTTTCTGTCAATGCAACTGCAAACCATCTTCTTTCAATGACACAAAACAGACTTGAAATCATTTGATAACTACTGGTAGAGATTCCATTTGAAAGACAGCACTTCAAACTCAGGCTATTAAAAAGTGAACTGATCTACTGAGAGAGTGCTCTTTCTGCAAATGGTGCCATATTCAATTGAGCTGTTGGTATGACTAGGGCGAGCGAGATTTTCTTAGAGGACATGAACCTGTGGCAATTCATTTATAGCCAATTAAAAACAAACTAATATTGTGAGAAACGAAGACAGAACTAAAAACCAAACAAAAAAACCCCACAAAACAAAACAAAAAAAAAAAAAACCAAAACCCCCAGCAAAAATCCAGAAAAATAACCTCACCTCTAATCCCATTCCTGCCAGCTCAGCTTCCTGACTCTTCTACCTCCCTCTTCTCCAAGCACAGGGGGATTGGAGGAATAGGGTTTAGGGTTAGTCCATATTACAGTTCCTCTCTGCCTGTCCTTCCTCCTCACACTGTTCCCCTGCTTCAGCATGGAATCTTGCACAGTGGATATATGCTTTAATATGATCCTCCATGGGTGGCAGCCGGACAACCTTCTCCATGGGCTGTACAGTCACCTCTGATCCAGTGCTTGGAGCACCTCCTCCCTCTCTTTTTTCATTGACCTTGGTGCCTGCAGGGCTGTTATTTTGTTGGTGTTGTTTACCTCATTCCTCTCTCTCACAACTGCTACACAGCGCGTTTTATCCTTTCTTAAAGGTTTTTCCATCAAGGTGCCACCAGCCTCCTTGATGGGCTCAGCTTTGGGCAGCAGTGAGTCTGTTTTAGAGCCAGCTGTATCCAGCTTGGGGCCAGCCCCTGGTCTCTTCTCACAGCCTTCCTGCTGCCAAAACCTGGACACATAAATCCAATACAATGAGGAAGTAGATATGATCTTCCTTTGTGTGTTTGGACTATAAACCTTTCTTCCCCTCCTTTTCCCATATTACCACCAGTTTGTGAAGTAAAAAATTAAACAGACCTAGTTCAAGCCACGGTGTGCTCACCCACCATGTAACTGATGGGATTAAGGGGAAAAAAAAACCCAAACAACAAAACATCTGTGATTCATTCTAAGGAGAATATAAACCATGACCAGAAAGCACTTTTAGAGAAGTGGATTTTAGCCGTGTGTGCACGGCTTGGGATATACATTAACAAAACTTTTACTGAAATGAGATTTGAGGCTTTACAGAACTGAACAGTAGCATTCTGTGCCACTGGCACAAATCCCAGGCTGGAGGTTGGAGAACCACACCATCCCTTCCTGCAGAAGTTCTTAGCAGTTGCAGTAGTGCTTCTGGTTTTCCTCAGGCTGGCTGCTTCCCGGCAGAGCTCCTCCCTCTGAAGGCCAACCCCAGATTTCTTCCTCCTTAAGGCATTCAAGTCCTTATGGTAAAAATGTACTCACAGGTCCTCAACTGCAGGCAGCCACCACTCTGCTTCTGAGGGCTGCTGATCTCAGAGGCTTTCATCCTCAGGGAGGAGGGAATCCCCTGTACCCTGCCAGGAGATTACCTTTCCTTTTGGGGCAAGCAAGCAAGTGTACAGCAGCAAGAAAAGGCTTGTGACAGCACTTCACTGCACTTTTGGGGACACTGAGACAAGCTCCCTTGTAAGAGGGTCTCGTCTCCATCCCACAGAAGAGATTTCCCTAAAATACCTGAAACTTTGTTGCTTTGATTTGATGTTACGTGTCTCAGTAATTTCAGACTGTCCAGAAGGTACAGAGCTGAGGGAAGAATAGAAAAGCAGGTCATTTCTTTAATAACTAAGTTCAGTGTCAGGGCCTGCCTTTAGCTTTATCTTTGCAGTGCTTTTCATTACTTTATTTATAAATTTATGTGAATTTTTGTAACTACCAGTATCTGTCACAATCCTAGCTGCAGGTGCTAAATACACGTGTGTTAGTAGCTTTGCAGTTAGGCCAGGGAAAAATAAATCAAAACAAAATTCTCTCTCAAGGGACCCAATCATCCTGCCAGTTAACACACACCTGATTAAATGATTGTGCCTCAAATTAAACCTTCTAATTTGTGTATAAAAGTAGGTCACAAAGCTTATTTCCTCTTTCCTTCACAGTTCCTATACATGTTAGTGCACTATATTACACAGAGAAAATAATATGCTGAAAGGTAGAGCTTTGTACATGGTTCTTCAGCATATCTACATTGTGTATTGAAAGTACAGCTTGCAGCCAACATGAAAATCAAATCAAAACAGAGGTGCTCTTTGAATCTGTTACTGTTATGCTGCTCACTAACCATAACACTATCAGTGTGATAATATTATCTCCTCCTTTTTTAAAAAAATTCATTTTCCCACTCAAGTCACCAGCATCCAAAAAAATCTTCAGGGCTATTTTTCAAATCTTTCTCAGCCCTTTGAGTCATACAGGCAGTTTGCAGACTGGAATTTGTAAGCTAACTTAATCATTGCCCTAGTTTGCAAAATGTCCATTACAATACACAGTAGCCATAGACAATTTCTGTTTTCTTCCCCCCAAGTAAAAAAAAAAAATCTAAAAAGATCTAAAGTAATCTACACTTATTTATTTTAAAGAATTCTACTGTAAAACAGGAGATAAAACATTTGTCACACATGCTGACAAAGTCCCACAGCCAAAGTCTCTTATCACTCAAACATCCAGACAAACAACTGATGGTTTTATTCCCCCAACAGATGTTCCAGCTGCTCAGGTTAGCAGAATACACACTTCCATCACTGCCCAACAGCAGCAGACTGCGCTCTTGAAAGTCACCATCTGACACTAGGAACAAAAGGTCAAACCATAGTCTAGACAGAAGCTGTAAACTGGGATGCTCAAAAGTCACCAGTCTGACAGACTGAAAAAAGAGCCAAGCAGGGCTTTCCTCAACACATTATGTGCATAATAGGTATCTTATCAAACATATCTTGCTCAGATTTTGGCTCAAACTACAGTCTACATAATTTATCAGTTGTTTATACATCCTAGCTTATCCATAAAGTAACACAGTTTCTCTATTTTTCAGGAAGGTATTCAATCATCTAATGTTAGAAAAGCAGATTCAAAAGCATGACTCAGTCACACTGTAGGCATATCTTTATGGAGATAGGATCAACTCCAATGAAGTTACTAGAAGAGTTAGAGAGATTCATTTAGCTCTAGGATTAAATTTACTCTTTTGTCTAGAAACATCACATAGAAAAGCCATGGCAAAACAGAGAACTAAACCATACAACTGTTGCACTTCCATTCTTTTTCTTTCCCAACCCGTCACAACACTGCTAGTGTTATCTCAAGATCAGGTAGTGCAGGCACCCCAGTCAGATCCTTGGTACTTTTATTTGACTTCCTCAGAGCCCAGATTCCACATCACCTGCTTTATAGCTTCCTCATGGAATAGCAATCTGAAGGTGATGAATGAAAAATGCAGCAAAACATGCAGAATTTATACTCATCTTGTGCCTCATTATGTTTCCAACTCGCTGAGTGCAGTGGTGTCATGGAGCACAATTGAACACCTGCATTTTGCTACATAGCTCTAATATGCATGCAGATTCTGTGCCCCCTGCCTACCCTGATTTCCCCTGCTTTTGGCAATTAACACCAGGAGATTAACAATTGGCTCCAGGACAATTGACTCTGGAGGCAATTAGCCTCTTACAGGCACCTCACTAGCTGCCAATTTCATAGAGGTGAGAGGTGTAGGGGCTATTAATGAAATGCATCAGGAAGAAATAACTGAGCTGTCAGTTAGTCTTGGGCCTCATCCATAATTCTGCTCAAGAACAAATGCTGTAATTCCACATCCCATGTGAATCACAGGAGGCTAAAGTGAAGTCACCTTAGATGGACAGCTTTATTTTGCCCCAAACAAGGGATTCATTAGACTCTCCCGTTATGGTAACAACCATTTAAAATTTTCCCTATTTTATACAAATTAAGTGGTAGTGAAGTGAAATTACAAGGACATGACTGTGCCAGTTAGAGCCATACCATTCCTGTCTGACTTCTAAAACACTGATTGGACACATCTCTCTTGCCAGTCTCGTGTTGTGTATAAAAACAGATAGCTCTGCAGATGAGTGCTGTTTGCAATGCTGTGGTCAGTTTGTAACCAAATCCAAAAATACATGAACAGTTCCAGAAGCAGAAATACATGAGCTGTTTCAGAAGCAGATGGTCTACTTGAGCCATTTAAACAGAAGAAAAAAAAAAAAGGTAAATTTTTTGTGTTTTGTTTTTTGGTCTTTTTTACTATGCTATAAACTCAGTTCAGCAATCCTTAACTATTTGAAACCTTATTTATACTGGTAAGAGCTGTGGGGGTATATAGCCTTTGAGAATAAAGAAGATGGCTTCCAGGTTTTTACTGTTCAAAGAGCATGGAAATACACTCCATTCAGCAAATCTTCATGTTAGAAAAACAGGAAATGTACAAGTAACACAATGCTGCCACAGCTGTATAGCAGAAGCTTCTCAGAAGAAAATCTATTAAAGGAATTAGATGTTTTAACTCCACTGAGGAACCTTCCTATTCTCAGGGGACAGAGATGCTCAAGATTGACAAGGAATAGAGTGCTGAGCTATCCTCAGAGAGTTCTGAAAGAGACACTGGCATCTTGCATCTTGTCCCTTTCCATGACTTTATTTCACTGCCATGACCACTGGAAACCCCACAGTGAAGTTGCTGCCCACAAAGGGGGGCTCCAGGAGCAGACCAGGTTCCTTTTGGTGAACTCCGAGAAAACTCCCTCATCTGCATTTCCATGTATCTGTGTTTAGGCTCCTCTCTGTACAGTCCTGGACCTGCTGACTAACAAAGTAGGGGAGGAAGGTCACCTTGGACGGAATTAAGAGCAAGATCTGCCAGAGGGATTCCTACAAGCAGGACCAAATGGTTTAAAGAATCTACACCACCTTTACAAAGAGCATTAAAAATTCTCTTTTTTCCTGCTGGCTGCAGCACAAGGGGCAACAGGAGGGTCTGGCTGAAGGACCTCCCCTGTGCAGCAAAATTTAAACATTTTGAACACACATTGCAGAAGAGGATGCATGGTTAAGGCTGGACTTATTTGTCCTATGCTTAAGTCTGTTTCCAAGAGTTCATTGCTTCCAATTTCACTTTCTCTCTCCCATTCTGAAAATATCTCTTAGCTTGTATAATCCTTCTTCAAAAGATATTTTCCTGTTAACAAATTAAAACTAGTGCTCTAGAGGCCAACAAAAAGCAGTCTCCTAGTGCAGGTGGGCTTTTTAAAAGGTGCTGAGCATTTTATTTGAGAATTGGAGAGGGAGAAACACTCACATAAAAATTAAATTACACCTATTTGATACTAGTCATCATTTTATCACACATAAAATCTGAAAAGCAAAACATTTAAATTCTTCTATATTTTCAAGTCTAGTAAAATATTGTGTTTAGCATAAAATATATTCTCAACCAAAATATTAATCTTCCAGTTATCCTAGACAGAAGGAAAATAAGTGCCAGTTTAATGTCTCCCATTTCAGTTTAAAACCTGTCAGCTGCAAAAAAAGGGAGGTGAAGTCAGAATCCCCTTATGCATGTTGGGCTGGATCTTCTGCAAGCAAGGGATGTACTTGGGGCTGGTACCTGCCTGGGACAGAGAAAAGAAGTGAAATCACAGTGCCAGTGCCCTCAGATGAAGCTGGATTGCCTGCACAACAGAGGCAATACAGCTGCTCTCCATAGTTTGATTTCTCTTCCATGGTATTGCTTCAGAAATGGACACTGGGGAGCACAGTAGAGGGTGGAGTTGCACACAGGTGTAAGATGAATGGAGAAAAGGGATGGTGTGGCTGATGCTAAGGTGTTCACCTACATAAAAGAGACAGGCATTTACAATGTTTAACAGAACTAATCTCTCTAGGAGGGTGTTTGGGAAGCCTTCTCCATTTAGGACACAGGTATTCCACCTAGGTACATATCCACAACTGGATTGTGGATTCACACTCCTCTATACAGCCTAGAATGTCAGAATCTCAAGACAAGACACAGAGCTGGAAGCAAGCCTGACAGCATAGGGAATGGCAAGCATTCCCCTGAAAACTACATAGCCTTAAAAGTCAGCAGTGTCCGGAGGGAGGATCCACACAGACCTGAGAGAAACTGAGGGCTAAATCCACAGAAAACCTGTGTGCCTACAGAAACTGATACAGGTACCCATTATCTGACAGAAGGTGTAATAAAACACACTAATTCCAACTGGTCCAAGCTGGCTCCCTCTGCAGAAGACCATCTAGAAGGAGAGGGTTGGACATGTCCTTTTCTAGCATGCAGAGCTCCAAGCCAAGAGTGCTACAAAGGAGCAGCAGCTACATTTCAATGGGTGATGGTATTCCAGCACATCCGTGACAGACTTTTTCAGAACAGGAGCAGAAGAGCAGTGACTGAGAAACAGAAAGGAGAGGGGAAAAAAAAATCATCATTTGGATCATTTCAAAACTCTTCAATCCAGCCAAAAAGTGGAAAACTTCTGCAGGGTGTCCATTGTATGTGAACAGAGCAGGATGCCTTTCATAATAGGAAAATGCAACTGTGCATTTTTATACCCAGGAATTGGTGTAATGCCTGACTGCCTCACAATAAAAGTCATATTAGAAGCTTAATGCTATGGGGCAGGGAGAAGCCTTTGAATTTGACCCTGGTCAGAACAGGATTAAGACTTAAAGGCCACATATGTGGCTAAAAAGCACAATGCTGCTGCATGCAGCTTTGGTAAAACAAATAGTCAGAAGATCTTTGAAGAGCTATTGCTGCCAGTAGAGACCAACTGCTGTCTTCTGCCAAGCATATTAACCTTTTGAAACTCGGATCCAGGTGCCTTATCAGTTCTGTGATAATTCTCTCTCTCTCACCATCCATGCGCACATTACACTCACACTGTTCCACTCACCAGCCAGGTCACAGGGTGCTGCTGCTCCAAGATCGTTTATGGTTTGATTTCACACACCCTTCATCTGTTTTCTTCAGTCTTAAGAAAGCTCAGCTCCCGCACAGAGGCAGATTTTTTTTTCAAGAGCGCTTAAGCTCCCAGAGTCTCTTCTTGTTCTCAATGGGACATGAACCCCTTAGAAAATGTCAAATCTCTCTTTTGAGTGTGCAGCTCTGTTGGAAACCCAAGCCCTGGTGTTTTGGAGAGCATTACCCACATGCTTTGTCCATGGCAATCGTTTTGCAGCTGAAAGGGAGTCCAGCACTATACAATGGCATTCTTGATGAGTGGTCTGAAACTGGATGAAGCATGCTCCCTTTTATCAGCTAAAAAGAATGCAAGGTAGCTACCTCTAAAGAGTGCAATTAACCTTCATATTTAGATAAGAAATCTTAGGTATTTTGTGGTTGTTAGTACACTAATGCCTGCACAATCTCTTGATTACATTTTCCTCATGTCACCCCTATGGGATGGTGTTATCACCTCCATCTTGCTGATAAGGAGCTGAGACAGGGAGATGGATTAAGTTAAATCACCCAAGGTGCACCGAAAATCTTCACTGAAACTGTCAGCTAACCCAGGATTTTGCTCAGGGTTTACCAATGAATGTGGACTCTTTAACACAGAGTAACTACAAAATGTGGAAATTACAAATTTATATTCCAGAATGAAAAAAAAAAGAATCACACTGACCTAATTTGATTATTTTAAGGAATATACTGATAGCTAGTGCCAAGAATGACTCCTGCATTCTAGAAAGGATCCTGACACCAGACATTATTACAGAAATCTGTGGACAGATGGAGAACTACAGTATGGGTCTCTGAGAAACCTGCAACAACCTTAAGTTTAACACCACAAAGCTGCTGTATACAACATATCAGTAGGAAAATCCATTGTAAATAAATCTTGTTTTGTAGAATTGCTAAGGGGAGGGGCTTTTTTGTTAATTTTTTTTTTCTTTTTGTTGTAATGCCTTTCGGGTGTTAGCGCCTATCAGTGTTAGTCCTATGAACCCTTGGCCCCTTTCCACCCTAACAAGAAAAGTTGCTCTTAAGTATTTCTCAAAGAGATTCTTCTTCCATGTAAAATAGTTACAGAATTGGGTACTTCAAGACTAGAATCCGTCACTTCTGAATTGGGTAATAGTAATGGATTTTTTCCCTTCATAGTAATGGATGAAGCAAGTTAATATTAGAAGAACCTTAATAAACCTTACTCTCTTCTCCAGAAAACTTTCAGACCTAACTTATTTAAGTGTTCATCCCCTTTGAAAACTTTCTACATGTACCTTCCACTTCTCCTTACCTTGTCCCGTGGAACCAGAACCTGCCACGCTCTAAGGGCATAGCTGTTGTTGTTGCCATAGGGCTTCCTGATCAACCAGAGGTGCATTTCTTCAAGAGTCCTTGTCACTGAGCCCTGACCCTGGAAACGCTATTGCACAGCTGAAATCATGCAGAAGCACTTGCCCCCTCCACTCTCACTGCTGTGTTTCAAAGGCCATTTCCTTTCTCATTCCTCATGGGCTGGGAGCATACCACACACCATTGTGGGAGTGTAATCCTCCAGGGCTGCAGATTGCTCACAGCAGATGTCTACAAAACGTTTTCTCACCTGGGTCACCTCTTTAAAAGGATTTTCTCCAGCCTGGGTTTGTAATGTTTCTGTAGAACATTTACTACATTTCTATTCACCAGCATGAAATCCATGCTCCATGTGAGTTCCTCAGCTACAGCAAAGCAACTTCCTAGACATCCTGCTATGCCCAAGGTGCAATTCTTAAATCCAATTTTCTCCACTTTAAGGCTGGCTGTCACAGTTTCTATTTGAGACTAATTCAGTAGCTCAATTTTAGAATCTGTTACTCCCACCAATTTTAGCAAGACTGGTCTAATAAAGGCAATTTTTCAAAGGTGAGCTGGTGCGGTTCTTTGTTTCTCCATCTCACTCTCAGGCAAATTATTTATGTTCAGTACACACTAGGAGGACCTCCAATTCTGGGCCAGCACTATTATTCAAGCAGAGTGATATGTTATCATCATGCCCTCCAGGTGCTGTATTTTCTTCCTCAGAGAAGAAAGCAGGCTAGTATTTCTAGTACTGTCGCCTGCAGACTTCTATTCTGCCTCTACCTCCACTACTAAGGTGCTGCATAAGGCCAGCACTTCATCTTCTGCACCTCAACTCCTTTACCTTCAAAGTACAGGTAAAATGGGCATTGCCACAAAGGCCTACTAATGTTTCACGGAAGAGGGAAGACTTCTGGCCTAACCAAGAGTGGGAGAGCAAGCCAGAATGCAACATTCTAATGTTTCCATCCCAATGATCTTGCTTGTGTTATCTGTATCTATTTGTCCTCCAGAAACAGTCACCTTCCTCCTTGCATTGAGTATCACCCACAATCAGTAACAGCTGAAAAGCACCTCTCCCAGTGGCTTTACAGTGTGCAGGGAACCATGGGTCAGTATATGGATGCACAGAGCTCCAGGTAAAAGATGAGGATTAGGTAAAGAGTTCCAGGTGAAAGATGAGGATTAGCTAACTGCCTCTTGCCCCAGCAATTCCAGACATTGTGTATGACTGGTTAATCCCCTTTCTTCTGAATATCAGTCGCAGATTGATGCATACAACACTCCAGACAGCTTTAGTCCTGGCTTCTTCACAAGGGACCATCTCAGCACATTCCTAACACCAGCTCAGCCTGCTTAGCCCAGGGCAGGCAGCAACTGCAGCTCCCAGAGCAGCAGCTGCTGCAGCCATCAGTAGTCTAAGATTAAGGCACACTAGGACAGAAGGGTCTGGCCTTCTCTCCCACCAGAGGGGAAAGGGAAAGCTGTAGAGCAGCCGTGCCAATGCAGCCCAGAGGGTTAGATATGTTAGATCTAGAGAGATCTGTGCTGCCCCCTCATTTAACTCTCTTAAGCTTCTATTTCTGCCCTCAAGCAGATACACATTCACAAACTGGGTCTGGGCAGTCCCGAGTGCACATCAGGGAGAAAACAGTGATGAACATCAGTTGCAAAATCTGGCTTACTGAAAAGATTCCCACAGAGGATGGACAACCTGGTGTTTATATATCCTTAAGGCACTTGGGATTTTTGTACGCTTCCAGGGCTGGTCCTACATATAATGAAAACCACAATGAAAAACAGAGTCCCTTAGGTCTCTTAGGAGTAGAAAATAAGGACTCAGGCCTGAAAACTAGCTTGTTTTTTCCCCTCTTGCCTACACAGAGCTTCATCTGCTGAGACTGGAATTCCCCTACATTCTCCCAGTGGGGAGGCCCAAGATCCCAGCTAACTGGGTGGCCTTTTGCTAAACTGCAATTTCCTCCTCATTTGTAAGGATGGTGGAACAGGAGCAGATTGAGGCACAGACAAAACTGACTTTTGCTGCCCTGAGAAGTGGAAGGTGAGTCAAACCCAAGTTGCTTCTACTGTCAAGCCCCAGAGGGGACAGCAGGGTTTCCTGCCCTTGATGTGTAGTGGAGCACAAAAGAGGTGACACGTGGCCTGCACAAATATTTAATACTTAGTTTAAGTTTATGGCAATGTCCTTTTTCTCACCAGTAACAAGGAGCAAGAAAACACAAAGCTGCATTGATGTGATGCATACAAAGAAGATGTCAGTGAAATTTGGAGAAAATTTGGAGAAAATTTGGAGAAAATTTGGAGAAAAACATCTTTTGTGCATGCTATTGTGATAGCAAAAAAATAAGTCGACTAACCATTATCCCCAAAAATTAAGGTATAGTTATTTTGCGTGTGTGTTAAAATACAGATCTTTTTGAATCACTGTGTCAGTTCCGAAGATTATGTGGAAGTTAAGATTTTTCTAGCACCGAAAGGAAGCACACATATTCAGATAAAATGGATAAACCCGTAAGTCAGAATAAGGAAAGGTTCTTACCGTCTTTTATTTTTTTCTCGTCGAGGCACTACAGTAATTAGCAATTAAAACAGAACCACTGGAAGGTTTTGTGTTCCCGGGGCTCGGGGAGCGCCCGGCCCGCGCGGCGGCGGCGCCACCTGGCGGCGCTGGGGGACACGGCCTTTTCTTTTTTGTCATTTTATATTGCTAAATATAATAGATGATAAATAAATATAAATAAATAAATAAATAGATATATTATAAATACACTCAGATGGTCCTTGCTGTCACACCAGAGCACCTCAATAATCTTATGCTCACCTAAATTTTAAAGCCAGGCCTTGGCCAAAGTAGACCATGCCCACAACACCATGTTTCAGCTGCCCCCAACCAAAAGCACTTACCAAGTAAGGTACTGTGGCATTGCTTTAGAGGTAAGGGCTTCCTACCACACGTACTGCTTGAAAAAGGAATTACAGAAAAAAGGGTAGTTTCTGTCATTTCAGAGTAAACCTTTCCTGTTACTACTAATTTAAATATGACCGCCCCTGTGGCCTTTTTGGGGGAGTTTTGACAGGTGGTGGGATGAAGGCGGCTGGTTGGAAATTCTTTCTTGCCCCAGACATCACAAATCCTTTGTCAGAGGATCATTGCAGAGATCATGAAGAGATTAATAAGACGAGGAATGTCTCCAGCCTGTGTTGGAGATTTATGCTTTGCTACACTTAACTTGAGTACAGAGGGGATGAGTGAGATTTGCTCAAAGCCACAAATAGAAAGAAGGGAAAATGGAGAACTGGAATGTAGGAGCCTCTGGACACAGAAAGAAGTGTGGGAGAAGTCCACACCAGAGTATTTTATTCTCCTGGCAGATACTCCCCTTTGAGAGAAAGTGCTCTTCATAAACAGAATATTCTCCAAACCACGTTGTCATACTGAGAAACACACTCTTAACAAAATGCCTTTCTTAACCAGTTTGCTGTTTCCCCCTTTACCTTTTGGCAGGAGGAAAGGAAGCATTTATAACATAGAAACTTCTGCTGAGAACTACAGATGAGCCCTTGTCTCAGCAGAAATGGAGAAATGCCATTTAGAGGGATGTGACAAGTTACAGAGAGGGTTATTCTGAAAAGCTGGAGTTTTTTTCAAAATTGCCTTTCCTTGCCAGAGAATATTTTATACACAGAGAGGCTACAACACAAATGCTCATGCTACCGTGGGCATGCCCACATTGCGGTAGGAATTTTTGTGCATAGAATTCACACATGCAGATCTGAAAAGGATCTGATCCTTGCAGAGATGAACTTGGTATATGCCATGCTTGACTGACAGTTTTCTAGATGTTTCTGAAAGACCTTTCCAGCACTGAAGATAATACTGTCTTCCTGGATAATCTATCCCAGTGCCTCACTATCATTCAGGGACAAGTATTTCCAGACGTTTAAGCACAATGCCTGGGACAGAAGTAATGTATGTGGTGTGGTCAGCAATGATGCGTGGTCTTTCATCCAGAAAGGCTGAAGGTCATCTCAAAACTCCAAACAAATTGTCAAAATTTCCAAATGCCCTTGGAACAACCTCTGGGCACAAAAACTGTAGGATGTCAAATGCATGCAAAACCTCTTCCTGCACTTGTCCATTGGCACTGCAGAAAACCATAATGGCAAGTTGAAAAATATTGCCATTTCAGCCATTTTTACACATTTTGAGGAAGAGATGATGCAAACAAGCCTGTGCATTTGCAGGATAGGGTGAGTACCTGCAGACTGCAAGCACAGTGGCTCTTTTTCACTGCACAGCTCAGCTGCCATGCAGAGCACTCCTCCAGGCTGGCGCAGGGTCTGTTACCTGGTCTGAGGCAGTGGGAGGATGTGAGCAAGTAGCAGCTCCTGCTGGTGCTTTGCTGGGTGTCCCTGGCCCCAGCTTCATGCTCTGCCTCTCTGCACCCAGTGTTAGAGCTGTAGCAGTGTTCTCCTGCCAGTGACTTGTGTCTTAAGTGCCTTCTCTTTTCAGCACTTGCAGCTACTTGGCTCTGCCATCCTGTCACCAAGACATTTTGAGTAGCAGTAGGTCGAAAATACACATTGCTTAAAACCAAGGGATGCCAGGTAAAATATCTAGGTAGCTGTTTATAACACCCATCCCTCCAAGAGCTCTTTGTTTCTTTGTGTTTATACGGACACCTACTTTTGCTGAAGAAACAGGTGTGGGAGTCAATCCAGTTTTAATGTGTGAAATTCTCACACAGCTCCTCAGTTGAAACTATAAACTGACTATTCTCTGAGGTGACATTCCTAACTGGAACAGCAGCCATGCAAGAAAGGTGAACTGTTTGGCTGGCCAACACTTGCATGATCAAATAATTAATCAGCCTCGAAGGCAAAATTGGATTTCCAGTAACTCTGTTTCTTTGGGATTAGATTTTGGAGTGGAAAAGGTCAGACTTCTGTCATTGTTATTTAATTTGTAACAAGAAAAATAGGCTTCCATCCAGAGAGAGGTAAGAGTTTTCTTTTTGTTAAAGGTTCACAGGGCAAAATCCTGACATACTCTGTTAAACCTCAGTAGTTATTTTTGGCTTCATCCCAGTTTAGTTCCTAGCAGATATTTGTCTGCAATACAGAAGCCCCCTTACCAAGAGCAAATTTATTCACTCTCCAGAGACAATATCCAAGCTGGACAGTCAAGACCCTCTAAGTTGCCATTTATCATAGACCTGACCAAGACTGGACTTCTAGCAAGGTCTGAGGGGAGATCTGAGTGATCTGAGTGATCAAGATTGTGGAGTTTGTACTGCTACTGAAAGATGGCAGGATCTATCCCAACATGAAAGAGGAATTAATCTTGTGCTATTTAGGATCTAGAGAATGGGTGCAGTGGGAAACAATGAGCCCAAAAGCATTCTGGAGATGACAAGATGTGATGGTGATAGAGTAAGCCCCTGGGCCACAAAACATGTTCACATGACAAGAACCTCTATGTTTCCTTGAGATGCCAGTTTCTGATGTAGGTGCAGAGTACAAAGCCTGTTAAATGCAGAAGTTAAGCCCAGCTTCAGATGTCCTCAGCCGCTTTGAAAGCAGAGATGAATGGGAGAAAACCCGCAGCTCAGGGCTTTTCCTTCTGTTCATGTGACACTTCACATGCCTCCCCAGCTTTGACACTAACCTTCGAGTGGCTGAGTCCATTTCTGATGCTTCTGTAGAACTTTAATAAGTTTACTTCAAAAAAGAATCTCTCATGACCTCCATTATTCCAACAAATTGAAAAATATTTCCTTTGTTCATAATCACTTGATTTAAGTATTTATTATTCCTTGAAGCACTTAAAAGCTAAGGGGACAAGACAGACCAAGACAAGGCAAGGGAAGACAGCAGGATGAGAGGACTCTCCGCAGTCACTCAGGTCAGTGTCCAGCCTCAGAGACCCAGTCTAGTTTGTGTTATTGTAGTGCCCACAACCTTCAGCCGCACAGCAGGACTCCAGAATATTCCTGACAAGCACATGCTGGGAACAGGCACTTTGGCTCTCCCTTCTGTTTACTGGCAGGCACAACCTTGTAGGTTTATTTCTCTAATATGTAAGTCCCTTAAGACACATATGTCAGTGGTTAAAGAGGGCAAGCTGGGGATGTAAGGAAAATACATTTATCCTGCAGCTTAGGAGTGCTCCAGCTAAACAGCAGGCCTCTTTACATCAGGTACACAGGGCATTAGTAGAACTGAATGTAATTCATGGGTTGCCTACTGGTGCTAAGCTCAGCTGTCAACCAGAACTTTCAGTCCTCTCCTTTCCTGAGCAAAAAAATCTTTCCAGTTTGTTTGCTTTCTAAACAAAAAATAAAAACTAGGAAGAGTGGTATTTCTAAGATCTCTATTCACTGCCAGTTGTTTACAGATATGCTGCTGGGACAGCAAAGTCTGGTTTTAGTGACTGGTTGCACTATGAAACGTCCCAAAGACAAATTTCTGTATTGCCAAGAATAACCTCTCTGTACCAAATTAATTTCCATAGTGAGTGTACAAGGAGGAGTGGAAATTTTATAAGTATGCTTGAGAAATAACACATTCAATTACAAGCTCTCAACAGACCCTGGAAACTTTTTTTTTTTTTTGGTCCACACACCTATGTGTTTTAAAAGCATATAAGGCCACAGCATAACTGGAGTACTGCTGTACTGCTGCCATTATTTTCAAATTAGGAGAAAAGCAAGCAGATTGCATCTTACCACGAAACACCTCTGAGGTTATATGTAAATGATACATGCACACAGATTAACAAGATGTTTGTTGACAGTAAACTTTCAGCTACTGCTTTTCACTCTTCACAGTTCCAACCAATGTCACTGTCTCTGAAGAACAGGCAGAATAAAAAGAATTGTACTGTTTAAGTAACCCAGCTGTAACAAACCACCTCTTTTGCCACAGACTGGAATCTTTTCCATTTTTATCTGTAAGTTACAGGATTCCTCCTGAGCAACCCTTATTCCACTGTATTTAGGAGTAACCAAGAACCAGGTTGCTACCTGTAACCTTCTAGTCCTTTCAAAGATACAGGATTGTCTCAGAGAGGATTCATAGCTAGACAAATTTATCCATGTCTCGACCACTGAATTACTGAAATGGACTAAACACACGTAAGAAATTGGATGTGTGAAATAGTGATTTTTTCTAAAAGCTGATGTAATTCACTTGAAATGTACAGAAAAAAATCTTGTTTATCTGTTGCTCATTAAAATTCAAGATACCTGACAGAAAAGTTTATCAATTCATAACAAAAAGCAGGTCTCAGTCACTGACTACAGCAAATTGGTCCAAGTTCACTCCTTTTTTTGTCAGCCAAACACAAGGTTTACATAAGGTATAAATGATAAAATTTGTTTATTCTGAACAAAGAGGTGAACAGAGGAAAAACTGATGTACTTTCTTCACCAATGAAGAAGTGAAGCATGAAGACAGGTAGGACAATGACAATCATGAGGTAGTAGATCTGTGTTGAGCAAGGAAATCCATGTGGAGCGGGTCTTCCCAAATCAGACAGAGCCCCTGGTCCTTCTGGACATGCATGTATGGGCTTAGTGCTGTGGGTGAAGATATTAAACCACTGCTTACAGTAAATGCGATGAAGGGGAAACCCACCATTGTGTTGGAGGCCCTCCAACGTCTATTCCTATCCTTAGTGATGTGAGCTCACATAAGGCTCAGGACACATCTATTGTTTCAGGTCACATCGTGGGTGTAACTCACAAAGTTATTTGACTAAGATGGTGGAGTTGGCAAATGCCTTCTGTGAGAGCTAAGGGGGTCAGACAGGAGATTCAACATGCCAGTTGATTAGCATCTCAGAACTTGTGAGGATGAGAAACAGTATTTTCCTGGCTGTGCAGGTCCACTCAAGAAATCCGGTGACCAAAACTTGACAGACTGGGCATTTCATGCCTCAGCTGCCAGCTATTCATACCACTGAGCCTAACAGGTCACTTGCATCCAGCTCAGGGCTGCTGCATGTGGTGATAGGCATATTTCTCACAATGTCTGGCATCACTACAGAGATGCCAAAGTCATCCATCTGAAAAAGGAACAGCAGAAAGGTTTCTCTTCTGCTCTACTCCACTGGCCACAGAGAGCAATCCTTCTTCTGGAAGGAACTACAGAAGCGGAGAAGTCTGCCATGGCAACATGTCAAAGGCAGTGTTTTCCCTGTGAGTTTTATGAGCCTCCACAAGAAGGAAATTAGAAACTGAATTCTACACCCTCTCCCATTTATAAACGTGTCCGTAATGTGTATGTTGTGCTGTAGGTTAATGATGCAGTTCTCAAGCAAGATTAACTGCTGCTTCAGACAGCCATCAGTTTTTTATGATTGCAAGACCATTTCCCTACTAAAAATGAAAGTTACATTCCCCAAGGGATGGGCTGTATTCAACATCAGTCAAGTGTGCGGGGTGGGAAGACAGGAATAAAATTTTTAAAAAGCCAAGAGAAAGCAAAAGACACAAGCTAGATCCCCAGCTGCTACACAAGGGAACAGGTACATGACCTTCCTCACTGTCACTTCTGAGCATCCTCAATAAAGGTAAATATGCAGATGGATGTGCCACTGACCCTCACTGATGAGGCTAGCTCCCTCTGAAGTGATGCTTGAGGCACTCAGTGCCCAATAGCAAGCAACAGTGTCCTTGTACAAGATCAGCACAAGTGTCATCCTGCCTCAAAAACCTGGGACATTGTTCATGCCTGAAACAGACAGTCCAAAGATTGCTTATGATACAGTTGAGCTTTCTAAGTTACCTATATTTGGCTCAGATTCTGAGAAGCTGCCTATAGCTGCATCAGCAGAATGCGGAAAGTCATCTCACCCACCATACCCTTTTTAAGACATTGTCTGAGAAAAGTGGGAAGAATGGTCCTTTGTAGGTGTCTCTCCCATCCTTTCACTCTCTACAACAACAGCAGAAGCGAGCTTGATGGCTAACTTTGATTAGAAGCACATTTTTAGATGCCTGAAGCAAGGGGAGATGAATCCTCATCTGAAGTACAAGTTTTTGTATCAGTAATTCAGACCGGGTACAACAGGTACTGGTGTGGCTGAAGGGATCCCAGCTACATTCACTAACAATAACCGACATTTTAACCTGACTGATAAAACCATTATCACTCAGTTTGAACCTTCTCAGAAATCTAAGCCAAAACCACAGCATCTTTGTAACTATATCCCTTGACTGAGCTTTGGGCTGGTTCGTCCTCACATACCTGATAGTTATTGTATATGGAGAAATAAATGACTTTTATGTAAAGAACCTTGTGTCCTAATAATCACATCTTTGTTTTGTTTTTGACTAAAGAAATTATGAAACTTGAAAAAATAAGTTAAAATCAGGCCTTATATCACTATCCAACATGTTACATTGCATTTAGAGTATAAGGGCCACTGAGATTTTTATTGAAAAATGGGACTGGAAAAAGTTAAAATTGCAACAACCAGCTTCTAATTAAATGCAATCCAGCTACTTTAAAAACTTTTCTGGTGTTTGTTCACTGACAACAGCTGAATAACCCTCAGACAAAGCCCATGCTTAGGTTCATGTTTAACTCCATTTCTTTCACCTAACTCCTAACCATGCTTGGATTTCACAGCTGAGAACTCTGTGCCTCAATAACATTTTCTAGGCATCTCCTATTATTCGATAGTTTCAACTGCAGCTATGATTGGGTTTTGCCACTGGCAATTTTTTTGAGGAAAACATTTCTGAGGTTGCTGTAATGCAAAGACTTATTATGGAAGGATTCAGATGCAAACTTTCAGTCATGCAGCTGCCTACAAACCACACTCACTACTGAGTTTATCTTTCTACTTCAATATTTGCATGGTGTGATACAGCTGGATTATCTTCCAGACCCCTTAAGCAGTCTGAACAGGTTTCTTGATAAAGCAAGGATGGACTTCGAATTGCATAGTAAATATTGTTTTCTAAACCTAAGTCAATGAGGACCTTTCTTGTTAAGCCTGAGTTAACAGAACATAGATAAAAGTAAGCTGATGCATCCATTAAGAAAACAATTTCAATATTTATGAGGAAGGAAAACATTACAGCCAAATGTGCAAGGTCTCCTAGCCCTCTGTAGGGAAACGCTGTAAATCTTATGAGAATACTACCCTGTAACTACCCTGAGCTGCTACAGAACAATCATTTATGGGCAGAATATAATGCAAATATGCCAGATTCGGAACATCAGAAGTATGTCCAGTGAACTGTGTTAGGCCAAGGACTAACTGTAGGGGTTATTTCCCTTTCAATAAAACTCACAATCAGTTTGGATTATTGGCAGTGTCTGTACATTCACTTTTGAAAGAGCCAGCTTACATATCAGATGGTTGGTGCAAGTCATTCACAGGAGATGTGATGCTTTTCAGGTCTGGGCAGTCTCCACTGCATCACTGGACTGCTGAATTCTCTGAGCATGAAGGTGGCCAGGTCAGGTCATAACCAGAAAGACCAGACTGACTTCTCCTTCACTGATCCCTCCTCAAACACTCCAGCCAGGACAGGAGAATGACTGTAACCAGTCAGTCCATTCCTGAAAGGGTAAATGCTTATCAGTGCTTGGGCCAGAACGGCCTCAAAATACTGACACAAAAATGGGTTGTGAGAGGCATTTCTCCCCTGTATTCCTCAGCCATTTGGGAAACAGCAGTTGCTATATTTTAGAAAGATGAAAGGCTTGACAAAGTAATATTTAAATGCAGGAAGGGTGCCAAAATGGTAAATGCAGGGACTCAAGCTTTCCATTCATATGCAGAACAGGTATAGCACAAACTGTAGCTACACAAACTTCAATTTATCTATTTCTGTTGTCCCACCATCTCCAGAGTGTGGCAGCTCCCCCCAAGTACTCTGACACAGTAGTAATATTTTCCTCTTCTGCAGCACATTCAAGATAAAATTTGATTAATCCCAAGCTTCTTTGCCTATTCTGGCTCTGTGTGTATGTGTACATGGAAATTCAAGCACTTTTGCCTGAATGTTTTGCCTTCCTGTTTTTGTGCACATTGCTGCTCAGAAGAACAACATGGGACATCTCCAAGCTTACAGGTATAAAAATGAATTTAAAATCGAGAATACAAAAGTCCACAGCTCCTGAACTGGGTCCTTCCCATCACCCTGGATAGAAGGGAAAACGTGATTCTTGTGTACAGACAGCAAGAGTTGCTGTCTGATAAGTACAGACAAACACACAAGACAGGGAACTAAGTCTGTAAAAGAGTTTCAGACAAGATAAAAACATTAAACTGCACATGCCACATGAGAGTTGTGGCAATTGTGATGGTAATTATTTTCATGTTCCTTAATACTACTGCAAGATACTCATTTCACTAGCTATTATACTCAAAAATTGTCACAATGCATTGTCACAATGCAGGGGCAAGCAGGGAATAGCTTCTGTATCTATAATGTGATTGCTGCCAATGCATCAGTGTATGAAAACAAACAAATACATTTTCCCCCAGAGTAAGTACCAGAGTAAGAGCCTACATATCAAAACCATTTGACTTAGCCTTGTGATGAGAAAATAAATGTTTAAAGAAATAGCATTAGAATGCAGAAAAGCGGAATAACTTCATGGTCATTTCAAAAGAAAAGCAGAAGGCTCAGATGAAGGTATCTCTCACACCACAGTGGCTTGTCCTTGCACTAGCAAAGAAAGGAGAAGGAGAAATATGTCTTATTTCTTCTTTCCTCTGTTTTTAATTAAATAATTTCCCCTGTATTTTTATCTAGGCTATAAATATTATAACATGGCTGCACATTATTTGCTGGAGGATCCTGGAAAGCTTACTGGGATGTTGCATAAGTTTGTAATTTTAATAGCAGATCCTTTCTTCCCCCAGCTCAAGTTACAGGGAAGGCATACTGAAATTTAGGCCCCACATTTGTCCCTTTCCGATGAGCCCCTGTTCTGCTTCCCAGCTTGCTTGGAGCATAAGAGGTTTGGCAAAGGAAAGGCATAGGACTATAAGGTTAAAGGGGAAGAGGGAGAAGAGAACTACTTGATTGACTGATCCTTCAAACACTTTGGCTATTCTGAATTCTAAATATAGCAGGAATTAATGAGTCAGAACGGTACTTCAACATTAAAATTACTCTAAAGTTGTTAATGCTCTATCACTGAACACTACATAAGAAACACAAGGCATGCTCCTGCATCCACCTTCACACAGCCATAATTAACCAGTCTCCCTTTCAAATAGACAAGTTTAAACTCTGCTTGTGATGGAGCACATGAGGGACAGGCAGGTGGAGCACAGAGAGCAGCAAGCCAAGACAAGAGGGGATGGCAGTACAGAGGAGAGCAGAAGAAAGCTCTGAGTTACAACCATGGGCGTAATTCTTCCATATCAAGTGGGAAAGGCCACAAGAATGATATTTACCACCTGCTCATCATTTCTCCCTGTCATGTAGGGTATCAAGAAGTATGAATCACTTTGCAAGGAGCAGTGATGCTTCCAATCTAGACAGTTTCTGAAAGGACAAAAACAAGGCAGGCTGCACAGTGGTAGCTTTCAGCCTGCTCTCATGTGTCTATGAGCCTGAACACTCCTGGGTCTGGTTAGGGGCTCTGCTAACCAAGCAGAAAATAAACAACTTAATTTAAACTATTATCTAATTGAGGAAAGATGTTTGTGTGTCAGTCATTAAAACAATCCATATAATGTATTTGGAAAAGAGAAAAACCCAAAACAAAACAACGAACCCAAATATTACAGTTATAATTTCTGAATCCAGCATGGCAACTCTCAGCATCAGTGAAAATGGTAAATAACTTTCATATTGATTTCAGTTTTCTGTCAATTGCCTCCTTAGCATGGGTAGGTCCATAAGAGACAGGACCAAGAGGCAGTTCCAGAGTCACTGAGTCCACGCCTGCACAGCTACAGACCGGGAGCTCTGTGGAGAAAATACCTGTCCTGATCATCTACAAGGGACAAAATTCAGTGTCTAAGCACGGATGCACATTTTGCACCTGAAGAGTTAATAGCTGTGGTATTTAGACCCAGACCCCCTTGAGTCCAGGGAAAAGCAATTTTGGGCTAAGAGACCACATAACTCTATTTCCAGTTACATCTGCCCAATTCATTTACTTTGAGCTAGATGGGAGAAACTGTAATATTTGGCCTGTTTCCTCTTGAATGCCATGACCCTTACACCAATGACATGAATGAACACAGTCCCAAGGAAATTAATAAGAAAGACAACAGATATAATCTGTAACAGTAAGAGTGCAAAAAACTGTCCCCAAGATATATGGTGGCATTTTTAATGTCTGATTCATTTGAATAATTTTCTTTTGGTTCTAAATCTGTGAAGGGTAGTGAGACAGAGAGAAGTTGAGAAACAAGCTCTTACATGGGTGGTTCATGACCTTGATTTGCAAAATCAGCCAGAACTCTCCACCTTTGCAATCCAGTCCAGGTAGCATTCAGCATCAAAGATGGGTTTTCACATTTGTCACCATTCTGGATTTATCACTGCAGAGGAAATGAAAATACAATAATGAGCAACTTACCTTGTAGCCTGAGAGCTAATTACGCTCCTTTCTTCACAAACTAAGAGGGAAACACATGAGCTTGGAAGATATCCACAGAACAATTAAACACGCACTTGTCAACATGTCACAAATACTCTGTTTTTACAGTTGAAATGAAAACACAAAATGCCATCTGATTGAACTTCAGAATAATTAGCACATCACAGCACACAGCCACGACAAGTACCTGTCAACAGCTATCAGCACAGCAATGACATTTTCCACTGTGAATAATAATGTCATTTTCCACTTTGGAGTAGTAATTCTATTTCTTGTCTTTTCAAAAAGCGACGTTATTTATAACAGATACAAGTATATCCTGCATAAAACAAGATTTCATTCTGCAAAGTTAACGCTCAAACAGAATTATTTTGCAACCAAGCTTAAATTCCACATGCAAAAGTCAACGAACCTCTAATTCCATGTTGTAGCTGGAGGAAGAGGAGGATGCAGCCTGTGGGACACAGTTTTTATTAGCCAGTGTCTATTTACTGCCAGAACACTTTCTCTGTAAGCCAAGTTTCATAACCAGCAATGCTCTGGACTTGTACTAAACCAGTGATTTCTTCTAGGAAACACACCAACAAAAAAAATATGCCACGGTCAGGAACCGTAGGTGTTTTTTAGCAGTTCTCAGGCAAGCTAATAATGTCAGCTTTGGTGTGCTCCCAGAGTGACTTGCTTAGAGAAAGGTAAGGAAAAGTAAAAAAAAAGTTTCTGTAAATTTTTATTAAAGTTTTAAACTACTCTACTGGTCTGTTTTCCATAAACAAGTTGGCAGTTAATAGATGTGATTTAAAATGCAAGTTGAATGGCACAGACAGCCACACTCACCCTTTTTGGATGGCTGTGTACAATTTTATGCTTGTTGACTATGACTTTAATTAACAAGTCATATGAGCTTAGACTGTTTTATGTCTTTACAGTCCATTAAAAAA
Source organism: Turdus rufiventris (assembly GCA_013186435.1). Classification (NCBI taxonomy): domain Eukaryota; kingdom Metazoa; phylum Chordata; class Aves; order Passeriformes; family Turdidae; genus Turdus; species Turdus rufiventris. The sequence continues at coordinate 5,852,710 of PYHW01009762.1, read as the reverse complement.
AGATTGTTTCTTACTAGCAACAACAGACTGAAAATCCTACAAGGACAAGCTTTGAAAGAAAATCTGGAAGAAATCAGTATAGTGACAGAGTACCCATGGTAGGGAAGGACTGGGTAGGAGTCAGATCCCTCATCTGATGCAGCTAGAGTGAAATCACTGTGTTGGTTTTCCTGATGGAGGACGTGGTTTTCCAACTCGCGGCACATGAGGCCTTCTTCTTCAAACAAGCACCATGTGGAGATACTAGAGCTGGGTTCAGAAACACAGAATAGCCACACTGGCTGAGAAAGAGGGAGGTAATTTAGGGGGAGTATTTCTGTGTGATGCTCTGTTGTGACACAGTTTTGCCTTACATGAGAGGTAAATCAATTCCTGTAGCTATTCCTAACTTGACTTGTCTGCCCACCAGAGTGACAGCTTTTAATGCCAGCTGGAAGAAGATTGGTGCCATCACAACAAAAATTCTCAATTTATATTAATAGGATTAAGTAACTGATCCGTGGAGATGGCTCATCTCCTCTCAAAGCACAGAAACCCTCCTCCACAGAAATATGTATCGTTATATCACAGTCCAGAGCAGTCAGTTCTGTCAAGACTTCACATTCCCTAGAGTGGGATTTGTCTCTTCATTATTTTAGCCATTAAAAAGGTAGTTTTTCATCTTGAGTTGTAGTGATGGCTTCTGCTATAACCTGTGGAAAGATACCAATATCTCCAGACAGGAAAACATCTCACACGTCCTAGGCACTTGCATCTGCAGTTTCCTAATTATGCAAAAAGCACAGGATGACCCAGAAATTTGCACTGCTACTGGTATTATTGTATGCCAAACCAGCTTGGGTCTCGGCTGACAATGGAATTGTAACCAAAGTAATACAAAAATGTGCATTAGGGATGGCATGTAAATGGTTCAATTCTTACTCACCTCAGTGTGAGAGAAATCCTCTCCCAACTATGTAAGCTTTATACCACTGGTGCCATTGGAGAAAAAAAAAAAGTTTTGCAGAAGAAAATTTCAGACTCTTAATACGACATTGCACTAAATGACACTGAGTATTTGCTATCATGTTTGATGATTAGGAACAAGCATGGATCAGGTAGATAAAGCTGGTTCTCTGTGCTAAACTCCCACATCATGTAAAATTCAGATAGAACTTTATTTTAAATGTAATGACAAAGATCTTCAAGGGCAAGATGCATCTTACTCTGTTTGTATCCCCCTGAGCACTAATCCACAAATCTCCTCACTTCCACCCACTGCAAGGAAAGGGCCAAATGCTACCAAAAGTCTGCATCTGTGGGATTTTAGGTTTAACAGTGAATATGAGAAGTCACAAGTAGAGAAGCTGTTAAAATTTCCAACAACTGTCCCCAAATCTGCAATGCCCCAGCACTTCTATAGCGACTGAGTTGTTGTTGTGTTGCTGCCTGTCCTGCAGCCTGGTGTCCCAGAACAGAGATGGCCAGCCCCACCTGTGAACACCACCACAATCTCTTGGAAGCTGTAGGACAGGACCACCACCTCCTTCACTCTAAGTCAGTGAGAAAACTTGAGTGGTAGGAAGCCAGCACCCGAGAATTAGAACCTGTGCTGATTATAGATGGGACTGTAATTGCAAGCAGCAGAGATTTCCTGTTTGGTTTTGATTGCAGAGCAGTACAGACTTTGAGATTCATGCCTTGTTGGAGAAATTTTCAGACAAACCAACTACTGAGCCCCTGTGCTGTGGTCAGTCATTCTGGCTCTACAGAGTTCACTCACACTGTCCTGGAGCTGCACAGAATAATAGTGTATAAATCTAATAGCTTGCTTGCAAACCACTATGAACTGAGCGACAGTAAATCTTCCTTAAAACTAAAAGTAACTGGGGATCTATTGGAAACTCACCAGTCAAGTTCAAGAAGAATATTCCACTCCACAGGCATCAGACAGTGAATTTTGCCCTCACTGGAGGTGAGATGGGCTGAGCTGATGTGTTAGATGAGTTCTGTCACCAAAAGAGCTGACCCTACTCTCCTGTTCTCCCATTCCATCACTTTGTCTACTACTCATCTGGCTGCTTGGTGAGCCATTTCAGACCCTAATTACCCCAGGGAGAAGAAAGGAGAGAAGAACACAGCTCCTGTTAATGATTTCTATATTCTTTTTCCTAGCCAATTTAATGTTTTTGTTTGTTTTGGTGAATTCCTCCACTTTCAGGAAAGAAGAGGAGAAGGTCTGAAAAGAAAACCCACCAAACTAAAAAATAGATGCATGCAGTGCCAGCTGGGGAGAGGTCCTTTCTCCAGAGAACTATGTAAGCAGTGAGCTCAGAAGGTAACTGAGCTTGCAGTCTCCAGCACAAATCATCCTTCAGAAACGATTATTGTAATTCTTCTGTGTCCAGAGGGTTTGGTGCCATCAACCAGGGCAGATACATGGGGGACTCTGCAGCAGCTGTGCATGACAGAATTCACATATAGGAGCAGCATTAACAGCTCTCCCATCTGAAGTATCTTAGACAGGATAATGTCATTTTTAAATACCACAGACACTGGTTCAGCGCATGGCACCACTGGAGGAGAAGTGAATGTTCTTCAAACAGCAGTATGAACACACCTTGTGATATCTGCACAGTACTAGAAGCAAAATGGAGACAAAACACCTTCATGTAAACTGCAGGTCTAACCACTTCACTAAAAAGCCGATTAGTTAAAGGTTATATAAGAAAACTCATATTGAATATATAGTGATGTTTCCGGTAGGATTCCTGCCCAAGGTTCCAGCAGTTGGGGTGTAAGGACATCCTGCACCATAAACTATAGTCAGATTTTACTAACTCCCACTTGTACACATACAATTAATCTCTTTTTCAACACAGGTGTATTTTTAGATTATAACATACTATGACAGTGACTTGCACTTAGTTATGTGTAATGCAAAAAACTTCAGCCTTCCTGACTGCTTCAGCCACAGCCATTCTATGGTTAAAAATGGTGAATCCTTGCACTTTGTTTGCTTTTCCCACAAGTTTTATGATTTTAGGACTGCTGAAAACATGTGCTAGGAGAACTCCACAAGACAAGCCTCCAAAAAAAAAAAAAAAAAAAGAAGAACAAAGGGAGAAGAAAAAAAAAGTAGATTAAAGCAAGAATAAATATGTATCAACCCAGGGTGTTAAAAGCTCTGCAACATTTAAATACCTGTTGGTACCATTCCTCTTGGTCTAAGAGTGTCAGTAGCACCTCGCATTTCCTGGGTCTAATTTGTAGGAGGCAGCATGTCTAAAACAGAGACAGTACTTTAAGGGGCTTTATGGCAACTTCCCACCGGTTTTATTTTCAGCCTGCTTTGATTTCCACTATGACTTCACCTACAAAGGTACTTCACAGAGTACACAGCTGATGGTTCGTGCACACATCCCCAGCCTAGTCAGGAGTCTAGCTCTTGCTTTGACGCACATTATTCTTTTTTATCTCCCTAAATTGAAAGGCACACATGCACACACCCAAACATGCTTCCCATCAAGTGTCCCAGCCTAACGACTGTGCTTTAATTGGCCCCAGGCAATAGAAAGAGTCCAAGAGCTGTCTAAGCACTGAGCTACGGCTCCCATACATTTTCCATTGTTTTCTTTTAACACTGTACCTCACATAGCAGAGAAGTAAACATAGGTTCGATACCCATCTGTCAGATGGGTAAAAATAACACATTAAAATAACACATTTAAAGGGGTTAGCAGCATCACTGCTTTGCTTCCTCTTCTGGCCCTGCAGTAAGACTTGCTCAGAATTCTCATGAGGGGAGGTAATCTACAGAAATGCCACTTCACCCATCCCATCCCTGGGACAAGTTCTGTTCATCAAATGTCTTCCAGAAACAACCCACAAGTCCATGGTTGAAGCCCTCAGGGAGACTACTCATCTCAGACATGGGCACCTTTCTGCCTTCCCTGGATTGTAGCTGACCCTCCTCCAAGAAATCACTGCTCCAAGAAAAAGCAAATGCCTCCACAACCAGGATTACCTGTCCAATTTCAGCTGCTGAAAAGAAACCTGGAGAACATAAGGTTTAAATGTGCAATAAGCAGCACTTTTGGCACACCATGTTGGAGTGACCAGTGCAAGTTTAACCATTTACTGCTAGTGTATAGTAAGGCTATTTTTAGCAGCTGTAGAGCTAACGAAGAAATAGTGCTTGCAGAGCCAAGAAAAACATAAATAAGGGTGTTGTGGTCTCTCTGTTTTCCCCCTTGCACTGGTGCCATGGTGTTGACCTGCTGTGTCCTCTTCCACACACAGCTCCATCATGGCCCCCACACCCCAGAGGAAGTTAAAATGAGTCATGAGCTTTTATTTTCAGACATGCTAGTGGTGTTGAGTCCACCAGACACCTCACATCATGCAGTTTCTCTCTCTGAATTTTCCCTCCTTTCATGATGTAGCAAGCCCAAAGTGTCACCCAGGAGACAATTTGGCTGCAAAGACTTTGAGTTGTCCCATCCCACAGTCCATGTATATATATATATTTATATGTATGTATATAAATATAGATATATGTAATTGTGCAGAAGCTCCAGAGTATGGAAAGCTACTCTGGGTCAAACTCAAAAGCATGTCAACCACTTTTGCCTACCTCACATCATACGGCATGGCATATACACACTTCTCATCGTGGGTGGTCGGTTTACACTGACATTAAGAGGGAAAGCAGGCTAAATGTGTTACCATTCATTTTTGAAAGCAAGCAAAAAGGCAAAGCTAATTTACTCTGTGCCTAACCTAGGATAAAACCTATTTTCAAGGAAAGAATCACTTGATGAGACAAATATATACAGAGGAAAGAAGGATCTGGGGTTTAGCTGCAGATTTGTCACTATGTGCCTAAGTTGGCTTCTGCTGCAGTCTAAAGAAGGGGATGGATGCTTTGGCCTCATGATGGCCAGTGGCAGCAGGGAATGAGCTTACTCAAAGGGGTCCAGCCACAGCATAGCCTTCTGGGCAGAAAAGCATCCCTTGCTGGCACCTGAGAGTCAGCCAATGTGATGGGGCAGGTCAGGAGTCGCCAGTGGTGCTGAGCAAGGCCACTCACATAGGTTTGCTAGGGGAAAGGAAAGCCTTCCCTCGGTGTCCTGGTATACACCCCACTTTGTGTCAGCTTATTTCATGATTTTAAGATGCAAAAATGCACTGGGAGAACTCCCTCAGACAAGCTGGTAACTAGAAAGATTTCTAGCTTCTAGCAAAAAGACTTAAGGGACAAGTGAATGAAAAAGAAATCATATGTGTGAAGTCAAATTGTGCAGAACAGAACATGGGTCAGGAGCATTTGGCAAATAAAAGGAAAACAAGCATATTCAGACCACAGGCTCCCACAAACCCTGCAGGATGGGCCCAGCTGAAGGGCAGCCTCTCACTGTAGAGACCCTCCTGCATTTCCCAAGCTCCACGGAATGTTGGGAGCACTCTCAGCCATACCCCCCCACCAAGCCCTCTGGTACCCATCACGGCATGTCACCTGCCCTGTGCCTCTGCCTTTCCAGACTGACAATGCTTTGCACCCTCCCTGATGGATGCCAAAGCCCTTGCTCCACTCCCACCTCCACACCAGCAGCCCCCAAGGCACCCCAGAGGCACAAATGGTTGCCTCCAGGATGGAAATATTTCAGGAGCACTTGGCTGGTTTGTGCATGAAGAAGGGAGGCCAGTGGCATGGCAGATCCCCTGGTGTCTTCTTTCTAGGCTTTTTGTTTGTACTTTTCAGGTTTAATTTCTATCTGGAGGCCAGAGTCCTTGACAAGAGCAGCCGCATGCCATCTCACACTGAGGACAACTGAGCAGTTGGAAAAGCCAGCCATCAAAGAGAAAGAGCTTCTGAAACTTCACTCTCTGCAGGGCTGACATTTACCACAAACATTTATACCCTATTTTGACCTGAAAGGTGTCTACCAAGTCTTGTGTAGAAGACTCAGCCATCTGGTTCCTTCTGACACAGCCAGAAACAGGATCAGTAACAGATTTTGTGAGTGCAAGGTCATCCCACCTAGCACAGCAAGACACCTACCCTGTCAGGAAATCTCCAGTATCCACAGCATCTCCAGGAGAGCCACCTTGTCCAACACAGGCTCTACAACAGGGGAGCCTCCTGCACTGGGGCTCTGGGCAGACAGCAGGGCTCAAAGGAGGGAAGGTGGGATGCAAGTTGGAACACAAGACTTACAGGAAAGTTAGGATTTCTCAGAAGACTCACACCCAGCAAAAAGGGGTAAAAGGGGAATTAATAGCTGAGGCAGGGGAGCTTAAAAAAAAAAAAAAAAGAAGGGAAAAAATGAGAAAAGAAAAATTTCTGGGAGCTGTCAGTGAAACTCTATTAAATTCCCTGCTCAAAGCTGTGAAATTTCCTGTCAACGTTTGTAACTGTGGTATCTGAGGATTCTAACACTCACATAAGAGCATACAAAGATGTTAATAACAAATAAATATGATGAGAACATAAATACTGATTATCTTATTAAATTTCCTAGCATGTGTTTCCAAAGCATGCATCACCCAAAGTATACTTAGTTTGATAAAAACAGTGAATTCTTAGTTTTGTCATTAAATAAATTCTTATGTGATTATATATTATATACCTCTATAATCAGGTACAGATGACATAAATACACACCTGAAAATGTCTTCCTTGTGGAGAATTAATAGAAAAAGCCCTACCATAAAAAGTCTCACAATTTTAAACTTAAAGTAAAAATAGAAATAATTAAACCCAACACCTACTGAACTGTAAGCAATCAGTGTAGAAATATGCATCATTAATGATGACATGACCCATAAGAATAGAAATGTATAGGTTCAGCCTTGCAAAGCCAAGCTCATGTATATATTTATTCCCTCCAGGAAATAAAGGATCCTGATCTCCAGGACCTGACTTTCTTATACACCTGCTTGAAAATCCTGCTATCCATGTGCTTAAATATGAGCAGCTACACTGCCCAACAGCTCAGGAACCTGCACTCCCGGGTTTTCAGAAGTTATATGGATGGCAGCTGGTGCAAATAGTGAAAGATTTGTTTCTTAAGTATCTTTTATTTTTAATTATGTTCTTCTCAAATATTTAACATGCAAAATGAATGCACATGAAACAGACTCAAACTCTGTTTTTCAGAGAAATATACACCTTCTAAATGTGAGAGACAAAGGCAAATCAGGCTGGATTTATCAGGTTGCCCTCTTCTGGCCCTTGAAAAAACAGCTGCCTTGCTGTCACCTGGTGTCTGCTTGGAAGAGGCATCAAAAGGAGCATCTGCTTGTGCAAATCGATTTATTTATTAAACTGGCCAGAAAAATACCATCACAAACCATTCTAGAAACCATACAAAACGTGTTTCAAAATCCTTCAGTTATGTATGGATTTATAAAAATAACTTACAGCACTATTTTAGAAATCTCAGTAGAAATACAAGAATTTGTTACCAGGTAGGAATATAGGCATGAGGTATTCTGCCCACAGGAATTCATCTCCTATGCACACCACACTACTGAACTCCCAAAAACCATTTAATAAACTTAATCCTAACCTTTCTGCTAAAAGAGAGGGAAATGGAAAAACAGATCAACAACTACATTCATTTCCATTACAAAGAGGTATTTTTGCCATTTCTTGACAAATAAATATGCAGTTTATCCAACACAGGAGGGATATTCAACAATCTCGTATTTTAATGGAAACCTCTGCTTTAAAAGTATTGTTTCCTTAATTAAATATAAAACATAGAACACAAAGAACTAAACAGAACTGTTGGACCCTATCTACACTACAGAACTGGCTTTGGGAGTTTGGCTGGAGGGTTTGTTTGGTTGCGGTTTTTTGAGGGGTGTTGTTCGGTTGTGTTCGTTTTTTTATTCTAAGGGCTCACTAATCTCCAGGAAATCTCAACACTTTTGTGGTCAAAGTGGCCTGTTCAAAATTTAGACCTGAAACAGTGCAGCTCATGACAGCTCACTTGGAAAGAAATAAACTTACTCAAATTTAATGAAGTTGCAGTTCTTGGAAGTACAATTCATTCAACATTGGAATTCTGTCAGCTCCAAATTAGATTCATTATAATCACATAAGTTTCAAGAAGTGCTAAGATCATCACATATGTGTTATATGCATGATTTCAGGGAAGAAACACAATAACTTTGTGCTTCAAAAACCTTAATAAATTATTTTCCTTTCTCACTGAGAAGAATGTTTTCACAAATAAGGTTTTCTAAATAAAAAGTCACAACAGACTTAGTTTGGAAGGCAAGAAATACATTATTTTTGGTGGTACTAAACTTTTTTCCAAGGCTATTTTCTTCTTCATGATCAAACAAGCAGAACTTGCCTTCCATAGGAATGTGAGCTGGTAAAGATCAGCTCATGAGGAGACCTTGCACTTGCTGTGTCATGACCCAGAGCACTGGAGCTATTTTATCTGATACAATTACATGAACTTGGGGGGGATTTTTCTGGGTTAGGAAATTCTTTGTTCTGCAAAGAACTAGAAAGGAATGTCCAGGAAAGAAACTAGAGAGGAATAAAGCCAAACCAAAACAATTGTTGTCCAGCTGTACTAGCAGTTCTTCCATCACTGCCCACCAGACTATGCAGGCTTCAGGCTATGACTTCATGAAAGCATTCATTAAATGCCCTGCTAATCACCAACTCGACAGTCAAGATTCCCATTGCATTGCTAATTGCCAGACAGGCACCACAAGTGACCAATTCCCACAGAGCACTCCTCCTTAGGATGATGGAATGTCCAGGTTAAGGTCTACACATTTCTGCAGGTGTCCAAGGGTGACTTCTCCCAAAACCTTCCTTCTGAATTGCAGGAGTCAGACACTGTGATGAAAGTCAGTCTCTGGCAATAGCAAGAATGGGGAAATTTAACCTCAGCATCCACTCACAGTGATGTTTTCACCAGAACGCTTAGTCACAGACAGGGTGGTGAACACCTTGAGACAAAGAAGAAAGAAGACTCTTAGTATGGGTATTTTCTTTTTTCCCTGGAAGATTAATTTGGGCATGATGCTCAAAACAGCAGCAATTTTTTAAAGTACGAAAATAAGGAAAATTATACATTTAAAATCCTTGCCATTAAGCAGCACACAAGCATAAAAATAACTTTTGTTCTCTTCATTTAGCTTATGTTCTTCTTTTTACAGTGGAAAAGAAAGAATTAAGGAAGTCACACAGCTCTATACCACCTCTCTTCTTAATGCTCCTAAGTTTTTACACTGGGAACAAGCTCAGCAATAATAAAGTCCAGCACACCTAATGAATAAGTGTCTCTATGGCTCAAAGAAAACTTCTTTGTTTGAGAAAGTGAAGTTAACTCAAGGCCTGAGCATTTGGAGACAATTTCGCCTTTGTGCCTTTCTAGACATTATAGAAATGTGGAAGTGATTGCTGATGAAGATATTGTGTCTGGGATTTGTGTCCTCTCGACAATAGTTTGGAAAACACTGAGTAAAAATAGTTTGAAAAATTCCAATCTTTACTGCTTTCAAGTCACATTAAAGAAAATAATATATATATATTATTCCTAAATAATTATTGTAAAATTAACAAATTAAAATTTGGGACGGACGATTCTACAAAAATTTGTTTAATACTTTATTATGCAAATAATTGCATGGGTTTGCATGCATATAACATAGAAAGGAAAAAAGGAAATCAAAACCACTGCTATCTAAATGCTTCAAAGTTGCAATAATTAGTTGTCATCAAAGCCATCTCTCAGGAAAAATAAACTTAGCATAGAATAAAGTACATACACATTTCAGCTATGCAAATAACACTGAAGTATCTGAAGATAATGGGGATCAGAAAGACCTATATTTCTCTAAGTAGAAGCTTTGCTGCATTAAGGCTGCTAGCAGCTCTTCAGAGAACAACATCAATAAATTATAAACCTCTTCCACTTTCTATAAGCATGTAAAGCATTATACACAAATCAGAAAGACAAATGCATGTCTAATATATATGCCAGAACAATGACTTATCCAAAAGATAGTGCATGTCTTGAGAGAGGGGTTTGAAGACTTTATTTCTGATCCACAGCCTGACAACATATAGGAGTCTTCAATTATTGTTATTTCACTTCAAAAGACCAAGATTAAAAATCACAGAATTCATCTGCTTTCCTCCTGGCCAGGCTGCAAGCTCCAGGTGTGGGAGGGGACCACACTGCTTCCTAGGAAGCCAGCTGGAGTCATTGGATAATTGCTGGAAATACGTATTTTTGGACAGATTTTGTTTGTTACTTCAGTGAAGACAAAAACTTAGATCCAAAGGCTGGAAAGGCATCATTAGCTACCTGGAAGAATCACCTCAGCTTTCAGAAGACAACTTCTCTCAATCACAGATGATCAATAGTGCCCTCCTGAATGTCAGGCAGCACAGTGCAGTTGAGGCTGAGATGTAATTCTCTATAGGGTTGTGTTCCTACCAGTTCTGTGCTTGAAGTTATTTGGACTTAAACTTGCAAGAAATTCCATTCTGAGCTCCTGTTTTCTGCAGAATAAAATGCTGCTCCAAGAAGAGAAAGGAAATCTAGCTCTAATTTGTAAACAGTGAGAATGGGATCCTTGGTCTTAAGGTTTACTTTAAGTGGAATTAAACCATGTTTCACAGGAGATTTAGCAATTAATTAGTACTAGTGCCAGTGAAGAAGTCAGCACTTGACCCTGTAACACTGCACCTATCCTGTTCAAATCAGACTTCATTTTCCTTAATTTTAAAGGGATGTAACAAAAATAACAATTAAATTATCCATCATTCTATTCACCCAATATTCTTGTTCCTCATAAATCCCAGTTTTCAAGCATTTTTCTAATCAAAGAGTGCCATCTTGCACTTTGATTTTTGTTTACTGCTCAAGAGATTAAACTAAGTAAAAGCATAAAAAACCCTTTTGAAGACTGTCACTAAAAATGATCGCTGTTCCCTGGAGCTTTTAAATAGCTTATCTCTCCTGAGCCAATTTCTTCCTCCCCCACTCAAACAAATATGATTATCTGAAATTACCTCCCTGAATTATGTCTAATCATCATTCTATTCAGTTTCAATTTTAGCAGCTCAGATGTCCAGAATAAATTATGACTCTCATCATCTCTTCACACTGCATATGCTAATACCCCACTCACAGGAGTTCACAGGTTTGAATGCCTCCCTCAGAGATCTCCACAGGGCCCCTGGTAAGAAAAGGACCTGCTACCCCTCTTCAAGGGCCTCCAAGAACATCATTAGATGGTACTACGAAGACCAGAATCTATACTGGGGATGCTTTGAAGATTATTCAGATTGCTAGCTGTCCATTCCATTAATGGAGCTCTTATTCCACTGCTTTTACTAAACCACCTAGAATATTGGAAATAAGAGAGGTGGATGTCACTTCTGCAGAGCACCGTGCTGGTGCACCCTTGGACTGCTCTACTTCTAACACAACCAGAGACTCTGTACAAAGACTTCATAAACAAGCTTTCAGGGATCCTCAGCTAATATAAACTGGTCCTAATGTTACTAAAATCAATCTCTGATTTACATCTGGGAGGACCTGTCCCACACATGCTAGAGAAAAATGAGCTCTTCATGAAAGAGGAACAGCAAGATAAAAAGAAGAAGATATATTTGTGTGGCTTCATGAATTGAAGGCCTACAGGATAAAGAAAAGATGTTTAAGAGGAGAGAGTTTAATAGAAAAATTGTCATATAGCTGGTCCCCTTTCTCAGCACCAGTTTGTAATCCTGTTTTGACTACACTAATCTAGCTTTGACAACCACTTTAGCAGAAATAGTATTTGAAACCTTCATAATCTTGAGTGGGATAAAAATTCTATACTCCCCAGTAGAGAGAGAAGTGGATTAAGGGAAGCCATAAACTTTTCACAAATGAACACACGCAAAAATTAAAATATCCCAGAGTAAACCTAAGTGTTAGAATTCTAAGTATTAAAACCAGATAATTTCCTCTCCTTTCCTCCCCACTACCTTCCTGCAATTTTGGACCTCTTTAATAGGGCTCTGTTATTCAGATTTCCAACAATTTACCCATGAAAGCAGGGCTTTGAGGTGACTTTGTATACAAACCTCTGCACAGACAGGATGAATTCCTACGGTGCTGTCCAGCTGTTCTTTTGTCAACCCACATTTAATAGCAGCAGCAAACCCTTGGGTGACTTCTCCAGCATTCGGGCCAAGGATATGGAAACCAATGACTCTTTCCTAAATGCCAAAGATAATCAAATGCAAGCACAGTCATTAATTCAGTTCTCTTTAGACAACGTGTAAAGTTTTCTTATTCAGAGTATATAATTTAATCAGCTCACAAATTAATGTAACCACTAAAATGTGAATCATTAGCACCAACAGATGTGACATGGTGTAATTTTGTTCTCTCTCTCTCTAAAGATTCAAGCAGGAACCCAGGAGTCAGCTTTCTTACAAAGTTTTGTACAGGACTACATCTAAAGGATACAAATTTAACACACCCTATGGTTTGTGCTCAATTACATGTGTCTGAAATTTTATTCAGGTGAGTTATTCCACTCATGCCAACTGAACACTTGCCTAAGTAAAGGTAATGAAGGTTAATGAAGGCAACCCTGCATGAAGGTTTTTGGTACAATGGCCTGTGGTAGGTGGCTACATGGTCTGTCTCAGTTGAAGAATTTTCGGTTTGATAGTTGCTCACAGGAAAGGTCCACAACCTGTGGCCAGTCTGACACAGAAATAAGTCTATCATAACTGAACTGCCAGTGACTCTTGTGGCAGTGTTGATGTTCAGTGGGAGATAATACACTTAGAGACTGGCAAAAACCCCATCCAGTTACAAGGAAGGTACTATTCACACTTCTCCTATCTATCCTCCTGTTCAATGGCAGAACACATCATACTGCACATACATCCTCAGAAAACACCCAGCAGAACAAGCTGTACTGAACTGACTTGCTTTTCTTAGAGAGAAACATGAAAATTTAGCACATCAATTGCAGTGGGCTTTAGTAGCCTTCAGGGAATTAATCAGATTTTGGTAAGCATAGCCATAACCCAGCTGAGTATAAAAAGTTACCTGCTCTTCCTGCTAAATGTCACATATACTGGGTATAGTGGATATTACTGAAAGATTATTTTTTCAGTGAGTCCGAGGACTGAGATTTACCACAGGCTTTATTTAAATAAGAAAAGCTATAACTGGGTAAATAAGTAAAATGGAATTATCCTTATTATCCTTTAAAAATATGGACATATGTCAAAATAAAACCATAGTAATGAAACCAAGGCAATGAGAGTTTTAAATAGTTACTGAACTATTTTTTCCCAAGTTAACTTTCAACACTACCCCTAGATGTTTTAACACATTTCAAATGTTCAGGACAAGAAGTGAAAATAAATATTAATGAAACACTTTAGATCACCATTAAACCTTTGCATTTTCTTAAGTAACGTTGGATTAGAGCATAGTCAAAAGTTCTAAAATACCTTCCACACTATTTCAAACTCCTCCAGAAAGAGGAGATGGGCAAAACCTGACAGGTTTGCAAATTTTGCAAAATGGTGACATGATGCATAGAAAGACTGCAGGAAGATGAATCTGTATCTAAGAAAAATGAATATAGGTAAAGTAAGACTTGTTTTTTTCTTAAAGGACAGATAGCTATGCCACCAGGAATACATAGAATATTATGCTTCATAATAATTTACATTATTAAAATAAACTAAATTTTATTGAACAGATGACCATTCTGTGATGGGCAGGGCACACCAATTCTTATAACCAGTTACTAGTTTTGCTTTTGCTTCAGCAGGTACTGTACATTTCCATGGCCAGGAAATTTGATCCTAGTCCAAGGATAATCCTAGCATTATCACCCTAAATGGTATTTATCCTGTTAGAACAAGCTCAAGAGTTTTATGAACATAGGTGAATTTGGAGAGGTTACAAGCTGTGATGGTTTCTGAGAGACTTCAATTTCAGAGAGAAGAGTCTCCCAGAAAAGAATGTCCAGGTTTGGGGAGGAGACAATAAACCAATAAAACTCCTAAACATTTTCACATGCATAGATTTGCTAATTTCTCAAAGTTATTGAACAGTCTTAAAGATCTCTACTTCTTATTTTACATATGCAGAAGAAGTACCATATAGCAATGGCAGAATTCTGTATTTTATTGGGAGTTGGTTTTGTATACACAGAAATATGCATCACTATAAATATTTATTACACTTCAAAAGGTAGGCAAATTTAAATTAATTTTAATTTGTCAAAAATAACCTATTTATAGCTGTTGTATCATCAACAGTTCCTATGGTAAACATATAGATATTGCTTTCCCTGGAAAGATGCACTTACGTTGTCCTGAATATTGCAAATTATCTTTGCATAGCATTTGTTGTTATCTCTGGATGGCACAGTCCACTCCAGTGGCCAGAAATTACTATGGTACACCTGGAAATTAAACACAAATTAAAAAAGAGTTACAAGCAGAGAGCATGATCTTCCAAAAGCTGCTTGATTATTCTAAATAATGAATTAAATACGCAGCATTTAGAGTATCCGAAATTGTGATGATACTCTTTTCCCTTAATGAATTCCAAAGACAGAAGTCTCTACAAAACAAGTACTAGTGTCATCCAATAATTACAAAAGGAGAAGCCATAAGAATATTACACTTCCAAGACACAGTTCACCATGCTCTTATTAAGTTACAAAATCACAAGTGACTCAATAATCTTGCTGAGGCTTGCAAAAACAAAAGTCAATAAAGTGACACAATAAAGAGATCAGAATACACTAAATGAGGATTTAGCCAGAACACAAATGCTTCTGGGTGCACATTTTTAAAAATAAATGCTTTGAAAAGCAAAAGCACATTTTTTCAGAAAAAAGGGTCCAGTGTTTCACATAGAATTTCACTCAATAACAAAAATTTGACTGTGTATATACCAACTTTCTGGGCAGAAAAGCATGTAAGACTTTTTCCTGTGGTTAGGTTAACAGTATTTTGCACACTGCCATTTTGAGTTGTATTTACTTATTTTTCTCCACAGTCCAAATGAGAAAATGCCAGCTAAAAGGGGGGACAAGTTCTCAACTTCATGCACTACCACTTAACTGCTTATTTCTGCAAATAACACTCCTCAGGTGATATTTGCAGGACATAAAAGTTCCGTTTATTGTGAGATTTCCTCCCCTCATGCTTTCTGTAGTGTGGTCAGCACAGCATTTTGGAAGAATAGCCTCAGGCACTAAGTGCTTATATTTGTCTAATTTCACTCCTGACCAGCAATCCCAGGGAATGAAAAGGGATTACTCACATGTGTAAAATTAAGCACATACCTCTTTGTACAGTCAAAGTAAACAGGAAAAATGAGCATAACATTTGACTTTATAAAGTAAAAATCACTATGGTAAAGAATTTGCCATGCTGTAGGTACAAAAGCTCCACTTTGCCATTAAAACCAGTGTATTGCTTCCAGCACATATCCAGCTTAAATTTATCCTGAAGTATTTGTAGACACAAAGAAACCCTTTTTCTCTTTTTTTAAACCAAATATTCTACCTTTAGGCCCCTCTTTTCCAAAAATAGAACATATCTGCAATTAGAGCTATTGAAATGGAGGATTATTTTTATAACATGTCTAGGAACAGCCAAGGAGGACCAAAAATGTACCTAGTCACCTTCTGCCCTTACATCAGAGCACAAAACGCTATTTTAGTTGACTCTTAACATTATTTTAAATTACAAATTTGAAAACTAAAACCCAGATAAAATTAAGGCATTTACCTCAATGTTTTCCTCCCCAAATTTCTCCACTGCGGTCTCTTCAGAGTACCCACAGGCTCCATACTCCAAAGGAGTAAATACAGTAGTTGGAACATTCACATAGTCACACTGTATGGCATTCAAAACAAAACAGAAAACCCACACAACATCAGTAATAAAACCAGCACACAGCAGTCTGAAACACCGCAAGAAAAGCTTGATTATTCACAATTCTGAAAGCTCTTTTGTTTTTTTAAATTGTCTTAAATTTTATTTTCTACATATTTCAACTCTAATTATTTCCTTTGTCACTGGGATCAACTAAGACACTGATGGGATCAACTAAGACACTGATTACTGTTCTTGCTCCACCTATCCATAACACCTCATTACATTTCAATCACCTTCTCCAGATTTGCTACAAAGGCAGTGTAAGCCACGTTCCCATTTTTTTAAAGCAGTTACTTATTTCTTGGATTCAGTGAATAAGAATGCTTCCTTTGGCAGCATAATAATTTTTGTACCTTGAGAGACTTACCTGGCATAAAACATAAATTGAGACATACCCATAGCATTGCAGCAATAAAAAAAATTTGGCTTCTGCTACAGTTTCTTAAACCTTGCCTGATTAATTCAATGACATTATGCCCACTGATTCAGGATTCTGTTAGGGCAATACTTGCCAACATAAACCAAACAACTCAATCAAGCTCTAAATCTGGCCGATAGTTGAACTTGCTATGAATACAGCAGACTCTGAGAAGGAGAAACTTTTATGGTCATGCTATATGGTTATAAAGGTGAGACAAGCACCCATATCAGTGTAACAATTCTTTAAAGGCACTCTCCTTTCCTTCTGGTTTAAACACAAGGTGTAAATGACTACTCACATTCCTCCCATTTGAACAAGCATAACCTGGCTGGAACCCAGAACTGCCCTAGTATGAAACAAACACTGAATCCACTAATTGAACCACTCAGGTATGAACATGTGCTGAGTTATTGGCACTTCTGATCATCCTTTGTGCCCATATTCAACTACAAATAGAACTGTGTATTACATTGAAAACATAGAGATGAGAAGTGAAAAGGATTGTGAAAATAGCTCTGAAAATTAAGATCACAAACTCCTATTACACTCTATTTAGTGACTGTAGGTAGGTTTAGTAAATTGCCTTTGAATTGGTGTTAAAGCACTTAACAGGATGGGAAAGATTGCTGACTTTTAGAGAAGGCAGTAGAATCAAAAAAAGGTTAAATGATCTCTGTTAATTTCATTATCATTATACTCTGAGAGAAAATGAAACCCTCTTAATAGGAAAAAAAAAGAGACTACTGCTTAATCCATAAGGTATTAATTTCATCCTACACAATTAGCTGAACACATCTGCAGTAATATCTTTTGCCAGGGGAAAATTTAAATTATCATCAAAGCTAATCCTTAAAATTCTACTGGGTTTTCCATAAGCAAGCAGATTTGCACTCTGCACATAGAAGCAGAGCAGTGACAGTATTTTGTGGCAACTGGTTCCTTACCTTAGTGGTTGCTCCAGCATAAAGCCTCCGAACTAACAATCTTCCTGCCTGGATTGCCACTGGTGTGAGCTCCAGCTTGTCCTGTAGGATATCTCCAACAGCATAGATGTACGGCACGTTTGTCTGCTCCTCATCATTGACAGGAATTTTTCCTGTTCTGCAATTAGAATTAACAAGAGAAAAATCTAACTGTTCAGCTGGGAAGGTTGGAGGTGTAAATAACCTTGCAGGCCCCCTTGGCTTTAAGAGAAAGACTTGTATGTGAAGTGTGAGGGAAAGAATTCATATTCATAGTCTTACAGTCTTCGACAGGAGTATAAAGAAGGACAAATTTGACCAAAAACTACAGGAATTCACACACTGGATAAGGAGGTAGCTTGAGAAGCTGCAATTCATCTCCTGAAACACTGAGGTGAAGCATAAACCTCTTCCTAAAGCACCCTCTACCACCAGCTGAGCTTGTACTGGCAACTTTCAGGAATGACAGGAAGAGACATTTCTTCCACTCCATTTGTAGGTCAAAACAAATTTTCCACTACTGAAATTTCAGTCCAGTGGCTGAAGATGTTTATAGAAACTTATCCTTCAGACTCCTACACAGAGACAGGTCAACCTGTTACACATCCTACCTAAGGGACAGCTAGCAAGCTTTTTAGCAGTAAGTGCACTGAGCTAATGGAAGTTTTTAATTTTTAATATTTCCTACTTCATCAATAAATGAGATAGCACAGTAATCACCACAGGAAACACACATAACAGGGTAACCTAATCAAACACAGAAATAGTCATACAGTTACTTGAGAGATCAGTGGCAATTCCCATATTAAAAATCCAACTTCCTCAATTTTGTACTTGTTAAAAATTATACACTTTATGCTAATAACTTTACAGTTCATTGTGTTAAGCTAGTAATAGGTGTCCTGACATCAAAAAGATCTGTAGTGTTCTACAAGCTAACATGGGTCTGCCAATTTTGAGTAGATCAAAATTTCCACTCATTTCGAATATCACAATTATTCCCCTTAACAACATCAGTTACTGTATTCATATATAAAAGCTCTGCACTGGTCAAGGTCATGGTCTCTTGTCTTTTCTTCAAAGCGAAGATCTCAGGACCCACATGCCTGCAAGATGTTTTAGTTACCAATATTCAAAACGTTACTGATAGCTCCACTCCCTGGTGCAACAACCTCACTACATGAAACATCAAACACTCTTCTACAGAAGACACAGATTGTACCCAAGGGTTGCTTCAAAGCAAGAAATTAAACCCTCCAAAATCTAAAACACATCAAGAATTTCACCTGGGAGTTTAAGGAATGCTACATGACGCTTATCTCTCAAAATAACATATAGTAGCATCTAAATTAAAAAATAAACAAAATTCACTTCTCTAAAAGCCTGTACAAGCAAACAGATTTTTGCTCCAAGAGGTGATAAAAGCAAGGAGATGAGAAAAAGAGTACAAGGAACAACTGACAGATCCTAGAAAACCCTGTAACAGGAGGAAGAAGCTAAAATAGACCTGTAAATCTAGAAAGAATTAAACAGACACTTTTTTCTCCCAGGAATTAGAAAGTAGCATTTCAGTAACAAAATAGCAAATGTAGCAGTACAATGGGAGAAAATGGACTTTTCTGCTACATGGTCTCCCATCCAAGTGTATACAAACAGGAGACAACTTTTCCTCAAAGGTTTTGGACCTCTCTGCGCCACTACCATTGTAACAGTACGTGACACAAGCTCAGCACTGAGTGGTACACAGGCATCTGTCCTTACTTTTCATTGATGCTCACTCCAACTTTATCCAAACCAATTTTTCTTGTGCATGGATCTCGTCCAATTGCCAGCAACACCTGCAGAACAGCAATGCACATGATTGATTTTTAAAGACTCAAAAGTGCATTTTCCTTTGGCTATTATCTGAAATATATACTAGAGATTAGTATCTAAGGCTTGGTCACAGTAAGGTGAATACATTTGTTACCCATTGTATATTCATGGAGTTTAAGACAAGTCACATTATCACCACCACCTAACAATACCAGGTTTTAATGTTAAGATAAAAACCAGGCAAATAGCTTTCTATAGAAGAATACCCCATGAATATTCTAAACCAATCAGTTAGGTACAGATGCTTCATTTCCTTGCAGTTTTACACTAAGGTATTATCCCAGAGCAGGTGGCATTAAAATGCTCCATAAGGAAAGGGCTCTTTAGAAAAGAAACTCAGATGCTTAAGCAAATAAAAATATAATAAAATATATATATTTTTAATGTAAAAATATAATTTACTTATATAGACTCTCAGCCAAGTCACTGTCAAAAATATTATGTTTTAATATTATTTGTTTGAACATTTGTTCAGACCAGGCCAAATTCTTACCCATCCTATCAACTCTGCTATTGTAACAAATCAAGTTCCAGCTTTTGCTATCACAAGGAAAATTGCCATCTGCTTTGTAGTCTTGGACAACTGCCCAGATAACTATACAATGCTTCTCATATGACAACTAAGAACTGTCTTGAAGGAATCCCAAAATCTCCTTCAAGTCTCACAGATGATCAAACACACCACATCTTCAGAGCTGAAGGTCTTAAAATGCAACACACACAGCTTATAGCTTCTATGAGGAGTGACAGCATTTCAGTGAAGATGTAGCGATAAGAAATCAAAAGTTTCCTCAATTAAGGGATGGTATTGATTTCCTTGCTAAAAAGCTTTCAGTATTATGAACTAGAAAAGTCCCCAGTACTACAACCCTGTGCAACAGCTCTGCTGCCATTGTTAAACTTTCTCCCAGTATTGGCTGCCAGATGCACTGAGGTGTGTCCCTGTTAGGGGATGACTGATGCACTGTACAGGTAAATGAGGTCACTGGCACACAGTATTTACAGTCTGAAGTCCCAGGCTGGAAAAGGCCTGTCTTTATGCATTATGTGTGCTTCCAAATACTCTATTCACAATTTTTTTTTCTCCTTTCAGCATCAAGGCCTATGAAAATGAGTGGAGAGAGGTGTGATGGAAACAGTCAATCAAACATACAATAACACACCTGCACACTTTAATTATACTGTTTTAAGTGTGTAATGAAGTTTCCTGACTGACTTGCCACAGGGCATTAGCTGTGTTTGTGAAGATGTGTCAACAACAGGTCTTGAGATGACAAGTCACCCATTCGTTTAACTCCTGCACAGACCATTGTCTTGTGCTAACTACAAAACATGCCCTAACTACTATGAAAGCTATTACAAATCACTAGTTATCATTTATTACAAATATTCCACTGGGAAAAAATCCTGCAACTGATTACATGGGACCAAGCTCATGCACACCCCTAAGCTAAGAAACAGGTTTCAAAAGCATGTGAATTGATTTGACAAGGCAAAATAGCCACTGACTTTGGGACTTTATTTGCAGATTAGTTACCTGCTGATTGTGTGCAATTAGTATATTGTAATGATTATAGTAATTTTTAAAAATATAAAGTGTGGATAAAAACACCCCACAAAATATCAACATTTAATGGAAGGCTATTTCACATTCTTCATGCATATAGACAGGACTCACAGTATTGTATTCTCCTTCAATTATTTGGTCCCCTGTTGTGGACTTGGCTGTAACTTTCAGTATTCCAGGAGTTCCTTCCTCGACCTGCTCAACCTACAACATTTTGGGGATTGGAAGGGGTAAAAAAGAAAAAGTTTCAAATAAAAATAAACAAATGTACATTTTTCCCATCACATATCACTGAGAGAGTTTTAACCATAACCTAAAATTAGGCACTCACTCTAAAGATTCTTTACATTTCTACTTGCATATTTTAATGTGTTTTTTAATGTCCCTTTGTTTATTCTTACGAATAACAACAAAATCTCATTTCTGTTTATGAAAGTGGACTGATGGTGAAGTTCTTCTCCAAGCCCATCATATGACCTGTTGTATTCACTGAGGACAGAGGAAGTGAGCAGGAAGGAAACTCTTACAAGGCCTGGAAACACCATCAGACACTTTCTCCAAGCACTGCCATAATTCCCTCCACCCATGGGAAGCCACTGTCATAGAAAGCCCTCAGCAGTACATACAAGAGACATGTACGTGTGCAACATTTAACATAATTTCATTAAATTTTAGTGTTCATCCTGCAGACAAAAAGGTACTTTTCAACAACACCCTTGTTCCTACTTCATGTTCAATATTTAGAGGCAGAGAGAGCAAAGTTTCTGATGAAGTTTTTATTCCTTTTATTTTTTAATTTAGTAAAGCCATCTGTGCCATCCTACCAGCCTTTAAGGATCACTGTGCTATACTGCTTCTGTTCAAAGGCAGCACTATTTATAATATTTCGCCTTCTGCCTTCAAAAGTCCCAACAAAGGGTTTTAATAAGCACAACATGCATAACTTCAAACACAATGTCTGAAAGAGATGAGAAAACCTGCTGAAAACCTACCCAGCAACTCAAGCTGAAGGATATCCTCAATCAGAAACAGGGCCAAATATTTTATACCAATTTAAATCAAAGACATGTAGTGAAGGGACAGGATGAAATACACAGAAGGGCACTGTGCACTGTGGCAATGGACTGCCCATCACAAGGATGCATCTGGAGAGGTCTGCTTGCCATTGAGTTGAAATTATCTGCTTCTAAAAACAGCTTCCTTCTTTCTCATTCCTCATTAGACCTTACAAAAAGCTATGTCTGCAACAAAACTAGATAATCATTCCTACTTTTCATACAGCATGAGATTATGCAACAAAAAAACTGCATAAAAATTAAGTTCCTGGATACGTCACTTTTGACTTCTCACAGCAACTCTCATTCTGTGAGAGAGACTCAGACCCACAGTAGGAACTGGCAAGAGCATTCTTAAAGCTGCTCTTGATACTGCTAAGAGTGGAAATGAGCAGTCTTCACTGAATTTAATGTTTGAATCCCCCAAGTGTTAAACTCAGCAACATGCTGATTTAACACCAAATTGAAATTGCTTAATACATGATTGGCTATTTCAAAATAATTAAGAACTAATGATGAAAAAAACAAAGAAAAATAATTTTAGCACCTTCTGAGGTGTTTAGTAGGGCAGTTTCGCATTAGAAAATGCTCCAGAACTTCTAATTTGGTCGAAACTAAACCTGAATTTGTCCATAAATGTGCCTATATATGTGTGTAAGTAGCTGCATGAGTACTCTGAACTCAGCAAAAATTGAGCAAGTATTTAAGGACTCTGCCAAGTAAATGATACAGATGGCTACTTCTAAAGCCTGTTTACTTTTCTGGATAGTCCACTAATCCTCGGCATATAAACAGTATTTGCTTGGCTGACAGTTTGAGAACTGGCAATGAAAAATGTGATATCTGTGATTCACTGGAGTCTGATCTTACATAAAATTAGGTATCTGCTTAATTAGGAGACTGCAAGAAGTTTCACAATTTTCAGGATTGAACTGCTGAATTTAAGTATATGCAACATTTGCAGAACCAGGATGAGCAGGTGTATCAACTCAGGTAACCCAACTAATTCTGATTTAAAAAATGAACTTTGTAATCTCCCAGAATTTTAATACTAAGATTAAATTATACCTTTCAATTAATTAAGTTTCATTAAGTTAATTTAAAACAAAAATTAATTAATTCTATATCACAGCAGATACTATAATGCAAGTTTAACTTTTGTATTAATTAACATAATTTACATCTTAAAACATTATGATAGGTATATCCCAATCAACTGTAGTCACTTTGAGCCTACCTTGATTGGCACAAACTCCCTGATAAAGTTGACTCCATGATCTTTCATATATTCACCAATTCTGTTTGCCATGTCCTGGTCAAATCCTCTTAAGAGAATGGATCTCACCATTACAGTAACATCTAATCCAAGGCCTGCAAGGAATCCTGCACATTCCAAGGCAACATAGGAAGCTCCAACAACCAGGGTTTTCCCTGGACAATAAGGCAGAGAGAAAAGGTCATCACTGGGGAAAAAAAAAAAAAAGGAGAAATTAGAGCCATTCATAGAATGTATTGGGTTTTATAATTATCTAATTTTTTTTTCTGTAAGAATAGAACTTTATTTCTTTTCCTGCTCACAAATAAAACCCTGCTTAAGTTTTTGGAAGTTCATCTGGAATACAAAAACAGTGAGTGACAGATGAAAAAGTCACATTTAGGAGTACACATATCAAAAAAAGGAGTATGAAAAATCTGAATCACCACAGAAATGTGGAATGTTTTTTTAACAGAAATTTAGGATAAATTGTTGAAAAAGGCAGGTGTTTACTTCCCCTCTGAATGTCACTTTAAATATTTTGCTGAAAAATTTACCTCCTGAGACCTAAAAGAGGAAGGGGTTCAGCTTTAAGATAAAATACCATCATCACTTTGAAGACTTACCCTGTTGCTAAAGCATTATACACAGTGTCACATACACAGAGACAATAAATCACCGTAACAGGTGAAGACAGAAGTATGAAATTATGGAAAAAATGCTCCTTTGCCCGCTTTTCATTTCTTGCAACTGTTTCATCAAGCTCATCAGTTCTACCACACTTTGGACCTAGGCCATAAAACTAGGGCATCTCCACAAAGCCATGACTCATGGAGGCACCACACTTACTCGGAAGACACTTAGAGTCTGGCAATACAATTCTCTCAAGACTTAAATCTAAAATAAGTGTTCCTTTTTTCAGGGTGATGGAATAAAATGTGATTGTGCAATTAAAGGGTATAGCAAAGCTCCTATACCCCAAGGAACCCAGTAAAGATTACACAGACAGCCTCAATCTGATAGTCTTTAACTCTGGGATTCCTGACTCCTCCACCTTGAAGCTACTTTAAAGAACCACTTTATAGGCTGTATTATCTGTTATCTTTAATTTCACTACTACTTATTAAAAGGGAAACATACCACACGGTGTTTTAGTTTCAGAGGAATTGTGCCAGTTATTTATTCCATTCCTATAGGCTTGCCGGGCTGTAATTTCAACCTCTGTTTCAACATCAAGTAACTCAAAATTTACTATGATATGAAAACATATTTTATCTTCATATAACATTTTTAATTTGCATTAGCAATTAACCAGACACTCAAAACCAGGTTTCTCAAAAGTTGAATTACCTTTACTGAGTAGCTGGGAAAAAAAGTTATGTGAGTTTCAAGACTTCCCCAATGCAGGAAGACAGATTTCTACCAATTTCATAGCATCAGCAGCTATGCTAGTCCCACTTTCCTTAATATCTGAGTATATAGTTTTCTTTCAAGCAGACTGTGCTCCTCAATATGGGGAAGCACAAGGAATTTACACAAAAGGAATGACTTTGTATTCCTCCCTGGTTTTACCTGCTAATGCAATATTCCTTATCTCCAGGTATACCGAGGTAGCGTGGCCGTTCACCAGTGGCAATGATAAATCTCTCAGCTGTGTACAGCTTCTCAATTCCTTTTTTGTTTGTTGCCTGCATACAAAGTATTAGTGCAAAGTGAGTGTTTTACAGTCCCACCAAGGGAAAAATAATTCTATTTGAAAAGCATTTCTATTCAGACAGCACTATAGGAAGACACAGTAGCACTGGCTATGGAGTACCTTAATTGTGTGTGGTCCAACAAATTCTCCATATGCATTCTCATACGTGACCTTCGAGTCTCTCAGTGCAACCCGATAGCCCCAGTTCAGTGACCCAATGTAATTCTGAACAGATTCTGTCATGGTCATCCAGTTGTGCTTGACTGCCAGAAACAAAAGAGGAAGGTTCATCTTTTAGTTCAAGTTTTTCTTTTTCCACAGCAAAATTTCTTTTTTCAAACAGATTCTTTCCATGATTCAGTCTTACTGGGTTTGTTTTACTCCTGTTTTACTTCAGGGTAAATCTACTAAAATTCAAAGAATCACATCAGCACAGATAACATGAGAGGTCACAGTGCAATACGTATGACTTGAAACATTGACAATTAAGACTTACTGAATTATTCACAGTTTTATATTGACAGATATATATTGACAGCTGTGAGCAGGTGACATTGCTCAACAAATGAAGACAATGCATGTCTGAAAGGTGCCTCTGCGTGCTTCTAAATACAGGACTGGAGCCTAAATAAATCATAATCCTATAACCATGCATATCAGAGATGATAAAAAGCAAAATCTGTCTTCTTACATAGCAGTGACAGACACTTAAGGGAAAGAAATCCTTGCTTGTAACTATAAGAAGTTTCTGTCAGGCAACATTCTGCAGTATTTCCTTAGATATCGTAGTACATTTAGAAATGGAGCAGTACCTTATTGCTTTTGTACACACAGGAGTCTCATCAATTACTAACAGGATCAGGAGCTATTAACAAACAGACAAAACATGGAGGCAATAAGACCCATGACTTTAGATTTGAATAGTGCTTCCATTTATGTGCAATCTATGAATTTGCCTCACATTGTCAAAGCCAGCACATGCTGCAGTGCAACAAGCACCTGATTGCGAGAACCACCTCAGGATTTTCAGTGCAAATGACAAAACTGATAAATGTGTCCATCTTTACCTTCTTCTGTAAAATGCCACCCAAATTTGCGTGAATCTTGCAAGGCTTGTCCCAGTAAAGCTGCCTGGTGCATCAATTTCTTAGGTATACAGCCCACATTTACACATGTTCCTCCAAGACCTGAGAGGAAGTAACAGAATATGCTTTTCACATCACTGTGGCAATTTCAAACAAGAGAACCAGAGTCTCTGAGCAAAGCTCCTTTATAACAGGATTGCAATGAAGAGAAATTTACCCCATGAGCTTCCCTGAGGTGTAGGAGTGACAAAATCCAGCACCATCACTTTCTTTCCATATTTGGCAGCCTCCTGCAAAACAAATTAAATAAGACACATATCTAAATATTAGAGGTTAAATTTGGAGTAGATGATAACATCATGAATTGCTGAAAAGCTTTGTGAATTTTAATTAAGAAACAATGAATGATTTGCAAGGAAACAGAGAGTCATTAATCTTCTGAATAAATCTGTGCATTCAGTAGGAAAAAGAAGATGAAAGGGAAAAAAAGGCATTCATCCTGCTACAAAACAGCACGGCACCAGCTGATACACAGGAGACTCTGTGAGTCCAACCTCCTCTTCACTCCTCCATCCTGTCACTTTGTTCAGACTATTTCTCCACACGCCCATTTACTTTTTAACCTACTTAACAAATTCCTAATTAATCCAGTTTTCCCTTCAAAGATGGTTTCTCCAGCATTTGTTTGAAAACACATGAGAAAATGACATCAGCAGTCACGTGGCCAAGCATGACAACTTTAATGACTCTACAATTGCATTTCCCCTAAGAAGTTTCATTAGCAAATCTACAACTAATGTCTGTAAATGATACTGAGAACTATATAATAATTTCATTGCTCCCTTTGTGTTTTTTAAGAAAAAGACAAAAACCGATAGCAGTAACTGCTGCCAGAAAAACACTTAGGCAAGCACTAGGTAGCTCAGAAACAGCAGTGGCAGATTCCTCCTATGAGATGAAGAAAAATAATTTTGCTACTTGGAGTAGCCACAACTATGCTGTCATCATATGGTGAGTTCTTAGACATGTAAGCAGTAACATCTATAGGAATAGGATATTACTCTAAGGACTTGGGTTTGGGAGGAGCTGGACAGCCTTCAGCATTCTATTACCAGTAATACTTGTTAATCCAAATACTTGACAATTAGAATTTCAATTTTAAATGCATCTTACTTCATGCAAAATGCAAATCACACTTCAAATAACTCAAGCTATAGACACCTTCAGAAAATATTGCTGTACTGGATTTCCACTTCCAATAAAGATTTAAAGATCTAGCCAAGAAGCTAATTTCTATCCATTACCAGCACCTCTGAGAAAGTTCCTCAGAAAGGCTCTTAGGGACTGAAACATGTTATTAAAGCTCCTTTATGATGACAACCCTTAAACACTGCTCCAAAGAGCTTTACCAGGGTTAGCTAATCAGAATGCATGGATTCCCAAGCTTCCCTCAGCTACATGCTCACATAACACAGCACAGCATTGCATTGCCACCTTGGTAGAGATCATACACAGATATAATCACTTTTGCTGAGTGATCTGCCCACAGCCACAAACATGCCCTGTAGGCTCTCAAACCTTTTGAGGCTCAGTGCAGTGTTGCAGGAACACAGCAAGGATGCTCAGAGAGCTGTTCTGTGTGAACTGAGAGCAGGGGCCTGGCAGCAGTCTGAGTCTGCAGCTGGGTTGTACCAAGTCAGCCTGGCAGTGTTTGCACTCCCTGTGGAGAATTGCCTCCAAAGTAATAAGCATGGGGCACAATGTAAAGAGGAGGATGTGCACACAAAGGTGCATGTGTCACAGTGAAAAGCACACATTTAACTAATCTAGGTGAACTGCTGCAAACCTGAGTGCAGATATCTGGAACTTTGTATGACAGCTGGAGTTTTTTCTGTCTTGGTTTGGTTTTTTTTAAAGCACTGTCAGTTAATTCATTAAAAAACATTGAACAATCTAAGTAAAAGTCATAAGTTTATGTGTGTAAAACAGTTTCACTTCAACTACATGCAACTGACTTGAAATACACACATTACTACTGATAGGGATATTGAATTTATTGATCTACCATCTTCTGCTCTACTCAACAATCAGGTGAGAACACTGAGAATCAATATATTTTACATGCTGAATTGAAGGAATTAGGCAGTTCATCTTCTTACTGCACACCTTTTCTGTCCTACAACTGAAAAATCATGCAATAAACATCGCTATCAGTCTCCTTATGGAAATTTCAACAGTTTGCTTCTTATTACTGCAAACTCTTTTTGCATTACTGCAAGCTCTGTTTTACTCTTGTTACTCTCTCCCATCCCAGAACATCTCCATCCTCTGAAAAACAGCATTTGTTTCTCTTTGTGGTTCTCAGAACCTCCATAGAGCTTACCTTCAATCCTCAATCCTACACCAAGACAACAGTGCTCCTATCAATAGGAAAGCAGTAAACTGCCAAAACAAACTATGAATCTACAATCCATCACTCAGCCCTGCACATTTCCATTATAACAGAAGTAATTATAAGGGACCAGGGTTCACTGTGAATCCAATGCTATTCTAAAATATTTTCTCCTTATTTTCTTTCACTCTGCAATGACCTCCTCCACTTCTCAAGAACAACAGAAATGCTCCTGACTGGAGGAATAAATCAGCTCCAGGTCTTGAACAAGAAAGTAGTTTTATTTACAGGAATGCTCAATTCACATCTAAATAGTTAATACTACCACAGAGAGAAGAGACACAACGTGCCTGACTACTGATGTAAAGGTATTAAATCTCTGCAAGTTTAAAATATTTGGAATAATGGTATATTTGGCACCACTGTAAATTCTTTTAATTAATTCTAGACATGCTTCTAATAGTAATATTCTAACCAAACCCCATAATTCATCTGGCTACAGGCAGGAAATACCAGACTCTAGAAATCAAGGGTGAGACCATAGCTTAAGTAGACACAAAATCTCCATTTATGCAACTATGCAAGCTCAAAAATCACAGACTCTCCCCCATTGCCAATAATTTAAACAAGATACACAGATCTTTTCTGTCTGAAAAGATATTACTTCTATACAAAAACAGTATATAGTATCCCTCCTAATAATTTTGAATAGTTTTTTAAATAGTTTTGAAAACCTTTTCATTTACGAGTTGAGTTTAAATTCAACTACTAAGAAACCACTATTAAGATATTTACCTGCTGTTTTCCAGCATCATCATCTCCCATAAACGGGGACTAAGTTTAATTCTAGTAAGGAGTATTAGGGAATATTAAGCTTATACCATGTTTTCCTTCTTCAGAACATAAAGAATATTGTATAATTGGCACTAACCTTGAAAGAAATTTCTATCAGACAAAAGTGTTGTGCCCCTACAGTGTTAAAGATATCAAATCCAAGACTGAGTATGTCACCCACCTACTTACAAGGAAAGTATAAGTGTGTATTTTCCCCCTCATACCTTGGCAGCTGCCAGACCTCCTGAGCCTCCACCAATGACAATGAGATCATAGTCATAGAAACCCGGCCCTGGCATAAGCCCGTTCACTTCCATTGTTTTATGAGGATTGTCTTCTTCCTTATGTGCCTGAACAGAGAAAACAAAAAATATTAGGGAATATTGAAACATTACCCACAGTGTTCAAAACTTAGTATTTGCAGTAGCAAATATTGTGATAAGAGAACATAATTGCATCTGAATTTTCTGAGCTCTGCTTTTAATTAGCTTTAAATTTCATCTTTCTAATCCATCTGTGAATAGCTCTATACCTGTCAGATACTGAGCTATAAATTTTCTTGCTCATTGCAGCACTGGGCTTCCTCGCAGAGCTTAGTTTTTCACAACAATTCAACTCTAGTGCCTCCTCATAATGTATTCCATGATGAGATATATAACTGCTGACACAAGCATTCCATTAATTTATTTTATTCTTTCATCTGCCCTGGACTTTTTTAATTAGTAGTTTTTCCCCTCCTCCTGTATATGTTTGTAGGAAAATAAAACAATCCAATGTGACTATACTGTACTAATCCCAAATAATTACCAGCCTTACCAACAGAATGAACAGATCTCAATGAAGAAAATAATTCCTGAAAACTCTGGTTTTGTACTATGGCAGTGTTTATCATTCCTTTGGTTTAGCATAACTTTGGCATCAAATGGATCAAGTGTGACCACTACGAAAGATTTTTTTTTTTTTAATCACAACTACTACCACAGAAAAACTACTCATTAGTCCTAAAATGCATTTTGGTAGTTTATGCCACAAAAAGCATGGCAATGTGTTCATATACACTTTCTAAAATGACCCTTCATACTTCATTTGTGAAACCCCAATTTATGAGAGGTTCAGACCTTCAAGCATTTGGAGTTGTGGCAAAATTCTCAATGCCTCTCAAATTGCAGGACAAGATCTGAAGTGAGTAAAAATCAGATTCCTTAGCTGATGTAAATCAGTGAGCACCAAGTAAAGCAATGAAAAACTTTTAAGACCAAACCCATAAATTAAGAACCCATACTTTGCTACTTCACAAATACGTGTTTCTGTCTGCCTTCT
Source organism: Turdus rufiventris (assembly GCA_013186435.1). Taxonomy (NCBI): domain Eukaryota; kingdom Metazoa; phylum Chordata; class Aves; order Passeriformes; family Turdidae; genus Turdus; species Turdus rufiventris. The sequence goes on along the minus strand of PYHW01009762.1, from coordinate 5,822,305 downwards.
TACTTGGTAGGACTTCATTCAGTACTACTGGAATAGTTGTGGCAAATCAAAGGAAAGAAAAGAAGCCAAAGAAGTTTCCCTCATCTTTTCATCTTAATTTTGTTTTGCATTAAACAGCACTTTGTACTCAGCTCATTCTACTGTTGCTTTCCTCTGGGGTTATTCCCTCTCTGTTGCCCTCCTCTGAGGTTTGATTAATCCCTCTCCATAACAATGTCTACTTTACTGACTGCTGCCAGTGCAGCCATCCCACTGACAAAAATCCCCTATCCCTCAGATGAATTACACAGCAATGCCAGCAGAAATTCAGGTTGTGCATCTGCCTGCAGGAAATTAGATTGTAGTAGTATTTCATAACCCCAGGCAGCATAGCTAATAGTAGGAAAAACCCTAGAAAACACCTGAGACCTCTGTGAAGACATCCAAAAATACCTCATTCTCCTTCCTCTTCTCCTCCTGCTCCACCACCCCAACACATACACACCTACCACTGAACCTACTTTGCACTTGGTTCCCGTTTTTCTATTTTTCTAACACAACCATTAGCCAGGATCAAACTTCCTGCCCCAATCAGAACAAAGGGGCATGTATTGTGATATGCAGCTTCACTTTATTTGTATTTAGAGATGTAAAATTAGAGAAAGAGTGCATTCTTTTCCAAAGCACACCTTCTTGCCTGCTTAGTGGAAACAGGATTGTGTGAAGCATAAGGGGAGACTAACTCCCCCACAGTCATCAGACCCAGCAACCAAGAATGGTATCTTTATGATGCATAGAAGGAAACCACACCAACTACTCATTTCCTTAAATCACTACATATATCATGCTACTTTTTTTTCCTCCATTTAAGAAAAATGCTTTATGTTTTCACATAGACTAAGAAACTTCAGTTTTTATTTCCTACTGTGTGGTTAATTTCTCATTAATTCCTCATAACAGCTCTTTATGAAGACATATTAAAACTTTAGATTACACAAAGTAGATTACAAGCTTCCTTTCTTCCTCCTGAACCCTGCTCTAAAGCAGCCAGGTTCTTGACAAGCTCCACATCCCATTTACTGGGGGAACTTCTTTATGACCCCAATCCCATCCTGAGAACAGATCTCTGCTCTTCACCCATGAGCTACAAATTTTACAATAACATTTTTATTTCAAAAATGATTATTTTTCAATGTCAAGACTTAATTACAGACTTTGAAATGTATCACCCCCTACCTTTAATTCTGTCTCATGATCTCCTATTTGCTTCTCCCGTACAGGAACAACTGGCTGGGAAGTTTCTGCCACTGCTTCACGCTGCCTTTCTCGCAGCTTTGGGGCTCCCCCTGTGAAATAAAGGATAAAATAACGTAGTGTCTGGAGAGACGTCCTTTATAGGACTGTGCTCCTCGAGAGGGATTGTCTGGGGGAGTGGCCTGGCAGCTTCATCGCTTCCTCATCTATAACATGTCTGTCCCAGGAGAGCGTTTCCTGAGGCGACTCATGACTCATTTGCAACGTTAGGATGACTTGCAATATTTCCCTGTTGAAAAAAATCCCATGCAAGAGTTGACTTGAGTACTTTTGGCCAATCTAACAATATGCTTGGATCAAAGCAAGGAAATCATATTTCCTGCGGCTAAACCTGAAACTTCAGTCTTAAAAGAAAATTATGATTTTTAGCTTTCTTGCCCAGAAAGTGACACTTAAAGTCTCATACTTTTTAAACTTAATTTTTTTTTGTGTGTGTTTTTTTGTTTTGTTTTTTTTTTTGGTTTTTTTTGGGGGGGTTTTTTTTTGGTTTTTTGTTTGTTTTT
>PYHW01009762.1:5810270-5820459 GCA_013186435.1 Turdus rufiventris | reverse complement strand
TTTGTTTTGTTTGGGTTTTTTTTTTGTTTTTTGGGTTTTTTTTGGTTTGGTTTTGTTTTTGTTTTTTGGGGTTTTTTTTTGGTTTTTTGTTTTTTCCTGAAATTAGTTGTCTGGAAATTCCTTCAGTTCAATGCATTGATAATTGTATTGAAAAGGCTGGAAAAGATCAGTTTTCCCACTGGTCATAACTCATCTTATATATACAAAAGTTTAAGCATTAGTGAAAAAAAACAAAAACCATATTTACACACAGTGGAATTTCATTTGATGTGGCATTGAAAAAGAAAAAAGTGGAAAATATGATGGATGATGGGAATCCATTATCAGCTCTGCCTTCCTCCACATAACTCTGAATTACGTTTTACTTAATTTCCAATAAATGGGTCAGTGCACAGTTGTTTGTACTTAATCACATACATACATACTTTGCATTGAACAACCAGTATTAATTAGCTAACCCTGACATGTGCCCATACTTAGAGAAACAGCCATACTGAATGCTATGTATACATTCCTTGGGCACTGAGCCCAAAAACCTGAAAAGCATTCACACACACACAAATGAAAAAAGGCAGTCATTGAAAACTTGTCTGCAGTCTTGCCATTTCTGACTTCTTCTCTGAAACTGTTTGCTAAAATTCCTTTATCTAACAAAGATATTGGGAAGAGTACTTTGGTAATGGTGGTAAAGGGGTTTAAAGCTCAGAAATGTTATGCAACAATTAACAGATATTAGTGATAGATACTACTTTTTCTATTCTATTTGGGGAACACACACATGCAAAAAAAGAAAAGCAAGAGCACAGGTTTTGAACAGCCTTCACAAGGGATAAATTCACAATCCTCACAAAGGATAATTTTTTGCTTCGCTATATTATATTAAAGCTACAGTCCTGCATGTACCTGAAGCAACTGAAAGAGTATTTTATTCCTGCAACTTTGAACAATCTCAGGAATGCTCACCTAAAACTAGAGATAAAAATCTAGTCATTAGCCAACACAGGCACTTGTATAAACATCTCTACTTAGTTTCAGGTAGGTCTGTGCCAGAGGTACCAAGTTTTAGGAATAGCCCCAAAACCCAAAGGCAATCATAGCCCCTGGCAGAGACTTGAAAAGTTTGTATGTTGGCTGGCTCTGTTTCTGGGGGCCTCTCCCTTGTTGGTTTGGGCAACCTGCCACAGGCAGGATGACAAAGCAGAAAGTGCTCTGTGTGTCACCAGCTTGCTCCCCATAAAATTCCATCGACTAACGGCAATTGCGATAACCCACAGCCCTGGTGAATAATCGATGTTTTCCAAAAATTAGTCATCAGACACCTTTTTGCTGAGTGAGACTGCTGAAGAGAGCCTGAACCATGGATAACCCTCAAAGATGTAGTGGTGAGGATGGCTCTCTGCCTGGTACGTATCAGTGTTGCTCAGCAAGTCTGTAGCAGGGAAGTCCAGTGAGGCCCTGCACTACCACCAATTTTTGGTTTTGTTAATCCCAGTCTAGGAGGTGGTGGCTGAGTTGGCACCTTCCCAACGACCTGCCAAGTGCTCCTTGATATGGGGTGAATCAATCTAACCAACAAATACTATAAAAAGGGGACTAATCTATTCTCTTCCATCACACTGCTTTTTTTACTTCTTGGTGTCTGCATACCTGGCACCAGTTCTGGCAGCCTTGATCTAAATCAACTCACTAACCTAGAAGAAAACTAACCCAGGAGAAGAAAAGTTGTGAATGGTTTCCCACCTGTCTAACAAGCTCATCCAGCTCAAGGAACAATCCTGTGATCACCACAGCTGGTGTCAGAACAAAGGCATTACCAGACCAGAAGAGAATAAGAGGAGGCAGCAACACCTCTTGCTGGTAGTGGCGAAACTGTCAGAACTTGTTAAACCAGGGGAAAAAACCCACCTGGGAAGATAAAAAAATACAGTAAAACTACAGTGAAACAACTATGTATTTTCAATCCATATCCTTCCTTACTGGGAGGGAGCTCCCACACAAACCAAAGTCCTCCCTGGCACTGAGACCTCTGAACTTTTGACTGTTTGTTGTGTAACTTCTGGCTAGAATGAAAAAAAAAAAAAAGGCATGATTTGTTTTGGAAGGCTTTGATCAGGTGGGAATAGGACCAGCCCAACCTAACAGCCTGGACCAGCTTTGTAAGCAGAACTGCTTCAGGATAAGAATTGCCTTACTCTGCAAAAGCAATCCAGGGATCCCACCGGCTGCAGAGGCAGGACATGGGCACTCATGGAAAGCACTTGCCCTTCAACTACTCACTCTGGTGCTTCGAGGCCAGAGTCTCCACTGATTTACCTAGAGTTCCTGTATCACAGAAAAGAACATTACCAACAAGAACAAATTTCACATTTTCACGAACTATAATTTAAAAAATAGTTGTCTCTACTCCAGGAGTTCTGAAGACGCCTCTAAATTTGTAATGTTTCTGAGCAAGCACAGAAATTGCTTACAGCCCTATCTTCTGGCATTTGGAAGTACAGACTATTTCATATGACAATGAATATTTGCCTTTCATCCAAGTGAACTTAATAGGTTGAGAATTTTCAGGTTTTCCTTCTTCTAGATTTGCTCTTTTCTACCCTATCCTCACAGGTCACTACTTCCCCTATTGCCCAAACTGAAACATTTGGTAGTGACGACAATAGAGCATTACATAATTCATATTACCTGGGGAAAACCCAGAGCCCTTAAAAAACACACCTGCAGCCTGGATCATATCACAAATACACACTGAGAAGGTGCCTTGCAATCAGCTGAATTAACAAAACTGAGAGGAAATGGAAGCCTGTGGCCTTGCTGGCATGGTGTTATTTGCTTTATCTACTAAATTGTCCCAGTTGTGAGTTTTCTCACTTTCTGTCTTCCAGTATGCTCCCCATCCCACCAGGGAGGAGTGAGTGGGGCTGAGCTGTCAGCTGGGCTCTCAAATCCAAAACCCACCAAGCTTTAAGATTTGACAAGAAAAAAAGTAAAGTGCATTTTCCCAAGAAATCAGAAATTCCCTGAACTATGTTATTGCTTAATATTTATCCAGTGTGTTGCTGCAAAGCCTTTTAATTTTAATTGTATTTTTTCTTAATGCCCCTTTCATATCTGAGAGTTTAAAACTCCTTCCACTTAAATAAGGGACTGCTTGAATGGGATCAACATCAAGGCATAATGTGGAGTAACTGAGCTTTGCAACCTGTTGAAGCAAGGGCTCTACTTCGCCAGATTCCTGTTAGCAGAGTCCTGACAGTGGTACATAGTATTACTCCAAAACACCTATTTCCTTCCTATGAAAATATAAATTTTCTGGTTGTACAACAACTGTTTGAGTACAAAAAGCATTTAAAGTAAATTCCATTAGTGGGAAAACATACAGACACAAGCTTTCTTCTGGGAACTTTCCAACCTAAGTGTTGAGAGTTCTCTAAGGCAGAACAGAAAAACCTCATCATTCTCAGCCAAACAAATGCAGTTAATATATGAAAAAGGCAGAAAAGAGCAGAAAGGCTCAGAGCCTTTCTTTCAATATTCTCAAACGACTGTAAAAATCTACTGAAAATTGTTACTCTAACCTCTGCGTAGCAGGACAGGAATTACAAAACCAAGACAAACCAAAGAAGAAACACTGACAGAGGAATGATGAACGCCAGATCAAATGAAAGACGAACTTCCAAGTGACATCCATCTGAGAGCCTGAATCAAAGCTCTCTATACCCAGCAGAGAAGCTCCCACTCAAAAAAAGACATTAAGCGGCAAAATTCATCCCTTCAACCTAATTTTCTACTGAACATCTGGGGACTGACTCAACAACATCCTTAAATCAGCTTTCTACTCAATATGTGTTTGGAGGGCTGCAATCCACCACCTTTCCATTCAAGAAGAACCTAGGGCAAAAAACTCAACACTCAAACACCCCCTTCTCTAACCATCCCCTCAAATTTACAATCTGTCTCATCTTGTTAGTCTGAAAAAATGGGTTTTGAAACTGATCTCAGCTTCTAGTTACTAGTAAAAGGAGTAATTCCTACTTCCAGGTATTTCTTTTCCTTTTTCTTTTCTAAGTATTCATGCAACTAGCACAAAGTCCATCTGCTTTATGAAGAAGTATATTACTTTAGTGATTTCAAAAAGGACATCATTATTCTCCTTGGTTTGTTATGAAGTCCTACAAGACATGTTTCTGCCATAATAATTATAGAACTTGAAATCCCACTCCAACAAGACCTGGGCTTTCTCACAGACTTTCCTAGTAGTGCTCTCACCCGCAGAAGTTTCTCAGCAATATCAGACAGTGGGTACTTGCCCTTGAAAGTCTTCAGCCATTCCTCATTCCTTATGTAATTGTTTACAGTAAACTATACAGGAATTAGCCAAGGTGCTCTAATTAGCACTAATAGGGATGTTTTCTGTGAGCATAACATCACATGCTGACCTCAAGTATTTCTAGAATATCTACAATACAAACTCTGTTGGCTTTAACAGAACAAGCTGTACAAATTTAACAAAAGTAAATTTCGGATTCTCTCCTCCTCAGTAAAAGGCAGCCAATCTTACATTAATTATGTGTCTTTGACCACTTTCATCTTCAATTTTATTTCAATGTGAACTAAACTAAGTAGGTTATAAAAATCTTAATATAAAACTTATCTGCCTCTGGAGCTATGGTAAAAGCTATAATATCTCATATAACAATTTACATGCAACCTTTATGGAAAATATAATCTTACTGTACAAGTAATTTTTAGATTTTTGATTATTTTCTTCAAAAGTCGCAGATGCTTTGGGATTTACCCATATTAATGTTTTGTCTAATCTAAATCAAAACAAAGGAAGCTGAGTTCTGCTACAGCTAACTACTTGTAAAGTGTATCATGCTCACAGAGCCATCCATACTGGCTCACCCTTTATTTGGGATGACCTGAAAGAGCTGAGCTTCCTGACTTTCCTTCTTGAAATTCCTGCGGCCATCACAAACCTGTGGTTCCCCTAAGCTGTGATTAATATTCTCATGCTACCTTTTTTTTAATTCCTGGTCAGTAAATAAACAACTCTCTGACACAAGGAGGAAGCATCACCAGCCTCACTTGAATAAGTGTGACACCTGAGGCCAGAGAGGTAAAACAGTACTCAGCAGGGATGGAACAGGATCTCCTGGTGCTGGTGCCATTCATTAGTCTCTACTGCCACTGGCCATGCCTTTATTGTTTCTACCACAACTAAAGCCATTTATTCATTCCCACACATTTCTTTGTAATCGGGCTTGTGTTTGAGTCATAGAAAACATAAAAAATGGTGGAAAACAACTCACACACAATCAGACTTTTTTGTCGAACAACCCAGTATTAAAACTGAAAACAGTTAAAGGAAGACAAGCTCTCTGCAGGTAATCTCCCAGGAAGGGTGTGAACTTTAAGGCAGGTACACCACCACAGAAAGTACCTGGATACTTGGCTCAGAAACCTGTGCTTTCCCCCCCCCACCCAAGTGGGGCTTTTTTAAGAGGTGAGGAAAAACTCCAGATATTTTAGTCAGGAGTAATCAAAGATTTTCGTCTTTGAAAAATAAAAGCTCTTGAGTGAAACCATGTAATCCTGCTTGTAGCAGCCCAGCAAACAATGACACAGCTTTTCTGTGAGGACAGGGAAGCAGCACAGCCTAACACTGCCCTCTGAACTCTCCTGCCTCTAAAGGGATCCGACAAACCAACGCGATGCACCCGGCCTTGACAAAGGGCTGTTGGCTGGGAACGGTTGTGAAGTGTGGCTGAAAAAAACAAATACCTTACACCTATGAGCCAGACTACCGAGAAGTGCTTGCTTTGTGTCAGGCTGTGCAAACAACAGAGGAGATAAGGAAGTTAAGAGTTTTCTTCCCACCATCCTGGGGATGCAATGCCAGGACACAGGAGAGGTGACCGTGTCAAACAGCACTTTCTTGCCTGAGCATCTGACTCAACAAGCAAAACAAGCAACTTTGCTAGAACAGAAAATAAAATGAGATGATATCTCTGTTCACTCAGTAAAACCAGTTCATTAGCAGATTCTAAAGAAAAGCTAGGAGTACACTAGAGTAAGCCACTACTATTTTCTATGGAAATAAAAGTATTTGCATGCTCTATTTACTTCCTCTCTTTGCATTTGTATCTCTTTTATGCAAATGATAGTGCTGGTCAGATAGGGTTGTAATAGCCAAAAATTATGAGAGGTCACACAATTCCACAGAGCTTACCATAAATTAATCCCTTTACATACTCAATGCTACAAAGCACAGAGAGTACATATAGGAAAGGCAATATGCTAAGGAAAGCAACAGCTGTGAACTTTTTGGAAGAAAAACAGAAGGTAAAAGCGAACTGAAGATAAAGAGAGGGCATCAGATATAACCAGGCAAGTTAGGGAATGGTTCTCCAAGGAAGACCTACAATGTGACAACACATTCAAAAAAGGAAGTTATTTAAAAGTATGAATGAGGAAAAAATTGAACAAGCAATGACAAAGAAAAAACCAGAAAATGTATGAGTTGAGCTATAAGCTGGAAAAAAAAACAGATATCAAAAACAAGGGAGGCATTGCAGATAAAATATTCTCAGGCGATAGCAGCAGTAAAGAAAAAGGGGAAAAAGTTAGCAATTCAGTATACTAAGTAAGCCAGAGTGCACAATTTTATCTGGTATTTGGTTTGTTTTTTACAAGCACAATCAAAACAGAAATAAGGTACCCTACTGAAGGGTGACCAAGATGGGCCTAATAGGGGAACAATCTTCAGACAGGAACAAGCAATGGTGTTTTATCTCCAAAGTTTTGAAAATAGAGAAACCATTAAAAAAAGGACTGGAAGAAAGAGACAAATACCATATACTGTGGAGGGCCAAGCACCGTTTCTGTTCATAGCAGAAATTAAGAGGATGGCATAATTATTAGCAAGGGTAGAGGAAATACATGGGCATCCATTAAGCCACATCCAGGATTTGAGTTCACTCTACTTTTTAGCACAAAGAGTGCTATGACACATCTGTTATTGTCACCTGAGCAACTCATGTAAATTATATGGTCAACACATTTCCAGGAAATACTGCAAAAGTAAAAATATTTGGGGCCTCATTACTCTGACACTCACCACATGTAAATGTCAACACAACCTAATTACCACTGGTGTTTGTACTACAGCACAGAGCTAGGACCACCAAAGTGGATCCCCTGTTACTCCATCTCACAGTTATGCTGCATTCAGAGGCTCTCATATTAGCACTAAAAGTGAAGAACAATTATGTTAAAACTACTTTTTTTACCTGAATTTGTAGAATCCAGCCCAAATTTCATTCCCAGTCTACTTTCCAGCCCACCAGTGAGTGCGTCCTGAGTGCCCAGTCCTGAAAGCAGCTGAGCAGCTTCAACACACATCAAAGTCAAACCAAACTAAAACACAGCTCCTCATAATATTCAACTCTGACAGTCTGGGATGAAAAAAAGCAGCACTTGACATTACAACAATGTAGAGTCCCATAGAAACAATATGTTTTATAAAGCAAAAGCTGCAACCCAGGCTATCTTAATTCTGAGATGTGTGAGTTTAGTCCCTTACTGTACAGCTTTGAATTGTCCTTAATCCTTCCTGCAGTAAAATGCCTGTTTATAATACAGAAAACTAAGTAAGTGTGGAGATAATTTAACAAAAATTTCAGCAAAAGAACTCTCTTCTCAGTTACTTCCAATTTTCATACCTTTACACTCACAAAACGTCATAGATACTGCACGTGCAAAATGCAATTGTTGAAGTATACTGAATGCTATTTGAAGATTGAGAATAACCTTTTTGAAAGCACAAAGGAATGTATTTCAGACCTTTGTTATGCAAACTATATATAAGGACCTTGTCTCAACATTATTACTTTTTCCTGTGCTAGTCACCATTTTTTGCCAGTTGTGCTCATTGCCAGTTTGCTACTGTTTATTTTTAAACATTTTCAGATCTTACACTGAATTAATAACTGAATTTAATATTGCCATTGATAAAAGATGAAAAGGTGGGAAAAATCCAGAGAACAAATAAGAAATTCTTATAGCTATTAACAGCCTAATTTCTTTCTTCTACTACACATAAGTTTAAATATACTTTGTCCAAGGGACATATATAGATATTAAAACAACTCCACAGCTTGGCATGACTAGCTATAGAAAGGGGTTAATTTTAGATAATTAATGTTTTAGAGTTAGCTAAACAATTAATAATTAGTGTATTTGGATTATGTTTCCAGTTTAATGTAAATTATGTATCTCTGTTCAAATTTCTGTAAATTTTTTTGTTTTAATCTTCTAAGTTCTTCAACAGCATACAAAACTCCTCTCATCTCTTGTCCTTAATGGACACTAAAAACTTCGACGTATTCCTTTGGGAAATGGACATTGAGATTCACATAATAATTTTCTCATAAGAAACTATCCCAGAAGCAAAACTGCCTTGATACTGAAATATAAACCTTTTTCACAGTTTAAACCACCTTTCCTGGAGAATTACTTTAAGTTGCTGCCAGAGTTATAGAATAGGCAACAGGGAGTAGTAATGTCTTAAATTGAAAAACCAAAGATACAGCAGAGCATATAAACCAAAGCCCAAACAAAATGTTCTTTTAAGTTGTTTAGCCTAAATGAGTCAGCTCCACAAGGCTGAAAATGCTCATTAAGATGCAGGTTTCATTTTTGAGTTTATGCCAGCAGATAGATTGCTGGCCAGAGGAACCAGGTTTGGGTATAATTCCAGAGCAACTCAATCTGCCCCAGACTCCATGTGTTACCACACCTGCACAGATTCCAGTATCTGATTTAAAACTAAGTTAGGTACTTCTAAATCATGGTAGTGGTAGTACTAGGTAAGGGAACTTCTGTCAGGTCACAGCACTGGCCTGAAAGTACAAGGACAACTGGACTCTCTAGACAGTGGTTTAAGAGGATTTTTGTGTTTGGGGATTTTTTTTATTTCCCCATTCCTTCCTCTTAGCATCAAAGAACATCCAGTGCTTCCAATGCTCAGATTGAAGGATTTTATAGTGGTGTAATTGGAAGATCTAAGTAATATGGAGCCATAACAATAAGCCTATTTCAAGAGTTCTAACTGTTACAAACCTCATCTTTGTACTTGCCAGCTCCTGCTGTGCCTTATGCAAATTCCTACTGAACAGGCATCTTTACTTTCTGTTTGCCAAGGTTCTTACAATTTCCATCCTGCATAATAAGAGTTAAAATACCATATAACACCTTAAAGCTCCCAAGGTGATTTTGTGTCAATGTCCTCAAATTATTACAAGTATAAGAGCATGCTCAAAAACAGTCTCCTCTCCCAAGGATTCAGTGGAACTGAAAACACTCCTTTAGTACACACTCAGTGTACTAAGAGTGTCTTTTCATTCAGGTAGAACTGCTGCTCAGTGCCAGATGTAAGCATAGGTTCATTTTCAGGTGTTCATTACTTTGAGCCCATTATTTAGCTTCTCTCATCAGGTTTTATAGACCCACTATGCCCATGAAGGATCTCAGCCTGAAGCTCTGACTCTGACGAGCTACAGACCACTCAGATGAAACACAAATTTCCCCACTCTGTCGTGGGAAGATGCCTCAATCCTGGTAGGCAGAAATAATATCCATGAGGGCCATTCAATTCCCATGTAACTCCAAATCGTGTTCCCAACTCCAAATCGTGTTCCCTCCTCAGCACAGCCATCCTTCAGGCCACACCGTGGCAGCCCCCGGGGCCGGGGTCCCACAGCCAGCACGGCTCTGACCTGCCGTGAGCGGGGCGATGGGCACAGCCTGCCCAGTGCCGTCACCCAGGGGACAGCAGAGGGTGTTTGGGAACAGGTGCCCAGCCTGTGTGGCAGAGGGTGTTTGGGAACAGGTACCCGCGGTCACCCTGTTGAAGGCACAGCAAAGTTGTTCTGCAGCGCGGTACCCCCGGCCGCCATCCAGAGAGGGGACCCCAACTCCGCCTTGCCGGTGTTTCACAGGGAAGCCGGAGCCGGTGCCCTGGGCCGCCCGCCCGCCCCACCGCGCTCGGAGCCACCAGGTGCGAAGCGCTGCCAGGCAGGCGCTGTCCGCTGCCTACCTGCCGGGCGCCACCGCTCGGGGGCCGCGCCGCCGGGCGCCTGCCGCACCGCCTGGCTCTTCCGCAGCGTGCTGCCCATGGCGCGGG
>PYHW01009762.1:5755512-5810220 GCA_013186435.1 Turdus rufiventris | reverse complement strand
CGCCCGCAGCAGCCGGCGCCCCAGCGCGGCCCGGTCGCGATGGCGACGGGAGCGGGCGGGCACGGCCGGGGTGGCGCGGCCCTCGCTCCCGAGCGAGCCCTCCCTCCCGCGGGCTCGGGGGTGCTGACGAGACAAGGGCGTTCAGGAGGTGTTCTGGGGGATGTTTTCCTCTCACAATCAATGGTTCGTGCTGAGAAATACAAAGATGGAAGTGACACTGTGGCTGGAAGGTTCCCTGCGTTCCCGGCTGGGCTCGGGGCAGTATTTGCCACCGCTACCTTACGGTGCTGCCGAGGCTGGGGCCCCATCCTGCGGGCTTACACTCAAATATGTGACAAGAGGAGTATCTGCCATTGTCCCCCAGTGTACAATGTGTCACATCTACTTCAATAGTCTGCCACAAAAGGAATAATGAGCAGCACAGGATCAAAAGAAAGGGAAGCAAGAGAACAGGACAATAAGTTTGAGTCTCGGTGTTTAAGAGGCATTGCCTCCCCATCCCCAGGTTTTTTGCTCAGGGGACTTCAGCAATGCCTGAATGTATTCCTGTATTACTCTTCTACTCTGCAGTGGTATCTCCAGTGTCAGCTGGGGTTTCAAACACAGAAAAGAACTAACTAAACTTAAGATTGTTAAATGGAAAAAAAAAATCTCTGAACTCATGAGAATGCTTTGATTTTAGAAGTTATATCTTCAATATAGCTATCTGTAACAGCAAAAAAAATTACAATAATGAGGATAATAATTGTTGTAGGCATTCATGGATTATTATGGCTTCAGAAATATAGTTATTAAAATAATTTGCTGAACAAGCTTAGGGAAGGAACCCTATTCCACCATACCCTATCTCAATATTTTCATTACATGAGGACTGCCAGCAATTCAGCCAATTTGAGAAAAAACAAATTTAAAAAAAACCCTTTCAGTCCTGTTATTCATTCACAGTATTACATTTTGCTTGTTCTTTGGAAATGCTCTTCTAGTCACATTTTCTTTCATTAATAAAAAGGTCTTACATTGCTGCAGTGAACTGAAGTAATGGAAAAAATTAAGTTCTACTTTTGAGATATTTCGTAAAATCAGTGCATACAAAAATCAGAATTACCCAGTGTCATGTATAATCAAGGAGTCTTACGGTGCAACAGAATTTTGATGCTGTACAAAAAGACTAGCATGCATTTTCACATATTTTACCCCACTCCTGCCAAGTGGTTACTTCTTCCTGTGTTACTGGCCCACATAACCTCTTATAGCAGTTGTCACAATCTCCTCACAAACGCTACCATCAGGCCATTTAAAGTACAGCTGGAGAATTTATGTTCCTAAACTCTCATTTTTGTCAGACTACTTCTGATTTTGGCCCCTTGAAAGATAATTCCTTTATTTTTTTCCACAGGCTTTATGCTCTCTCCTGAATCACAGGTTACGATCAACTCCAAGATGCTATAAACTCTTTCTTTTTGGCTGATTTACTCTTATTATCTTGTTAGATCATCCTCCTTCCAGTTTTACCTACTTCATTATCCTTTTCTCCACAGAAAACATTTGTTTCCTCTCATGGTATTCCATAAGTTAAATATTTTTTTTCTGGGCAGATCTGGCCCTCTTTCTATTAAAGTTTTCCCTAAAAAATGATACTTTTAATGAGGCTTAAGAAAAGCTGAATACATTCATTTATCTTTTAATTATTCTTAGTTGACTGAACTGCACATATATGAGGATCAGTGTTGAACCCCTGTAATATAAAGATAATAAGATGACAAGAAGAATGGAAAGCAGAAGGAAAAGGATGGAAAAAAGTGCAGTATATTCCATTTATTAATAGTGTGATGTGACATTACATTTTTGTCAGTCTGTGCCTTTCTGTCACTATTTAGACTCTGGGAGAGAAGAGTGTATCTTCATCTCTTTAGAAAACACTTGATATTTCAATTTCTACTGCTGTCATCTTCATAAATGATCTTCATGCTGTCATTTTCCAGTAGTAAGGACATGCACAGGAGAGCAGGATCAAACAGTCGAAAGACACCCTGGATCCTGCAGTGTCTCCCTGACACAGACACCAACTCAAACCCCTCTTGAGACTCCTAGATAAGTCTGTGTGCTGTAGTTATTGGGAGACTGACACCCTATTTCAGTTTGGTACCAAAGAACAGATTTAAATCTGCTTTGGGTAGTACCAAGTAACAGGAAAAGAGGCAACAGACAAAAACTGATGCATAGGAAGTTCTGCCTGAACAGGAGGAAGAACTTCTTTACTGTGTGAGTGACCAGGCACTTATCAGGTTGCCCAGAGAGGTTGTGGAGATATCCCAGAACCATTTGGACTCAGTTCTGTGCCAGGATGCCTGCATAAGCTTCCAGTGTTGGTGCTAAGAGATCAGCTGTGCTAAATTAAATTGTTGTGTGAAAGGTCTACAAAATACTTGGACTATTTGAATAATAAAAATAGTAATTACATTAAGGTATTAACTGATAACGTTCTTTATAAAGACAAAATGTAAGGTGTTACTCTGTCTTGAAATCTCATAAAGAAATGTGCTGGGTTTGGTTGGGGTAAAGTTCATTTTCTTCACAGTGGGGGCTATGTTCTGGGTATTTTATAGCAAATGTATTTGATGCTTGATTGCTGCAGTAGAGCTGTGTGACAGAGCTACGATTATCTAAATGGTGCATCAATGGGAGAGTCCTTCAGTTGTTTCTGAGATAATTGATTTCCAGCTCCCTGTTGACTATTATAACAGTGATCATTAAAATATTATTAGAATTTCTGTTCCCATAAAAATTTCCAAATATTACTTCTATATATTAAGTGGAAGGAAGCCTGTTTCAACAAATGAAGAGTCTACAGTGCCACCTTCTTTTAAAGTATGGAATTCTTGGTGCTGAATGCAAAACCACTTAAATATTAGCATTATTAAAGCTGGCATAGTCCTTGCCTTTTCAGAATATTAATGTAATTGAAATACCACAGGTCATTTTTGCAAGCTTAGATTCATTTTCTTAACTCGAGATCTCACTTCAAAATTTGGCCTCTTGTATAAGCTGTGGATCTAAGTTCCTTTTGCAGCCAACTGAGAAAGACAGGCATGTCCATCCTTCTGAAGAAAGGCACTTCTAAAGAGTGACCCTATCTCTAGTTCTTAGTCTGGACAAGTTCAAGAGAAAAGAATTTCAGCTTTCATGTTTAGGTTGACAGAAGTCATCTATGTCTCTGCCTACACTGCAAATGTGATTGTATCAGTCAGCATGTTAGTGACAGTTCAGGGGCAGCCAAGATCTCCCTGTGTGACCGAGTGTAAGAGAACAGTTATATTTCCATCAGGCTGCTGACAAAATGATAATGTACACAGGCCTTTGAAGCAGCGCAGTTTAGGGTCCCATATCTACAGGAAGGAAGCTAGAAATACTGACAAATGCCTTGGCCTCTGGAAACCTCAGACACTTCTAGGAAAGCCCTGGATTCCTCCATTCATGCTGGATTTGGCTGAGAATGAGTTAGTTAGTAGCTGGCACAGTGTTTGTTTTAGATTTGGCATAAGAATAATGTTGATAATATATTGATGTTTTAGTTGTTACTAAGTTGCTTTTACTCTAAATGGAGGACTTTTTGTCTTCCCAAGCTCTGGCAGTTAGCAGGGGTGCAAGAAGCTGGGGGAAGCACTTAGCCAGGGCACCTGCCCTGAGCTTGCCAAAGGGATAATCCATACCACAGAATGCCATGTGTAGTAAATAAACTATGTGAAGCTGTCCAGAAGCTGCCAATGACTGCTTGGGGTCAGGCTGGGCATTGGTGGAGTGTAACTGTGTTGTTCATCACTTGTTTCTCTGGAGTTTTATTCCTCTCTCTCCTTTTCTTCACTACTACTAATAGTAGTATCATTGCATTTGATTTTAATCATTAAATTGTTCTGATCTCAATCCATGAGGTTTAGTTTTTGTTCAGATTCTCCTCCCATTTGAGGTGAGGGGGGACTGAGTGAACGACTGTGTGGAACTTGCTGACTGGGGCTAAACCATGGCACATGCCAAGCAAAACCAACTCACGAAACCTGTTAGAGTTGTGCAATTCAACCACATGGACACAATGTGAAAACTTGGGCTTTGTGAAAGTAGATTTTCATGATACAGAGGAAAACTTAGTTCTATAGCCCACCAGACCTCCTGCTCTGTAAATCCACTACATCAATGCTGACAGCCTCAGGGCTTTCATAACTGTAACTTTGTTATCAGAACTGGATTGGGCAAAAATCCACATTTCCTCACTTCCCATCTTCATCTGACGTGCCTTCTGTTGTTCTCCCTCTGCAATACCCAAAACAGAGCTGTAATGGAACCCAGCTTCCCACCCCTGGGAAATGTAGGATTTCACTGCATAGCCATTAAGCAGCTGCTTGTCCTCTTGCAGAGCAGAATTAAATAAGACATCTTTCACCATACTTGTACCACTGAGAAATTTCAATCCCACACATAGCTGGTAATAGGGAGAAAATCCAAAACATAACCACAGAATGTAGCTGAATGCTAGTGATATCAAACAAATCCGTGTGAATGACCCTTGCAAATGTGTAATAAATATAGTTATGAAAAATTAAAGTTTTACCAGAGCTACTTAGCTGTTCCGTTTTATACTTTATATTACTTGCCATAAGGTTTGAAAAAGCTAAATGACTTCAAACTTTGCTATTTAAAATGAGCATTGATTTTTTTTCCCTCTTCTGTGTTCTGAGAAGAGACAAAACCAATGCTAATGGTTTTATCCAGGAGGTTGTAATGGCACAGTTGCAAAGTGAGCTCTTCTCAGATTGCATTGCAAAACTGTGTTGTTCCTTTATTGAAAACAAAGCAGAGGAGATATTGTTATAGTTTCACCTCCACCTGTTGCTGTATTACTCATGGACAAGTTAGAAGCTTCTGCCAAGATCTGTTCTAGTCCTTAGAGTAGTTCTGTCTTGCACGTGTACTTTGAAGTTCCTATTGCTCGTGGAATGTCTATACTTAATGTTTTAGACATGTCTTAACATATAAATTACCAGATTACAAGTCAGCTCTGTTCCAGCTACCTTTCAAAGGGATTGCTGTCAGCCACATTTAACCCCACTGAGCTGAGACGAACTAACAAACCTAAACTTCAAGCTGTAACTTTGCACCTCTTTGCTTGACTACACATTCTACTCATGAAAACAGTAAGTTGGCTTTATTTTTTCTAAAGGAACAAGATTTAGGCATTAAGTACAGCCTATCTGTCTTAGCTCCCCCAGCAAATTTTGCAACACTGGTTAATTTTATCAAATTTACTTAGTGGAATATGTCTCAACATACTACATTTCTGTGCATCCTGTGAAGGAAGGGCAGTTGAGTAGTAGTGAGGAAAAGGCTAAAAAAGGAGTTCAGTTGTCCTTAGGGATTTGCATACAGCAGCTTGGTCTCAAGAAAGCTTCAGAAAATAGTTTCACTTGTCATTTCTTACCTCTGGTACTCCCACCTTTCCTGCTTTCCCAGTTTCTAAGCCATTCACAGTTCAGCTCAAGATAGGAAAATAAAATTGCTACTGAGTCAGTAGATGGGGAATTGAGGCACAATATGATTAAAATTCAGACTTTCACAGGCATTTATGCACACCTCAATTGAAATCTGATGGCTTGGATTTACAGTAATTTGCCCCAGGTCATACAAGAAGCATGCAATAGGCCTGGGAATTGCATCCAAGCTTGCACTTTGCTCTTTGGACCATACTTCCTAAATGAGATGTAGCAATTTCAGAATTGCACCTGCCCAGCCCCCTCTTTGGCGGGATACCAGTCTGCTGTGAATAAACACATCCTTTGGTCCTCGTGGCATGAGCATCAAAGCTAGTTACTCTTCTAGATTTGCCTCTCAGGTGCACTGGCACAGCGCAGATGCTGTACATGTCTCCCCTTCAGAGCTGTGGGATCACACAGCACAAAGGCCACCAGAGCACCCAGCACCTTCCAAGTGTAGCAAAAATTTTACTCTTAAGGGGGGAATACTATCTAAAAGGAAGGCATGCTTAGTTACTTAAAGAATTTTTCAACATCCCTAAAAAAATAAAAATGTCTTGAACTTTGTTCCATCTGGTCTCATCCCACTCTGACTTGGTTAATTACCTCTGCATAATTTCTTCTAGATTTCCACATTTCATCTTTTTCAGATGGCATTGTTTAGCTCTGCAGCAGCTTCAAGTATCTTTTATTTAGGATTGTTGAATACAAATAAGAATGTTCTGATCTACAAAAACAAACAAAGAAGATAACATTGAAAGATCACTATTAAGAATGAATACCAGTTCCTGAAGACCCACAGAGTTCGCAGTTTGATGACAAAACTATTTCCAGTCTGTTACACTAAGACTCTCACAGTTTTGAGAACTCTGGAGAAAGTTACATGAACAACTCACCCACGCTACATCCAGTGCTATTTCTACAAAAATTGGAATTTCTTATTTCAAGCACATATTTTTCCAAATGACGGAGTCCACAGCACGAGTAAGGCACATTCTGGAACAAGCTGATATATCTGTTCTGGTTTAAAGAAGCATACTTGCTCACCTTAGCTAACACCTACTACATACACAGAAGACATCTGAAGATTTTGATTTTCTCACTGAAAATTGTAGGCACAAAATGACGATCTTCGGAGGTAGATCATGGCCTCACAAAATACGGAGTTTGAGAGTGTACTTAGCAAGGGAATAAAATAACAAACCAATTGAAGACTGAGTGACAAGTGTGTGATACAAATTGTAACTAATGGAAGAACACAAAACAAAATGTATGTGTGTGTGACAGAAATTGTTGCTAATGGAGGAACACAAAATGAAATGTATGTAAATGGCAATGCTGGCTGGCATTCCCTGGCTCTAGCTGGCTGACAAGTTTAACCACTGGGTGCTGTTCGGTCACCAGTAACAGTGAACACTTGTTCCCACTATGCTGTCCTAAAGAAAGGTGCTGAGTAGAAGTGGGTAAGTAGTTTTTCCATCAACACAACATTGATAACTATCAGTAAAAAAACCACAGAACAAACAATATTTTTATTTCAAGTTTGAAAAAATGCAGTAGAAAAATTTGAGGGCTGTGTGTTTAAGAAAATTCTAAACTAGAAACTAGCAGCTCATAAAAGGGCACTGTCTGCTCTCTTCCTTGAAAAGCCTGCACAGACAGCATTCGTCTTTCTAATCACTTGTGAAATTCTGGGCTGACATGACAAAATCCACCCAAAGATCTTAAGTGTGCACAGATTAATAGTGTATTATCATGACATTATACTTAGTGAATGCAAGCTATAAAATATATAAAGGGGAAAACACATCCCCTAAGGTCCCACACTTAGTGAATATTCTTGCATTACTTAACATCTTCTGGGCATTAAAAAAAATTACTAATTACTGCTCATAGTACCCATGAGGCAGCATCAAGCTGCATATAGCATTTGCAGTAAAAACCCATGGCCACGCAAAATTCTTCTTGCTTGATGTTTCACTTTAAACTCAAAACAATCCAAATACATGGACATTTTGAGTGAAACTAAATCTTTATGATACGTCAAAGCACATGAAACTCATGCTATGTGAAACCATGTGGAAATGTGTAAGGTTTATTGAGTTCTGTTTTGTGTAAATGGCAGTACCAGAAGAGAGCTAGGAGAGAAGTATACTGTATTTATCAGATATTAACCAGAAGAGGATGCTAGAAAAAGCTATTGTGAAATGTGGGTTTCACACTAGTTTAGTTAAAATACTTAAGACCCTCATATAATGAAGAATTACTACAGGTTATTAAGAATTGCACAAACCAAAAATATTCTTATTATCTCCATTGTAGAGATAGTGTTAGTGGCAGATGTGTGGAATGTCTTTGGCTGCCTTCTGGCTCTTTCTGATTCTAGTGAATGGAGGGACTGGTGGATTATGAAGTGTTTCATACAAATGTTTCATAAGAGAGGTTTATAAATCTCAGTGGAGAAGTCAGTCCAACTAATATCTTCAGTCAGCAGCCTGTATTTCTTCAGAACAAACCCTAAAAGTGGAAGAAAAATGTTCTCTAAGCCCTGTATCACCAGGGGAAAATGATCCTTTTTGGTCTGCAGCAAAATTTTACTTCTTTTTGGGGAAAGGGATAATACAGACCCTCAGATCCCCTCACCCAAGGTTCTGTTCCACCAAATGGTTGGTTGGACCTGGGTTCCATGAACCATCCTCCTTGTTCACAGAACTCCTCCTCCTCCTCAGCCTCTTCTTTCTTAGGTTGCACAAAATGTAGGAAGTCGCCGGGGATGTAACCTGTTCTCATCTCAGGTGGTGATTCTTGATGAGGGTGTAGGACAGGCTGGAACAGAACTAAAGAACCTTCACAATAATGGTGCCTGCCTTGCCTGCCAGCTGGGGGATGAGGCCAGCAACAAGGCCAGTGGGACACAGCTGGCCACTCTCTCCCAGCCCCCAGGGCAACAAGGACCACTGGGGGACTGGAGCATCTCTCTTATGAGGAAAGGCTGGAGGAGCTGGGCCTGTTCAGCCTCGAGATGACTGAGATGGGATCTCATCAATGTCCATCAGTATCTGGAGGGAGGGTGTCAGAGGATTAAGCCAAGCATTTTTGGTTGTAACAAACAATAGGATAGGAGAACAGGCAGAAACTGATGCACAAGAAAGCTCCACCTGAACCTGAGGAAGAGCTTCTTTACTGTAGGGTAACCACAGACTGGAACAGGTTGCCCAGAGAGACTGTAGTCTCCCTCCCAGAACCTCCTGGAAGCAATCCTGTGCCTTGTCCTCTAGGATGACCCTGCTTGTGCAGGGAGGCAGGACCAGCTGGCACACTGTGGTCCCTTCCAGCCTGACCCACTTGTGGTTCTGTGAGGCCGAGGCCGCAGGGAAGAGCTGCCCCCGGCCAGAGGCCCCGCCGCACAATCGCCAGCAGCAGCAGCAGCAGCAGCAGCAGCAGCAGCAGCAGCAGCAGCCCTGCAGGCCCGAGCTGTGGCACGGGCAGCCCTCGGTGGCAGCCCCGGCCGTGCCCCGGCCCCGCGCGGGGGAGGCGGGCCCGGCGCCCCCCGGCCCGGCCGCTCCATAAAGGAGGCGGGCAGGGCTGGCCCGGCGGGAGGGCGCGCGCTGAGGGAAGAGCCGGCGCGAGTGGCGGGGAGGCGGCGCGGAGGGAGGGCAGCCCGGCTGCGGGAAGCGGGGCTCCGCGCTGGGACTGGTTCCTTCGCAGCCATTTTCCGTCCAACCAAACAGCCGATTTGCGGAGGGAGCCAACCAGGGCCGCACTGGAGGTTTGTGCCTGGCTCCGGCCAATGATTGGTAACCGGTTCCACTGCAGGCTCGAATGAAATGTCCGTCTCCCTCCCCGGGCCCCGGCGCTGCCGCCGCGCCGCCGCCGCGGGCACCAGGAAGCGCGGGGCTGCCGCCCCGGGCCCCGCACCTACCGCGCGTCGCTTTGTGCGGCCGGAGCCGCGGGGGCCGCGCGGCTGGGGAGCCGAGCGGGGTGGGCGGGCGGGGAGGGGAGCGGAGAGGAGCGGGCGGGCAGGGAGGGAGGCGGCGGCGGGGGGGTGTCGGCAGGGGCGGCGAGGCGGCTGCCCCCGCCGGTGTCCCGCTCTCTTCGCGGGGCCCTCCCCGCTCCGGCTCCATTTTGCGGCCTAGGCAGGGGTGGGGGCAGCAGGCAGAGCTGCCCCGTGGCCGGCCGGCACCCCGCACCGCCCGCTGAGAAGCGGCGGGCACTCGCGGGTCGCACGGCCTCCCGCCATCTCTCCGTCTCCGCGCCGGCCGCGCTCGCTGTGTCCCGGGGCCGCGGCTTTGTGGCGGCCGCGCCGGGCGGAGGGGGCTCCGCGCTCTTTTGTGTCCGCCCGGCCGAGCCCCCTCCCTTCGCCGCGGGAGCCAGAGGCCGGGACCCCCACCACGCCCACGGCCCCGGGCCGGGCCTGGAGCCGGGCAGCGGGGACACAGCGGCCCGGTTTCTCGTCGCGGTTCCCCCCGCGCCGTTGTCGGGACCGAAATTTCCTGGAAGGTTTGGCGGTATTTTGCAGGGATGAGCCGCGTAGGGCGAGGCCCCGGGATGGGGTGCAGCAGCCGGCTGGCCGTGCGGGCGGGAACGCGAGGCCTCGGAGGGCAGCACGGGTCCCGGCAGAGGCACCCGGGCAGGTGCGGGCAGCGCGGAAATCGCAGCCAAGGTGACCAACAATAAAGTTGCTGATTAACTGAGGACTCGCCGTCTTGTGCCATTTGTAAACAAGGGGTCACGATTGACGAGTTACCTCTCGAACAGACGCGAGCTGAGTGCCGGGAAGGCTCGCAGAATGTTGGTGTAAGTAGGAAGGTGTCCCCCGTGTCCCAGCGCCGGCTGCGTTTGCATCATTGAAGGGCATGAAATCGGGAAATGGGATCGATCGGCTCGCAATGGCACAGACGCAGCTGGGTGGCATCAGCGCTTGTCCTGTGACACATGGCAGATGGGAGAGAGACGGGATCCTGCCATTATCAATGTCTACACAACTTTTCTCTGTGTGGCGGGTGTTCTTGGGCAGACCTGCGTGTGCTAGCTGCTGTTCTGTGTCCAGAGATTATGTAGTTGGTGATCCTCAAGAGTGCTGTCAAGGTTATTCACAGACAACAAAAAAATTTAATGTGTTCTGGTGAGGTTTCTGCATAACAATATACAATATATATTCTGCAGTGTAGCAGCAATGGAAAATCAGCTTTAGCTTTTCCAGTTTTTATGTGGCTTAACCAAAAAGATTTTGTGCTGAAAAGGACTTTCAGGTAAAAGCTACCTAGTGTGCTTGGCTTGCTTTTGGGATGGCAAAATTATTGATAACATTTCTAGGCAGTAAGGACCACAGAAACCTGTGTTTCAGCCCATTCCCGGACTCTGCTACATGTAGTAACCTTCCTTGGCATCTTGAGAGATCGCAGTTATTATCAATTTAAAAAAAATCATTTTTCTCAAAAAAAGCTCTGGCTAAATGGTAGGAAAACGGAAAATGGCAGGCACCACTTTGGGCAGTATTTGGAGTATGGCTTTAATTGGCTTGCAGGAATGGAGAAATGGTGTCTATATATAAAATCATTACCATACTGTTCCTAAACAATAAGTTAGCAGTTGCTTGCTTTTTTCCTTTGCTTATGTGGTCTGTGGCATGACAGTTGTAATGTAAAGGCAGGATCCATCTGCAATTCTCTAGGGTACCCGAGAGGGCTCAGTCTGAATCATTCTGAGGCCTGAGTGAGTTGCTTTTGCACTGTGGGTTGAGCAAGTGGTTATACATGGTCTAGGCTGCTGGAATTTACAGCTGTGGCATTATATTGGGAAAAGTTAGGAGCACTGGGTGTTACTCTTCAAACTTCAGGGTTTGACAGTCACAGCAGTTCAAAGCTTAACTCTTGTTTGTGGTAACAATTTCATGAAGGGAGGCAATCAGAAATTGAATGACAAAGAATGTCTAAGATAACATCAAGATATGAAACATTAAACACTGAAACTTTGGAAGTCTGATACCTTGTTTTGTCAACATTTAAAAAATGTTTGCAAGGTTCTTCCTTTAGTGCTTTCAAATGTAAATCTAATGGTGCTACACCTTTAACATTTTGCTTAGAAAGAAACTTGACTGTTACTACTGAGTTTTAGGTACTTTTTGAAAGACACTTCTTATTAGGAAATGGATGCTTTAGTGGCAGAATGTGAAAAGAACAAAACATGACTATATATATGCATACTAAACAATATAGGTAAATAACATTAGTAGAATAAAAGCAAGTGTCAACAAATTCAGCAGTTTCAGCTGACAATATTGGTCTGGTCTGAACTAGCTTTGTAAAACTCTTACTTGCCCTGTTGCTAGAGAGAAAAAAGCTGCTTGGCATACTTGAGTTACTACCTCAACAAAGGAAAGGTAACCTACTTTAAAATGTTATCAAACTTCTAAAAGGAAAAAGGATTTATGGATTGTTGCTTTAATAAACAGATAAGCTTTGTTTTTCACAAAATTCTAGAAAAGTACCAAAAACTTGTTATTGAAAGGTAATATGGGGATTTCAGTTAGGTTGCTGAAGGAAGGAGGTGCTGGTGCAGTGTGTCCAGCACTGCTTTCTTCTTCCGGTTTCTGCAAAAGCAACTAAACTGTCTCCATTCCTCTACTCATCTTGTTTTTCTCCTCCAGCTTGTCTCTTCTACTGCCAAAAAAGAGACTGCACGGAAACTCAGTCTCTCCTGCTTGCTCTGTATCACTGACCTGCTCCTTGATGTGAAAATACATGAGGTTTTAGTCCAGCTATATCTATTGGAGCTAACAGTGCCTGCGGATATTAGCCAGTTTGGAAAGGAGCCCCCAGCTGCTTGAGCACAGCTGGATCCGTGTGGAGGGGGCCTGTAGTCAGTGGCATTGGGGCTTGTAAGATAAGACATAAAGTTAATAGACTGTTACACGGAGTAGGAAGGTGGAAAGGTGGCAATGCCGTCTTTGGATTTCATAAGGGAAAGTTTCCCACCCGTGGGCCAGGGGAAGGATCCTGGTACAGCCCAGCTGCTAATGAGCCTTGGTGACACTGTCTAGTCCTCTCAGCATCAGTCTGCTTTTCTCACTGTTATTCTGCTGTGGGGGAAAACACTGAATGTAAGGGATTAGAGAGGCCTGAGATGGAGAGAGTGCAGCATCTGGGTTTTTTTTCTAGCTATGTACTAAGGGATTTAGCATTATATTTTTGTGTGTCTGCTGGAGCAATGCCTTGTGAACGCATTCACCAGTCGGTATTTCTTGCTGCAGGTGAGAATTCAGTGCAAAGTTAGAATTCCCAGAAGTCACTGAAAAATAAAAGGAAATTGAAAGTGTGTTTTCAATTGAAAAATCTCTCTGCTTAACAAGAGAGGGTGCAGAAAGCTCAAATAAAACTTAGTGTCTCTGCTGTTACGTACACAGCTTTACATTTCTCATGATAAGGTGTGGCAGAATGAATGATGTAGTTACTACCTACAGCTTTAGGTATTGTTTCTGTCCTGCTTCTCTGGCAGACATGACTGCATGGAATGTGTACCAAGTGCTTCAGTTCATTGCATATCGTTTTCCACTACCCCTCTTATAGGGTAGCAGTTTTGGGAGAAAGGGTGAATAAATTCCACATTAAATACTTAAATCACAAAAGGCCTTTAGTTTCCCTTCAAGAGGGCAGTTTGCAAATCATTGCCAGATAACTTCCTTGTTCTGAAAACAAAAATCGTGGTTCTTCAATTTTTTTTCTTCTTTGTTTTTCCTTTTATACTGATCTAAGCTTTAGTCACTTCTCAGTGCTAGCAGGTTTGGGCTTGCATTCTTCTTTAGTTATCATTTAGTTATCTGAGCCACTGATACTGACTGCGCTCTTAAGAGAGCTTATAAGGTTGAACAGGATGCAAGATTTACTTTGAGATACTGGTGTTTTATTAGTTTAATACAGATATATTACAGGAACAGTCTCAGTTTTGGGTAGCTGACAGGAGTAAATTTTTTTAAGCATCCTCCAGAATATTTATACCAGATGTCAGTGTAAACCTGTATGTTCACTCACATCTTATCATGGAACCTTCTTTGCCCTTGAAATTTTAACATATTCCTTTGGTTAATTTCCATGCATCATGTAGTTTGTATATCCCTAGTAATAATCTTTTTTTATTAGAGATGGAAAAACCCAACAGAATACCACTAAC
Source organism: Turdus rufiventris (assembly GCA_013186435.1). NCBI lineage: Eukaryota > Metazoa > Chordata > Aves > Passeriformes > Turdidae > Turdus > Turdus rufiventris. The sequence goes on along the minus strand of PYHW01009762.1, from coordinate 5,796,529 downwards.
AGAAAACATTGTGCTGCTGCTCTGTATTCAGATTTTTCTTTTCCAATGTAGTGCTGAATGTTTGTGTCTTCTGCCTGGTTGTTGATAAAATCAGACAGTGGCATGGTCATTTTAGAGACTGACATGTCACTTCTGATATGCTTAGCGTTCAGTCTTCATTCAGTCCATATGTATGCATGGAAGAGCTTCAGTGTCTTCCTAGGATAAGATGATGATAATGTACACCCTGTAGTAATTGCTTCCTGCAGTTGTGCACAGCACTTGCTGCTGGAGGACTGAGGTGTTAGAAGCCCTCCCTCGTGCAATTTGGCAGCCACACAGAGGTAGGAGATGGTCTTGTATTAAAATGTTTGCATGCTGAAACTGCCATGCAAATGTGACGTGTAATCTGCAAAATGGCTACTTTTCTTTAAAGCAAGTTGTAACAACTCTGCAGTCTAAAGCAAAATCTGAGAGTTCTTGCCCACCTGAACCTTTTAAGATTAGATCTCCCAGGATGTTGCCTGTTCTAGCATCTAGTTCTATGTAAATTAGTAGGCCTTCCTACTAAATGGGTCAATGTAAGAACTGTTTGCCTTTTTAGTCTCCCAGTGACTGTAGTTAGTGTAGGCAAGATGTTGTTTCTATGCTACATTGGACTGCAGCCTTTCCAGAGCAACTTCAGGGACGCAGAATTTGGTTTGTGTCATGGTTTTGGAGGGATTTTTTTGGTTGTTTGGGGCAACAGTGTGGTGAGAACATTGTTTTGTCATTTTCTGAACATTGTTGTATGTGTTATAGAACTTGTGCTGAGATTGACAATCAGTTAATGTGGTGATTGACTGGAGTTTTGGACATCTGAAATGAAAACTGTAATGTGTGAGCGTATAACTGTTTTTATTATGAGATGTCTGGGGTAGCAGTGGCCACATTTTCCTGTAAGGTCATGTTTGTCATCCATCGGGCTCAAAGAAATACTAGTAGGGTGACTTAGATGGCATATTAATTACAGTTGCTATATTCAGATGCCTGGATCTAGATTTGAATTGAATGACAACTCTGGCTGAAGGTCTTCCATCAACTTACTTGGATTGAGTTAGTGTGCTGAGATCCACTGCCTCCCTCACTCTGACATCAGCCAGGCTGTGGAGGAGGCTCATGGGGCAGCTGGGCAGGCTCTGTCTGTGGTGGGCTTCAAGATATGGCTGGAGAAAACCCTGAGTGCTCTGCTCTGACCTGACCCTGCTTTTAGCAAGGGTTGGAGTAGAGACCTCCTATGGCCACGTCCAACATGAATTATCCCGTAGTCCTGGATCAGGACGTGGTTATGCTGAACATTATGCAGAAGGGTGTTAGTGCTATCCCTAATCTCCCGTCCCAAGGTTGTCCTGGCAGCTAAAAATCTTTCTTCAAGCAATACCTACTTGTAATACAACTTCAGTTGATGTTAAGCTGTCAGTGCCTATTTTCTTTATCTGAGTCAGATCTGCCTTTTTCTGTTGCAAGCCTTTTCCTGTCAATTTTGCTAATCACTATTTTAGGTTCATAGTGCTGATAAATGTCCACCCAAATTCCCACTAATGGTGAAATAATACATCCTGTAAGTAGATCTGGAAATGTGCACAAGGAAAAGAATAGAAGCAAAGGTATTATTTTGAGGATGCATTAGTTTAATATGACCAAAACTGTCTGTAGATGCAGCAGAGGTCTGAAAGAGATTCAAACAGGAATTGTCTTTTGAAGGCGAGGTGGGCTAATGAAAGCAAGGTGATTTCTTAGTGTTGCTGGGTCTTGGCAATAAAGATTCAGATGGAGTAGTCTGCAGGAGAGGTGAGTAGAAGTCACGTAGTTAACATCATGGAAGAAATTTGGAGAATATTGCAACCCTGTAGGAAGGAAATGTATTAGAAGAAATGTTTCACAGAAGTTTGAAGAAAGAGAGGGAAAGAAAGATCAAGGTATTTAAAATATCTTGTATTGGGGCTGAGTAAAGATTATTGAGATCCTGAATTCTAGTAGGGATCAGAGAGCCAAAACTGAGAACAAGACTACTGGAAAACTCTTAACTTAATTTTGGAGGTAGCTTTTGGGATTTACCAGCCTACAATTTTAATTGTTTCAAAGTGCAGAAGGAAGAGGGGCACAATTCTCTTGATGTGGTGTCAGTTTTGGTGATTGTGATATGCAGGATTGTGATATCCTTGCGTTGTTGTTGCAGTAAGCTGAGTGAGCAAACTGCAGACCCTTTGGGAGATTGAAAAGCAAAGTCTGGACAGAGAGTCTGGAAAATGTTGACAAAATGAATTTATGTGAAGGTTGGCACATGGAAGGTAACTGCCTAAAATACTGCCCTTCCTTTGGGTAGATCTTCTGTGTAAGAAGGGAAGCTGATTTACAAAAGCCCAGCAAAAGGAACCTGAAGTTCTTTACGAAAGCATGTGTGATATTCTGTACAGTGAAGAAGACTGGAAGAGTCTTTTCCTCTTGAGCAGCTCCTAAGGCTCCATCCACCTGTTGTGGGAATGCCAGCAGCACTCACATTATTTGTGCGACTGTGACCAAGTGCAACACCGGACGTTGCCTGAAGGTTTCGAAGTGAAACCCGGCCCTGTGGCCACAAGCAAAGTGCAGATTAGTGAGAGGTTAAATGCTCATATTTCTGGGTAGGTGTAAAAGTAGCACAACATTGCTTCTCCCTCGCTCCTTCTCTCCCTCTTCAGGCTAATGGGTGTGCAAAAAAGTGAGCTTTGTGGTCTCACTGGCAACAACCGTGTGATCCTTCAGACACCAAGGTACCCACACAGAGGTGTGGGGTCAGTGAGTGAAGTCAGCTGGGCTCTGCCTGCCCAGGGGGAGGCAGGTGTGTCAGTAAGAAGGAGGAAAGTACAAGCTCTTTTGGCTTCTCTTTTTCTCCTGGCATTGAAGCTACCTATCAAACTGTGACTGCCCTCATCTCCAAAGCCTCGTGAAGTCTTCTTGTTGGCCACCACATCTGAACACTGAGAGAAGAGCACCTTAGGATACCCAGAGAGTGAGGCAGGGCAGGACCAGGGAATGCTAAAACATGACTCAGAAAGCACATAGAAGTAACTGGTGTCTCAGGGAGGATGATGGTGAAGAGCTGGTCCCGCAGCCTGGCTAGAAGTTTGTCAGTGGGCTTTACAAACCAGCATGGAGGGTAAAGGTGAGTGAAGGATGCACTTTGTGTAGTAATTGACAGGAAAAGCACTCAGTGAACAGGGAGCTGGTGTAGGTTTTGAGGATTGTTCAGATACCTTGCATGTTCTGATCAGACTCTCATGGGAGGTATCTCTGTGCTACATGAACTAAATGATTCTGTGCATGGCCTGTGCCTCTGGCTTAGTTTTTTGGGAAGACTCACAAAACAGTTGAACTATTTCCACTGTCAGTAAAACTCAGGAATGACAGTGGGATGCTGTTCACCAATAACAAAATATTTATGGTAGATATAAATTGATCTCATAGCTTGATTAATGTGCTGGGTTTGAGTAATAGCTGCACTTAGTGATGTAACAAGCACACCTGAAAGGTTTCCTTCTTCTGTTTGTAGATGGATGGTGACAGCTCCACAACAGATGCTTCTCAGTTAGGAATTGCTGGAGATTACATTGGTGGCAGTCACTATGTGATACAGCCTCACGATGGTAAGAAATGAGAGACTAAATGCTACTATTGCTCTGCATACGTGCGTATACATATATTTTCTTCCAGTTCTTGTATTATTCTCTGCTGTTTTCTCTCAGGCTAAGAATTTGCCATTGTTTTCATAATGCCTCCCTATATAAAGCATTTTTTCTGCAATCTGAAGGGGAAGGTTGGATTTTTTGATGTGGGCACAGAAACCTTGAGGGGATGACAAAAAAAAAAGATGTTCTATGAAACAGTTTGTATTTTGACATGGCATTAAGAATGGTTGGTGATCAGCAGCCATGTACACTTCTGTCCATAATGTGATAAAATACTATCTTTATAAAGGTACCCTGATGTTGCATCTGTTTTTAAAATTATTTCTATGATGTTAACACACTGTGCTTTCAGTGGTCTTCAGTGTAAGATTTTCAAATGAATTATTTCCTGCTATCTATCAAATATCATTTCTGTTAACTTTTCTTCCTTTCATTAGACACAGAAGACAGCATGAATGATCACGAAGATACAAATGGCTCAAAAGAGAGTTTTAGAGAACAAGATATATATCTTCCAATTGCAAATGTGGCAAGGATAATGAAAAATGCCATACCCCAAACAGGAAAGGTAATACTTTTGTCTGGTAAAGAAAGTGTGAATGAATTTTATTCCTTCCTCTGTGAACTTGAGCTGATTAGATCAACATATTTTTCCAAATGGTGCTAGTTTATTGGAGAAAAGTGTTATAAAAGAAAAGGGAAAAAAGCCTCAGGAGCAGGAGGTGATTGAGACCAAATCCATTTTTCTTAGATTTCTGAAAGCTTTTAGTAGCTGCTGTAATTAGAGCATCCAGAATTATTCTTCCTAAGGCTTTGAAGAGCTTCCTTTTCCTAAGATGTGTTCTCTGACATTGTTGTAAAGGATCAGACTCGATGACAAGCACTAAGAATATTTTCTATGCAATTCTCTCTCGAGACTTAGTCTGCTTTCATTGAGGTGCATAAAATTTGGAATAAGTGAATGATTTTGGCTGAAATAGAAATCCAGTGCTCATCCTGAAGGAAGGAGAATGGTTAGCCTTCCATCACCTGAATATTCACATACCCAAATGCCAGTGACCTAAGAAGTCTGCATTGTACCGTGGAGCAGATAAGGCCAGATATTGAAAGCCTTATTTATTTCTTACTTCTAAGAATAGCCTTTTTAATCCACTCTGCTGAGCTGGTGATTGTGTAAGTATTTCATCATTCTACCTGTTCATCTTAAACCTTTGCAGAGCTCCAATGACTTGCTATTTCTCTATTGTATTCTGATACAATTCCAGCCACAGTAACATTTCCTCTAGCTAAAACTGACCTCTCTTTTTGGAGATTACTCTAAATAGAAGCAAGGCATAATTTACTTGCATCTGCTTGTATTTTCATAGTGTTCAGGGCTTTCTGGAGATCTGGATGTTACATTTATAACTTTGCTGTGAAAAACTCTACCCTAGTCCATATTGTCATAAATTTTTAGTGATCAAGATGAGATTTTTCTCAAGAATTTAGCATATGGGATGTAGAGCTATCTTGAAAAATCAGGATGGTTTTTTTGGAAAAACTGCAAGGGAAGCTGCTGGCTGATGACTTCTTCTGAAAATCTCACCCCATGTGTCTGAAAATACCGGAGGAACTAGTGAAGACTCTGCACACAGTTACTGCTTCAACTTTTTAGTTTTTTCATGTGAAGAATAGGAATCTTATTTATAATAATCTTTTTGTTGACTCCTGTCAGCTTCCCAAGTAATCATGAGTAATACTTGCTGTAATTGTAAGTCAGTTCAATTACTTTTTTCTGGCTGAAAACTGTAATCAAATTTACTTATTTAATTCTTGCCAGGGGCATGTTTCTTCATTTGAATTCTGATTTGGTAAATTTATACTAGAATACTAAAGCATTCTAAAGCATTAGAAAGGGTTGCTGCTAGGTGTATATTCTAGTCCTTGAATCAGGGTAGAATAAAAATTCCTGAATTTGTGGGAATGTGCTACAGTGGGGTTGGAAGAACCAGGCCTCTTATAAAGAAGGGGAAGTGGAGTGTGACGTTGTAATGAGCAGGTATGAAGAGATATAGGTGAGCAAAGTAAGAAGCATCTGTGTGTAAAAGCTTGCACAGAACTTAGGACTTGAGGAGATCCTGGCAGCTGGCTGTGCTGCTTCAAATAGTAAAACATGGGTACAATCATGTTGCAGCTGGTCTTTCATAGAGCAGTGAGGACATCCAGTGGTTCATGGTGCAGGTGTTGCCTAAATGGGTATTATCATTGGGTTGTGGGATGTTTATTATCTGATGTATTCTTTGGGGAATTTGTGGTGAGTTTTTTGTTATGTTTTTATTAATGATTTTATAATACTTTTTCCTTACTAGATTGCTAAGGACGCAAAAGAATGTGTACAAGAGTGTGTAAGTGAATTTATCAGCTTTATAACATCAGAAGCAAGTGAGAGGTGTCACCAAGAGAAAAGAAAGACCATCAATGGAGAGGATATCCTCTTTGCCATGTCTACCTTGGGGTTTGACAGCTATGTTGAACCTTTGAAGTTATACCTCCAAAAATTCAGAGAGGTTGGTATATATGGATATTTGCTCATTTATTTAACCTGGTTGGGTTTGCCCTTAACTCTCTGTTGTGGTAATTGGATAATGGGTGACTTGCACAGTATCTCACAGCTCTTGGTCAGGGAGTAATGTAATGTTTAAAAGCATTCCAGAGGATGTCAAAAGAAAAAGGAGGAAGTAAGCATTTTGATTAGACTTACTGATTCAGAGTAGTTAAAGCTTTCAGATGAATAAATTCTCTAATATATTGGTGGTAGTCAATTGCTCTGCTCTTTAAAGGTGCCTATTAAGAATGTTTAATTCAATCGTTGGGTTCAATCAATATGTACTGACTGCATCCCCTGAAGAACTCACCTAATGCCTATTGTTTGTCTGGACTTCAAATCTGCAAAAGAAAAAACTGTCTTTCTTGTGTTGGAATAATATTCACATGGAAAACGATCTGCTTCAATGGGGTTTTTAAAATTACTTTTTTAGCCTGTCCCTCAGTTTACTTTTGATACATAGTATATGCTAGGTATGTGATCCAAACAGTTTAATTTATCCCTTCCCTAGGAGAAAGTGACTTTCTTCCTTTCAGCAATTTGCACCTTTGCAAAAAGGAAGTTGCTTCTGCTTGGGTTTTTTGTTCTGGTCTGCTTCCCCCTGTGTAATTTGGAAGTGCAGTAGATAAGGATGCTCTTCAGAGTTTGTTTTGTAAACCTAAGATATTTTTAGGTCAGACTCCTTAATGATACTTGTTTTGCTGACAGCACTTGAGGCTTCCCCTTCCCAGAAGGTCATTGGCTTGATAACTGAGTAACAGGAGGTGTAATATAAAGTTGGAGTAGTGCTATGTGCTGTCTTTTCCAGTTCTGTGTAGCAGTTGCACATGCTGTGATACTGCTGTATGTGCTTTTATTAAAAAGGCAAGTATTGCCTAATTCCAGTTCCTACCAAATAAGTCTGAAGTGGGTCTGTACTACTTTCATTCTGAATTGACTATGTTTGCAAATTATAGATGCTGTGGTAGCAGAGTAGTTGGATTGGGTTTTAATTGCATGAGTGGGTTAAATAGCTTTGCTCATCAGTTTCAAATCTCCATTCCAGCAAGGGTGTCATCAGGGTGAAATACTTCTGTTTTGTAAATGAGCATTTTGTCTGCAGTGAACAGTTGCAGAGAGTCTTTTTTTATGCCCACGTTATTTTTCTAGATGTTCTTATGTAATAGCATAGAGCTTCAAACTTGTAAAAGTGCAGGCAGATGACTGGGGGCCTTGGCTTTCTTGTGCTGCTATCCTTTCTGGCTGTAGTCCTTGATGTGGGAGAAGAAATTCCACATCTTGGTTTTAAATGTCAGCTCTTCGTTTATGGTGATAGTGCATCTGTGTGGTTGGTAAGCAAATGTTGCACATTCTCGGTAGGTGAGATTCTGTGATTTCTTGTAAATGCTCCTTCTGGGTTACCACAGATTTTGAACTTTCTGCAGAAGGTGAAAAGCCCTTCTCAGAACCACACAGTCCTAGTTTGCCAAGTTTTTATTTCAGGAGTATGGCTAAGATGAAAAACACTTGTTATATACACATTCTCAAATCTCCTAGAGTTTTACAGGTCTTGGGATTTCAATCTCCAGCTGTTGCACTGAGACTCTTTTGCAAGTTTCAAACCTTGGCTAGAGCTCCTGGGGCTTTGAAAACAATCTCAAGCTTTCTTTCTGCTTTTTTGGTGCTCTCTCTTCTTAGGCAATGAAAGGAGAAAAGGGAATTGGGGGAACAGTTACAACTGCAGACGGTCTAAGTGAGGAGCTCACAGAAGAAGCATTTAGTGAGTAATACTTTTTAATTTGTTATTACTACAGCTTTTATAAAAACAGCACTTCCATCAGGCATCAGCATTCTTACTTGAGGAGTATATCCTGGACTAGTAATAGCTCATGACAATTGTGGAAAATATATAAATGCATATATTAGTGCTAGTATTTTTCTCTACACTTAAACACAGGCTGTAATGTAAGGTGCAAACCTTTTTATTCTTTTTTCCTCAGTAGCTACATATTTAGGTCCCATTCATTCTACTTGCAAGACTATTGGGGCAAAAAAGAAACATGAACTACTCTTGATGACTTGAGGAGCTTGTCTTTGAGAAATGGGGCAGAAAGGAAAATCATCTTTGTCTAATTCTGAGAAACTTAATATTTCTTACATTCAAAAGAATGCGCAGATTGGCAGTTGGAAGGTTGGGATGAGGAGTATCATGTGCATTCAGGGTAGTTTTTCTTCCTTTTATTGTGGATTAAAGCCTGACAGTTTTTTGGGATTTGCACTGATTTTGTTGGTGCTGATTCTTGCATGTAATTTCCACTTTGGCTTTTAAATGTTACAGGCTAGTAATGCTGAACCTCATACAAGAGGAATTAGGAAGCATAGCTCTAGTGATACCTACTGACAAGATTTAGTTTAAGTATGTGATAAATGTCTGTCTAAAATCACTGCTAAACTACTGAACTAACAAAAATTCAAAGCCTGAGGACTAAAATGACACATTCAGGATTGGAAATACACTTTGCTCTCAGTTTGACTTTGGCTACATAAAACAGTGTAGGTTCATTTGGTGTCTTCTAGCCTGGAAGAGGAGCTTATAAAACTGGATGAAAGTTAAGAATCTAAATCTAAATACTGCGAGGTCCATTGCAATAGTTAGATCTGGATTCTTAATTTTCGGACCTAGGAGCCTTAGAGTGCTCTAGGAAAAACTTTAGGTTGCTGTGACTTGAAAGAGCAACTTCAGAAATCTCCTGGCAGAACTAAGGGTGCAAAGGAGGTGTTGCAGTAGTAGAAGAAAGTAAAACAAAAAAAAGTTATATAACTGTTCATGTCAAGCACTGCAGGTATTTTTCTCCACAGGGGCAGCTATAGGTCTGTCTGGAATGAATGATGGTGTCACTGCAGCAGTAGCAGTGATAGCTGTGCTTCTGTGGCATAACCCTCAGCTCTATGTGTTGGCCTCATGCCAGGGGCTGGGTCAGGGACTCTCCATTAAGGTGTATTGGATGTGGAACATGCACATTGAAGAGCAGTAAATTTTGGACCTGCCAGAGCCACTCTCACTATGATCTTAATGCATCTCTTAGCCTGCAACTGAAGCAATTGAAAATTCGCTCAATGAAGGAGGAATTAAAAAAAAAGACAACAAACCCAACTATCCAACCAACCAAAAATCGAATTACAAAACCCTCAAGCATCAGCTTTCAAATGAAAACTCTTAGGATTATGCTGTGCTTTCAGAATTTTGTATGGTTATACATCTTGTTTATACTTAGTAACTGAAAGAACAAATCCCCGTTGTTTGTGTCCTAGGGGAAAATGCTGTGCTGCAGTAACTTAACCTCCAATTTAAGAGTTTTGCTGCTTTTCTTCCAAATAGCAGCTGTAATGCACCTACTCTGAATGTGAGAGTTCAACATACATGTTGTGAAGGTCTACCTGGGAGCATCACTCCCTGTGTTTTATCTCAGTACCTCACAAATACTTTTTACTCCTTTTGTTGGCCACCTCTTTCCTCTGTGAAATCAGAGTTTGTGTGTGTGCCCTGAAGGACATGCTGAAGTGCAATGTCAGCCTCTGGCAGCACCCTTTTTTTTTATTTTGTCATTGTCTGTTCCTCTCTTCTGCCTTCCATGGGGCTTCTGTATTATGGAGTCCCTGATGGATCCCAATTTATAAAGCAGCACAATGATTTAATTGTTCTTTCCCCATGGCTATGCTCAAACGCTAACTTTGTGTTTAAACAAAGCCAACTGAATTCTCCAGATTTCTTGGGATACTGAGTAGTGGAGATGGCGTTTTCAATGGTCAGGGTGGTGAGCTCCCCTCCATTTGCCTTTGTACAGGTGGGATCTGCTTACTCTCAGAGCAAAATTAAGTTGGATTTTGTGTTTCTTCAGGATGGGAATAAACTTGTTCATTTGTAACACTTGGTAACAAGTGTGGCTATACCAGTGTAGGATAGTAACTCGGGAGGTTAATGGCTCTGTAGTCCTGGAGTGAACTACAATTATTTGATGGTGACAGACACATCAAACAAGGCTCTGTATATCAAGCAGTTCCTGCCTAATGTTTTTTAAATGCTTTTTCTTTCAGCTAACCAGTTGCCAGCAGGCTTAATAACCACAGATGGCCAACAGCAAAATGTTATGGTCTACACAACATCATATCAACAGGTATGGTCCTGTCCCCTACTCTCCCTTCTGCTGCTAAAATCCAAACACTTGCTCAGCTGCTCTGTTCTCAAAGATGAGAATTAATTACATACAATAATTTAGTCCTTTGGTGGTGGCTGTCATGCCACTCCAACACTGAGAATTCACAGCTGCTGTGAACTGCTCTGCAGCTTCAGAAAAGTGAAGTGGAATGTAAGCTTGCATTTTCTTACTCTAGATCTCTGGTGTTCAACAAATTCAGTTCTCATGATTTTGAAGAAAACTTTCCATCTGGGAACATGAGACGGAAAACCTGTGCAACTCTAACGAAGAGGCAGTTTTAATGACTGGTGAAGAGATTTATCTCTTTGTATATTAAATAGCTGTAATGTAGCTACCAGAAGCTTGACTAATTGAGGTGTGAGTTCTGACTCAAATCTTTTTCATGATGATTTTAAAGAAATAATTGGATTTTAAAGGTATTAAAGTATTTTTGTTTTGTACAAGAGTTTGTTGCTCTGTATAACTCCTGTATGCATTGTATATTGCAATTTATTACTGTCAGAGATTTGTAGACAGTTTCTTATTTTCATATTGAATCATGTTACTTTTGTAATTCAGGTAAACAGCTGGGTTAATTCATGTTTACCCTTTGAATAAAATTGTAAGGGTAAAGTTCATTTTTGAATGCAAGTTGCCTTTATTATAAAGATTGAGTTAGTCTTGGTTATGTAACTTGTCTTGCATGACAACCTCAACTAACTTTACATGTCAGCTTATTTATTGAAATTTTGAAAGGGACTTTTTCCTCATGAAACTAGCAGCTCAAGAGAATTGCTACAATTGTTTTTTCTAATGTAACTTCTGAATTAAAAGTTAATCAAAACCAGTGAATGCTCTACTATATTTAAAAGTTTAGAGCTTATCAACAGTGTTAATGAAAGCACTGACTGTGCTATGCAGGTATTATGGGTTTTTTCCTTCAGTTGCATTAACTCCTTAGAGTTACTTTGATACTTTTAAGGTAGTCTTTCTGCTATTGAAATAACTTCCTTTTTATGTATGGCTTTTAGAATCCCAAACTTAGAAGTCCAGGGGTAGGGGGGATTTTATAGTCCTTGTGGTAAAAGATCTCATTTTAACTTTTTACTGAAATGTTTTACTGTTTCTTGTGAGCCTGTGGGAACTCAAAAGTGGTAATGACTTTGTGTCCAGGCTGTGCGTGGTGTGTGTATGAGTGTGTGTGCACGAGTGGCTGACACCTGAACAAGTGATACAAATCTGAAATGGAAGACAGACTTCAGGTTTCCCGTGTCTTTCCTGGTTTTGCAATAAACTCTACCTAGGTAATGTAGTTCTGTATATTTAGTGAGCTGTTATTGGTAACATTGCTGTTTCTTTAATAATTGGGAGGGTAATTTTGTTGCCATGTCTTAGCCTATTAAGGTAGGGGTGGGGGTTTTAGTAATATCTTGCTCAGATTGAATTTTGGGACCTTTGGTATTTTTACTGTTTGCAGTGGACTGAAATGTAATATATTAATTATCTTTCCACATACCTGTTATTAATTTAAGCAAACCATACCTTGAAACTGTTGCCATATGATTTCTTGCTGGTTTTGTCTTTTCTTAAAAAAAAGTAACAGTTCAATATTGGGAAAGTAGCATAACCTAAGATCTCCCAGAAGCCTGAAATAGGCAGTTTTTTAGCTAAACAAAAACTTGATTTGTTTTGAGCAATGTTTCTTACCAGTCAGCATCCTGCTGGCAGAGCCTCTGGAGGCGATCCAGTGTATTCTGGGCAGTCTGCGTGGATGTGCTGGGCTTTGTGGCAGGCTGTCGTTCTTCAGCAGCTATGACTGAACAAATGGAATTTTTCATTAAATGTAAAACTGAATAACACAATCCCTTCATGAGCCCCTTCTGTTTGTATTCCATTTATTTCAGGCCAGCGTAGCCTGTTCTTGCTGTTCCCAGATTTGCAATGGAAAAAAGCTGTGATACCAGCTAAGGAGAAGCTAGGAAAGATTTGGCATTTTGATGTATAGAAAGCGGCTTGAGGTGATCCCACCCACTTGCTTGAAACAAGCAATATTTTTCAGGCTCCCCTCTCTGCTGTGACTTTAGGTTAAAGTGTGTGAAGTTTGTGGTTTATACGCCATCATGTGAGCAATGAAGCTGATGCTTTCTTCTTTCTTCTCCCCTTACACTCTGAGGGCCAGGGACAAAACTGCAACTAACTTCTCGTTCTCTTCCTGAAACTACAGCAGTAATAGTACAATACTTTGTTCCATGTCTCTCTGAAACCATTCTCCTAATAAAAGTTTGCAGGGTACTGTAGCCATGGTACACCAAATAAAACAAATGTGGTCTGAAGAAATACTTGCCTAATTTGTATTAGCAGCAGCACAACCAGTGCATTCTTTATATTTGTTCAACAAATCTGTGTTCTCATTTTGCTCTTTTTAAGTGTTTAAAGTTTACAAGTGGCTAAGACCCAAACCAAGAACGACCATTCTTGCTACATCACATCTGTTTCTACAAAATTCCTGTCTTTGGTCCTCCGAGTGTTTTTGTTTGAACTAATATAGCCCCAAACTGAGCTTGAGCTCAAGACAGCTGTGACAGCCTATGCTAAGACTTGGAGAAAGGCTGCTTGAAATAGCAGTAATGTTCAAAGATCTTTTTCCAAGAACAGTGACCTTTTTTTAGGTGCCTTTTCATGACACAAGCAAGTTTTCCCATAGTAATTTTTTTTAAAAATGCATTTTTGTGTAACTTGATCCTTCTGGTATTTCTTTACAGTGTGCTTCTGGTGTCTTTAAAAGCACAGACACACTGTTATCTCTAATCAAAGTGCAGTTATGAGAAAAGCTAATTTAGATGGCGTTCTTCTACATCCCATTTTCATTACAGGCATAATAGCTGAGGCTCTGCCTTTTCCAGTCTTGTTGATGTACATATGCATTGTTAACTATCTTCTTTATTCCTTCTGATCTCTACTGAATGCTAAAATGTGGCTGGATGGTGTAGCCAGAACACAGATGGAGTTTTGGCATCCTAAATACCTACTGCTCCCTGCTTATCTGCCTGTAGCTAAAATTCAGCCTGAATTCTTTAAAGAGCTGTCTCCCTTGAATTGCACTCTGGATCACTGTGAATGCTGTGGGATGATTCCTATTGCAGAGTTTGAGGATGATGCTCATGAACATGTTGTAGATGTGGATAGGTGATTTCTCTGTAGCCTTTGGCAGAAGAGGAAGCATATGGGCAACTGTACGCACACAGGAGATTGCTTTGCACTGAGCAAGGGGCAGAGCCAAGGGCTACTGTTTTTCCCAGCACCTTGCTGTCATGATAAGAGTTGGCAGCAGCTCTGCTTATAGCTTTAACATTCCTCATTTTGCAGAGCTCTGAATGTGATTAATGTTCCAGTTAAGTCACAGAGACTCTGTGCCTCAGTTATATTTACAGCAGTAAGACAACTTGCCTTTAAGACACTGGTGCAGGCTTGATGTTTTTGGGGTTCTATATGTACCAAGTAGAAAGAAGTTTTTCACTGAAACTGGTACTGAACTTTCTTGTGTCTGTAGATGGAAAAAACCTCCAAAGCTGAATGTAGATTCTAAGACACATGATGCTATAGAGAAACTATATTTTATGTAAGGCCCAAGCAGTCCTCTAGGAATAAGTTTGATAATGTTGACTCTAATGGTTACTCTTATTTTTCCCCTGGCTTGATGAAAAGAGCAGGGGTGGGAGGATGCCTTTTGGATGTGGTACATTGTAAGACACATACGTACCAAGTTGAAAATACCAATCAGTTTTTCTTCTTTTTAAATCGGAGATGTTGTTCTGGCAAAATAATTCACACTTTCACCCTTTCAAAGGCTGAAAATTCATTCAAGCAACCAACTATTGATCCATTTACCTATTGATTTGTGAAATTGGCATGGTAATGGACTACGCTGTCACCTGTGACCCTCAGGATGTAAAAGTTTAATAGGAATCTCCCTGGAAACTGCCAGTTCAGCTTGCAGCAACATCCAAGGCCATGTACTCCTGGGAGGGAGGGCAGTTTGCTGCTATGCACAATAGGCACTAAATTGGTGCCAGCTGCACTAAGTTTATTAAATCCAAGTCCTCAAGAATGACTGTGGAGGCAGGGCCAGAGGTGATACAGAGCACAGCAGCTCTGAGGGAATTAGCTACCCTGCTTTAAGAAATCTTCCAGGCAAATTTCCAGGCTCATTTCCTGGAATGTTTTATTGCACCACACCAGAGGACCCATTTATCAGAGCCACGGCACCTGATTTGCTTATGTAAGAAAACTATTGAGGGTTTAAATCTGCTGAGTAGTGGAACAGCCTTTGGGCTGCTTATTTAATGTGTGCCTGATACTTGCCCAGCCTCTACAGTAACATGAACAGCAAATAAAACCACCTCTCACAGCACAACCCAGACTCAGTTCACGTGCAAGGGCCGTGTCACTTGAAATACAGCTGCAGCTACACCATTTGCAACAGCATATTAGGAGCAGTATATACTATTTCTGCTCTCTGCACCCTCTGGGAAGGCAGTCCACCACAGCAGAGCTCATGTCCCAATGCGATCAAGGGCAGCATGATGCAGATAAAGAACGCTGGGATGCACAGGTTTGTTTCTGCACTGTCCAACTGCTCCTTGGCCCCAGCCAGGAAATCCAAAGCCACCTGACACCTGAGCTCCCTGTGCAGCGTAACATCCTGGGAAGAGCAGCCTGGTGAACAGGCAGATGCCAGGAGCCAGCAGCCAGGAAAAGCTAAGGCCTGAGGGAGAAGGGAAAGGATCTGAAATCTCACCTCCAGCCAGCTGGAGAGCCTTTCTGCTACAAGGAAACAGGCTGCAGTATTGTGGGATGAGAACGTGGAGCCTGGGGAGTGCTGCAGCAGTGGACGAGTCTGCTCTCTATCCAAAACCACAAGCAACAGCCACGTTTTACAAGCCAAGCAGCTGAAACTCATCCAAAATGTTTCTGGAGTTGATGCAGTGAGATCAAATTTTGTACACAGAAGAAGAAGAAACATTGACAAAAACTGGCCATTTTGTGTTGTCTGCCTTGACAGCTCTCATGTTGCTTCAGATGGCTGTAATGTAAGTAGCTGAAACCTCAAGCTGTTAGATTGATATTTCAGGCTTTCTTTTTTCAAGACAGTAATTTCAAAAAAAGTTGCTCCTAGACTCCAAAACACTTTTCTTCCAGACCAGGCACCATTTAAACATATCAACATATCAAGTCTCTTCCCTCTTCCGTATCACTCAGGCAAAATACAATAAGAAATAATTAGGAAACTGCTACTAAAAAGAAAGGTTTGGGATATTTGTTAATACTGCTCAAAGTTACAAGATAACTGCTTGTACCTAATAACTTTTTGTTAAAAGAGAACTACCAGCACTGTATGTAAGAGTGATGGTTACTCTGAAAGGCAGTGAAGAATCCCTGGCAATAAGCATTTAAATGATTGAATGGAAACAAAACAAACCAAAAAAAACCCAACAACGCAACAAAAAAAGAGGATGCAAACAAAACCAACATTTTGGACCTTCTAAAATGGCATACATCCAGTATGCCTCTTTTAAGAATTGCTTTGAAATAACTGTGTATTGATAACTTCCACGTGTGGATAACAGTATTTTATAATTTCAACAGATACAGAAATAACTCTGTGAACACTAGGACACACTGAAATGCTTAATCTCTTTTTCTCTTTGAAGATACCACATCTAAGCCTAAGTTTTCATTTTAAGGAGCTGCTGTACCAACTTAGCAATTACATCAGATATTAAAAGCAGATGATTGTGAGAGGCAAGAATCCCCTCAACAACAACAACCAAAAAATAAAACAAAACCAAAAACAAAAACAAAAAACCCCAAGCAAACCAAAAAAACGATGACAGCTAACTATGCCCAGCCCCAGTTCAGGAGATATTTTTGTTGTTCCTGTCAGGACTGTAAGCCCAACAAGGACCATCAAGTACTTCAGGCTTTTGAAGGATGTAGGAAACATACCAAGTTGAAATTTCATCACTTCTATAGATGCCAGATTTTCACCAGCTAGCATAAGGCACCATTAGGAGGGCGTAAGACAAAGGGGCCCAGTAGCTCACACAGATCTCTTGGGCCTTCCTGCCATCCCAGCTCCTCTTCCAGGGGCTGCAGGTGCTTGACATTCTCTGGCTGAGCCCCACCACCATTCATTGATGCTGGGATCCAGCTGGGTGCCCACCCTACCTCCACCCACCCCACATCATGGGGAGGAAATCCCCATGCTGGAGGTGCGGTATCCTAAAGACTAGATCTATGCATCAAGAGGATTTATTTTAAGCTCATCTTCCTAATACTTTAGGCTGACTACTTGAAATTCTAATAAAAGGGATTTCCACTTCCAGACCAATGGCAAACACTTCAAAATGAAGATTTCACTACAATAAACAGAAGGAGGAACACATTGCCCAGACTGGCAGCAGTCAGTGCTCCACCCCTGTCCTGGAAATCTGGAAATGTTTCAGTGTCAGAACTGGAAACCACAGTATAAAAGCCCTGATGTTTAGCTCACTAGAAATATTGTAAAAATACCCTAGGGACCAGCTAATGCCATAAAGAAAAAAAAAATCTGAGTTGTTTTTAACATAAATTCATACAGCAAATTCATATTTCCCTTTAAGAGAAAATAACTCCTGCTCTTAAAATCTTCATAACAGAAAGAAAACAGTACAAGAGGATTCTTCACTGATGTTTAGATTTTCCCATTTGTTTTCCACTAATGCAAGAATCACAAATAACAAGACAACTATTATTACAATAACTAGGAACAGAAAGAAGGAATCAATCTGGAGCAGACTGCTTTTAGCAGTTTCTTATGTGAAGTCTCTCAAGGAGGTCTAGAAACAATCCGGCAGACCCCTCAGTTCACCTGCTCTTCTCTGCTACCCTGCTTCTTACAACATGTACTGCTTATTCCCACAAGAGCTCCCCATAGTCAGCTACCATATAAGATGGTGTCATTTTGAGCAGAGCTGGACATAAACACAATTCAAATCCTTAGTAGGAGCCTTCTGAGCACACTAAGTGCTCAGACATCTTTTTAAAAAACTGCAGCAAAGCAATGCCAAACTCTTCGTCACTCGTCAACTACAGCAACATGACCCCTGTATAGACAGGGCAAGTAATGTAAAAATTTCAGTTCAGAGGCCACAGCCTGCAAGGCACAAAGGCATGGAAGGGGGCAGACTAATGGTGAGTTTATAGCAACAGCAGAGAACCTCAACTAAGGAAAAAGCTCATGAGGGTAACCAAGAATTAAATTAGGAGACAACATTTATGGAAGAGTAATAGTATTATGACAGTGCTTATCATTAAACCCTCTTCCCCAGCCTGACAAATTTACTCTCTCTGCATCAGAAATTCCAAGCTTGTACATGTACACTGAAAAAAACACACACTTCAGTATTTACAATGCGTTTGATAGGACAACCACTTTATTACAAAGAACAAACAATGCTTCAAAATAAGACTAATCAACTTGTATTGTACAAAATGTCAGTTTCCTTGTAGAGGTCATTAAGTAACAGGCTGTAAGACTAAGTTCACGTGAAATTCGCTATCCTGAAATAATCAGATAACAAACAGTAATACTTACTATATCTTCAGAGTTTTATGGCATGATCATGTGCTCTACTCCAAACTACATTCAAAATATATTGCTATAATTACTTTGAAAACACAAAGTGTAGGTTATTGTTCACTTCATTTCCACTTTCACAAGAACATTCTGAAGATGAAGCTGTAGCCATGTCTGCCATAACTGGCATGACTGTCCTATGCTTACACAGTCACAACCTCCCTAAGGAGGTTCAGTAAACCTAGACATTTCTACAATATGGATACTGTAATCTGATAGACTTCAGCTTCTGTTACATGTCCTTTAGCAGTATCTGAAATAAATGGATAAACATGGAGTCTCAAAGAGCTGGTGTCAACAGTCTAAACTTTAAAATTGAACAATCAATATTTGTCTGATATCTAGTTGATAGGCAAACAGGTGGGATTTAGACATTATAAATACAGTTCTAAAAACAGACCACAAAGTGTATTTTACAGTGTGTACCACAATTTCAGTTTAAAGTAAAACTGTGAGCAACTGAAGACTTGCATATGATCACTATTCAACGTTACCAAACTTGAACAAAAAAGAGAGAAGTGACATCTTATGTCAAGTCAGCTGAAGAAAGCACACGCACAAGGAAATTATACTTTCATTGAAAACGCCACAGTTTTACCCTTTGGTAGTCGTGACATACCCACTGAAAAAAGAAATTGTGCAAAGCATGTGAAACCAAGTGCAAAAAAACTCCACCCAGACACACCCAACAGGTTTTATTCTTAAATAACAACTCTACAATCACAGCTATCAACCAACAAAATCAAAGCCACAAGTTTTTCTCTAAAGGCTTCTTTCACAGTACTAATAAGAAAAACCAATTTCTATTCTTCTAGTTGACAGTTCATGTGTATGGTACTTTAGTTCTCAGACAGTATTGGTAGTGAGATCCTACCTGACGAAATGGACCATTAAAACACAAATATCTTAAAGCCAGTTAACTTCAGGAAAAGTCCTATACATTCATACTATAAACACTGTTTAAAGTGAAACTGGGATGTCTGTCATTGTCATAAGCACGTGATTCTTCTCTGGAGTTAAACCACGTGTGTTGCTCCTGTGCCACAATTAACACTATTATAGCCATTTATGGTCCCCAGCACTTTCTAGATGCTATTGGAGCACGCGATGCATTGCGATAATTAAGGCTGTACCAGCACTTCATTAAAACCCCAATTCTCAGGGTAGCCAACACTTGGCTATTAAATCTGCTCAGGGATATTTGAGCAGCTAAATCTCTACCATTTTAGTGATACTTCTCCCACCAAACCAGGCACATCATTGATTTTAGTTTATATATGTACAAACGCTCTTAAGACAAATTTAACTGGAAGAGGCAAGAAATTCTACCTTGATGTATAATCTTTTGGCATTTGGGGCAAAATTAAAGTGCAAAGTATAAACTTCATTGCACAGTAAATAATTTAGATTTTATTTCAAAATAAATCTTATTTAGGTGCCTCAATCTATTCACCTAGTGACCTTGTCCAACTCAGCCATTTTCCTCTACACTTTGGTAAACATAGTTTTATATATAGATACATAAATAGTATTTAAAATGTTTACCTTTATTTCACTACTGTGAACAGTTTTTTCTTTTCGCATAGGAATGGATCAACCTATTCCTAGAAGTAATGCTTGTTGATTTTATCAGCTAGCTAGTTAATGTAAAATGATGCATAGTAAAAGGGACATACTGAACTTGATTGGTAGAATATATTGGTAAAGCAAACAAGCACTTAAGAAGATTAACTGGAATAAATATGTTGAGAGTTGCCATATAATATGTGCAAAATTGCTTACCATGTATTCTAAACTTTGGTTAAAATTTTCAGATTGAAGTTTTACAGAAACATTATGGAAGCAACACAAGTGATTACTAACACAGGAATGAGGTAAGTTATTATTAGTGCAAAAAGCAAGCATATGCTAAAAAGCAAAGCATATGGATTTAAAAAAAAAAAAAAAAAAAAAAAAGAGAATGAATCTCATGGAAGTTTTAATAGAAGACCACAAAGGTCTCTTGTAAACATTGGTATTTACAAGTTTAAGATTTGTACAACTACAAAAGGATAATTTTAAGTAATAGTAGTGCATTTACAATGAATTTACGTTTTTTTTGTAATAAGAGCAATGGATAAGTTTATCTTTTTCTTTTTAAATTTTCAGGGGATATCTTTCAAGATTAAGATATTTGTTACAAATAGTAGAAAAAATCATTTCTTTACAAAAAAAGTATATATTAAAATATTTATACATTTTAAGTTACTATATAATAACTGGAAATTTTTGCCTTGTACTCAGGCACCACAATGAAGAATGTGGTATAGGGAACCGAAACCAAACAGATTTTGCTCATATCCCAAATCTTACGAATTATCTATGCAAGATCTGTAGCAATCATGGGGAATCTACCTCAAATACTACTACTTGTGCCAATTCTTTTATTAATTTTTAATTTGAAACTCAGTGTTCTTTACATTTTAACATATCACTACCAAAAAGAGCTGCTGGATAGAGTGTGATCCTCCACCCCACCATCTCTGATAATTTCTGTATGATACTCATACCTGAGCAAGGCTTGATAACGCTGATGTGTCAAACGTAAAAAAGTTTATATATTTTTAAGATAAAAACAATGCAAAAATAAAATATTTGTAGCATTTACAAATAGTACAAGAGTTACATTAAACACTACATTCGAAACTTGAGATTTATGAAGTCGTTTCTACTTTGAGCCTGATGTTTTCATATCTGCAAAAAGAAAGAGACATTGTTAAATGTTTCATAATTTCACATAGTGTACACAGTCAAACATTTTCAAACAAACACTATTTCAGAGTTCTAGGATATAGATAATGGTCAAAACCCCTGCCAATTAAAGGGTTACAACAGCATTGAAGTACTGAATGTCATAGGAGACAACTTCCTTGTTATTCCCCACCTTAGAAAAGCACATATTAAAAACCAAGCAGTGGAGCACTCAACAGGTGGGGCCCAGCCCACTAACTGAGATTAGCTACCCCACACCACAGTTCCTTGCTGCCCAAGGCAGTGGGCACTCTGCCCTTCCTGCCTTCCTCTGTGCCCACAGCACCTCTTGCTGAGCAAAGCCAGCTCCCAACAAAGCTAAGCCAGAAATGGGAAGGAGCGGGATGAGAAGCTGGCAAAACTTGAGACTCCAGATTACCTTACTTACAAGGCAAGCCAGAAATGACCAGGCTAACACAAATTTTATTTTCAGTGAATCCATTCCCATTCCCAAATCATCATGAACCTGTACAAGCCCAGGGACAAGATGAGAAAACCTCTTCTGAGTATAACACAGGTTTCAAAGTGTATATGCATCACAAAAATGCCCCTTACATCACCCGATGGAATTTTTTTTCCATTTAGGAGGGTGAAAGGACCGAGAAAAACCCTGATTACACTGTATGTCACGTACACGATGCACATAACTGGATTCTTATTAGACTGAAAAACTTCTGAGCTGAAGTGAATTCCAGGGGTCAGAAACAACAACTAGAATTGCATAAAACTCCCATAAGGAACAAAACAACATTTCAAGAAGTAATGTACTGCTGTGTCAACATGTAGTGATGTGCTGGTTCTGGAAGAAACGCACAGCTCCTGCTCTACTC
The DNA here is from genome assembly GCA_013186435.1 of Turdus rufiventris. Lineage (NCBI taxonomy): Eukaryota > Metazoa > Chordata > Aves > Passeriformes > Turdidae > Turdus > Turdus rufiventris. The sequence continues at coordinate 5,774,786 of PYHW01009762.1, read as the reverse complement.
CAATGCTGTGTGTGACTTTACCTTGGAGCCACCGAACCTGCGTGGCCGGGCCGTAGCCTCTCTCATTCTTGGCCGAAATCCTGAACACTATGGCAGGCCGGGAGGTGTAATCCACGTGGGCATTGGAAAGCTGGGCAGCAGTCACTATACAGGAGGTTTTAAGACCACAGTATATCCTCATAAATACAAGTTGACTTGGATTTTCCTGTAATTGCGTGGAACGGATGGCTAAGTAGGCAGAATATTCTAAAATATTTCCCGAGGGTGAAGCAGGAGGCTCCCAAGAAAGATGAATACAGTCTACACTCTGAAGAAAGAGAAAAATATGACAGCATGTAGCTAACCATAAATACATAAATATAAACCCCCCCCCCCCAAATTCTAAAGATTATCTGAAAATTCTAACCTATCATCACCACCCTGGAGATAAGGATGTCTTTTGACTCTTTTTAAAGAAGTGTGGTAAACCCCTATAGATGTAATGATGCAAGCCTAGAAAATCATGGAGAAACTATCAGATGATTGAATGCATATATGCTAACATGATCACCAACTCTTAAAATAATTCTTTTTAGCAAATTTCTTAAATAATATTATATTGAGCAGAGCTCACCTAGTAAGCATTGGACACTATTTTATATGACAATTTTAACTTAAAAATAACCCCAACAACATACCAACTATAACCAAGAGTTCTGAGATCACACCAGTGACCAGAATTTTACACATCAGAACAAGAATTACCTATATTTCTCACCTTGGTGATTTTGACTGTTGAAGGAGCTCCAGGAAAACCTGGAATGCATGTCTTGAATTCACTGATTTTACTGAAAGGCCCAATACCACAGCCATTAATTGCAGCAACTCTGAACCTGTACACTGTGCCTGGAAACAGGTCCTGTTTCTTAAGTAATCTGTAGTCTGGTACATCTGCACCTTCTGTCTGAAAATAAAGTAAATTTGTGTTAATTTTTAAAATATTATAAACACAATTAGCCTAAAAAAGTATAAGGTGTTAAACTGAGATGAAGTTTAATTGAAACTGAAATCTATTTCATACTGTTGTACTTAAATCAGAATTTATGAAAAGGTTCTGACTGACACAGTATCTCATCTCTAAACAGCTGATCTAAGATACAATGTGGGACAACATCTCTAGACCAAAAGATATCCCATTTTTTCAGTCATTTAAATTAAACTGCACTTTGTGGTTATTTTTGCTGGAGAAAGTTAAAACCACATAGCATTTACAACTATATAAGTTATGATTTAGTTAAGATAATCTTCTGTCCTAAAAAACCATTTTTATTTCAAAAGCAGTTATTTCTAACGTTTGGAGCTGCAGTTCCACGTGTAGGTGATCAAAATGTTTTTAAGGAAAAGCACTGTAAGTTAGTAACAAATAGCTTCTGAAAAATTATGTGCTACCATACTTCCATGATTAAAATATGCATTGATGCATCACTGATCCTGACACTATAACTATTTTCCTACTGAATAATGTGAAAGAACCACAATTAATGTAAACACTGTGCTTTGCTCTTTAAGACACAAAATATTTATAGTGAAGTGCTTTCAAAGAAAGGTTTCTGGTATTTTGTTTCTGTCTCAAGAAGACACAATTTTTGTTTCTAGTTAACCAGGACATCACTAATTTACTCTTTTACCATCAAAACTGTTACACTTTTGCAAGTTTCACACACAGAATTTTCATGTATCAACTTACACCTACCAAACATTGAGTTAGAAAGATCAAATATACAAGCCACTACAGCTCCAGATCTAGTATTTTGAAACAGCCTGGCCTATGTCTTATTAGTATCTTTAACAATTTTCATGCAAAGATTCTGGGAACAGAGAAGAAACTGAAACATTTCAATGCTGGACTGAAATAACATATTAAGAAATTGTGAGGTTTTCAGTTTTTAAGAATTTTATTGGCTTGAAAGTTTAAAAAGCCTAAAATAGTTTCCTAAGACAAGAAATAAGAAAAGAATTAGCAATAGCAAAACAAGATATTTTGTATTAACATACATAAACAACAATAAAAATTTATCTAGTTTAGGAAATAGTAAAAAGAGGTGAGAAAAACAGATGAAGAATTACTGGTCATAAAATACAAAATTCCTATGAGAACCAAGTTCTGCTGCAGTATTGGAAAATCCCGTATTTTGTTGTGAACTATATAAGCAACAGATTCTGAAAGAGGCACGTGCAAGTTATATCAGAGAAGCAGCAGCTACCTTGCTATTGATGTTCATTGTTTCCTCTGGCAGCAAGTAGAACTGGCTCACCACAGCACTGTTGTTCTTAAAAATTCCCACATCATACCACCGGCGGTCCCTGGTTTTCACTGGTGCCGGCGGCCTCTGGGGAGCTCTCTAGTATTTGAAGAACACATCATGTAATTACCCACACTTCAATGCCATGGGAAAAAATGTGTAAGAGACAACCCCCCTGCATACCAGTGTTACTTTCTTATGTTTCAAATGAATATGCATGTATTATCAAAATACTGTGCAAAACCAACTGGTTCTTATACATGTACTCAGACACAGTCTGTTACTTAAAAAGCAACAGCTGGGATGTTGCATCTGATATTCTGAACAGGGGGGAAGAAGCTTAAAGCTGTAGAACTAGGTGTCTGTAGCAGCATGAAGTTGTGAGTTAATTTCTCTCAGAGATCAAGAAGTTTCCCATGGTGGTCCAACATCAGCAGCTTCCCAGGGCTCAGCTGTACCTCAGCCCCACATGTGCTCCTTGTCAGGCACTGCGGAACTTGCCTGCAGCTGAGAACAGCCCTCTGCTGTGGCGTGGGGCCATGGGGATGGAGGGTGTGCAAACTCCTCCTGACTGACCCAGAAACACAAACTGGCTTTCTTGCTGGTCTCCAGGCACCATGGAGGGCACTTGCAGTCAGGTGCCCAGCACAGACAGGCCATGATCCTGCTAGCATGGAAATGGGGCAGGAGCTGCAGCTGCTCTTGGCAAAAGCACCCCAACCCTTTATTAGCAGCTGCTTCTCCCCATCCTTAGTTCCTCACTTTTGGTGGCAACAGTGGCACCTTGGGTTTGTGTATTAAGTTGTAAGCAGGTGAAATAGGAAGCATTTACTTTTTCAGGCAGTATTTACAGCTTGCATAGTCAGTCCCCATCTCCTCTAGGGAAAAACATCAAGATGTCAGTTAAGTTACGTTTCAAATCTATAGAATCAGCAGCTAACACTAGTCTGATCTAATACATACTTAATTTTAAATTCAGTTGTGCATACAGAAAAGCTTTTTACATTTGCACATCATGCAGCAGAGACCATTCCACTGTGCCAGTTGATAAAAATGATTCAACAGCTGAAACACGTACTTGGATCGCCTCCCAACTACACAACTGCTTTAGACTCGCATCTAACCCACACAATGCAATTAGTTTTACAACAGAAACGTTTACCCCTGTATTATTGACTCCAAGCTCAAAATAAACACTGCTTTTCTTTCAGAAATATAATTAAAGGAAAACAGAAGATCCCTTACAACTAATCAACAGAACAATAGGTAAAGCAATTTCATTATACTTTTTCAGACTTACAGAAGAGTGTGAATCATTTGTCTGTCCAGTATTGACCCTTGTTGAAGGCATGGCATAAGCAGTTTCAGGAGCTAAAAACAAAAATAACTTTTTAAAAACTTAAGCAATAGAAAAAAATTAATACAAAACCCACCAGAGTATGAAAGTTGACCTCAATAGCCATTTACAAGTATTTGTTGCACAAAAATGTCTCTCAGACTTCTTTTGCATGCAGTTCTATTTATAACACAAACTAATTTTGGTTTCTGTCATATTCACAGAACAATTCCGAGAGTCTAGCATTGGAGGCTGCTACAGATAATGCAAACAGAAGGCAGAACTCAGAAAATCCTAAAAAGTGACAGGATTATGAAATTGATATAAAATATTTGTGAACAAATAATCTAAATACCAGATTGAGGCACATGCTGGGGACATTGTATGAATAGTCTAAGTGCGAATTCTTAATTTGATTGCATTGTTGCTGACATCAATAGTCTGAATTCTGAATACAAGCAGTTAAACTGTAAATAGCCCTAACAAATGGGAACAGAGCATTCATTAAATTTAAAATGGAAACTTAAAAGAAAAAAAGATTAAGCACATGAGTAACACATGAGAGTATTAGTATTCTATGCTTGTGTTCCTGGGTTTTGCTTTTAAAATACAATACTGGTTGGTAAAAATCACACTACACACACAACATCAATATGAGAATACAGTTCTTGAGTTAACACTCAAAACAGTAACAAGCACAGCCTGTTGATATTTGTCAAAACAAAACTTGAAAAACTACCCATTTATGTTCTGCATTGCTGCTAATTTTGGGTATTTCCAGCAGACTGTGAAGAGGCGCATCAGACCAGCAGTGAGCTGGCCACATCAACTGCCCATATTTATTACAGAGGTCAGTTGCTTAAAATCAAAGTCATTCAAGGTGACTATTTTAGCCTTTTGCTGACTAAATAGACAAGCACTAAATGAATGCAAATGTACAACAAGCACCAAAAAGGCTACCACTGATATTTAGAAAATGGACCTCTGCATAAATGAAGATTTTTAAAGAACTTTTCACTTACAGGAAACATGGTGATTTACAAGTGCACAGAAGGAATATCCTGATTTTTAAAGATCTAGAAATACTAGCAGGCTGTGTAACATCTTCAATGCCCAAAGCCCTATCTACATCCCAAGTACTACTTAAGACAGGAATCCCACCACACTACAGGAACTCTGATGGCCTTAGAAATATATGGCTCAAAATACAGTATGTGAAACACATTTCAAACCTTCAGATTTTGAATTGAATGTTGTTAGTGAAGTTTCATCTTTAACAACTGCCCCATTTGTACTTGATGATTCAGTTTTAACAGCCTGCTGGGTTACCATAGTTTGTGTGCTGGAGACAGTACTGGATACAGAAGCATCAGGATTTACACTTTGTTTGTCCAAGTCATGTAATTCACCTACATTTGCTGTTGTCTGAGCACCTTTAAAAAAAACCAAAGTATTAGCAAGAATTCAATATTGATAACACAACAAATCTCAACTTTGTCTAATGGATTTAGTTTCATATAAAGCCTGAGTTTAGCTCAGAATTAGGTTAGAACAGATCTGATTGCATTGATTGTTAATGCTTACTTTAGGTTTATAACTCAACAGAAGTCTGTCTCTACAGTCATAAACAGATGTATGTAAACAGTTATTTTAAGCTTGCTTTTTTTAATGCATTTGGTCACAAAAAATTAATTTGGGAAAAAACCCTACTAAAATAAAGCATCCACACAAATCAGTATCACAGATTTGTAACAATGAGTTAAAGATTAACTCCTGTAGAAGTCTATTTCTCACTTAGCAATAAGAACTACAATTTCCATATCTAAATTACACCATGAAGAAAATAAAAATACAACTACCTATAAAATACACAGAAGTCAAATACAAACAGATCAGGTGATTAAGCCTGAATTCACTGCATTGAACTTAAGGCACTTCAGTGAAATGCATAAATCAGAGCCTTGTCATCTTTTACTTCCTCTACAGTCAGAGAGAAACATGCTTGTCTCTACATTGCCTGAAATTTTACATCAGCCAATAGCTTTTCACTGCTAACAGCACAAAGTGTCAGTTTGAGTTACTATAACCATAATGTTGTAAAATGTCATCTGTCCCTTTTTACTTGATGCTAAAATGGCTATTTATGTTTAAATAGACAGATTTGCCATCATAATAATGAATATATTGAGAACTTCATGTACCTTGCAACACTTCAAACAAGTTAAGATTTCAATTTTCTTCATATCTTCTAAAAAGATGTTCAATAATAACTAACACAAGTTGGGTTTTTATAAAGGACTCGTAAACAATTTTAAATTACAAGACAGAAACAATCTTATTTTATGTTTTTGAGATGAATTTTAACTCTCACTTTTAAATTATTTTTTTTCTATGGTCATCTTACTTGAAGTACAAACAGGCAAAAGAGAAGGGGCATTTGATTCTTTGAATCCTGTAGCATCTGCATGGTTTTTCATAGTCTCCTGTGCAACCTTGTTGTCAGGTGCTGCAACCTTTTCTTTTCCTTCTACTTTTGAATTGGATGAAAAGGCAACTTGAACCTAACCAAAACAACACATTTGTTAATGTTAAACTGCAAAGTTCAGACATTTCAATTGCAAACATGGCATGAAAATGCTTGCTCATAAACAATAATATAAACTCCTATAACAATTCCCCCTACTACATTAAACTAGACCAAGAAATCAATCTCTCAATCCTTACCTTAGTCATTTTAAAACAAAGACTCAAACACTGAGTCACATTAAATTTTACCATTACATGGAATTTCATGGCTGTCTGTATTTAGTCTGCTAGGGGGACTTTGGGGCATGGGAAAAATCACGATTACAGAGGCTTTCAACCCTTGCTTTCCTGACATGTACTTGAGATATTTCTACTCTGAGTGAAATTTATGGTATTTCTGCATGTGTTTTCTCCAGAAATATGTTTTGGATCCCATACAGATATAAGACTTTACACAACTAGGAAAAGGCCCAAAGTTGTAAAAATGGAATCTTTTAGCCAGAGTTAGTCTTCACTATTTCTGTTAAACTGGCGAAACAGAGGAACGTGTACAACTGCACACCAGACAGATAATAACTGGATTTAACCGGCTGTAGGAACTTACAACTAGGCAGACTAGAATAAAACTAAACTAGACTAACAAAGAAAGAATATGCCTTATTCTTTTTGCTTCCCACATTAATGTCACCAACATTTTGAGGATGAATAATATTCAGGCTCCCACTTGGCATTGTGGAAGATAATACAGTTGCAATTCCCTTCTGCATTAACAAGAAGTGGACTTGAAAGATTGTCTCTTGTTAATAAAAGCAAAAAGTATGCAAGAACGCAGACTACTACACCTGCAGGTGTTTTTTTGTTTCATTGGGGATTTTTTCCTAAGACCTAAAAAGCATGCAGGTAGTTTTAAAATTGCAAAAGTGTGCTGGCAGTTCACTACCTTTCCACACTGTTTTGACACTGAAGCATTTTTCAGTTTACACTTACATTATTAGGAATGAGATTATTTGTTTGGCTGGGATGATCCAACTTCATTTCTGGATAAGGGACGCTGGGCAGTGATTGTGGACTCTGATGGAGAGAACAGCCACCTTGCAGGTAAACAAAAGCAAATTCCCATCAGTTATGTAAAACTTAATATTATGATGGTTTTAATCTATTTCAGTGAGGAAGAGGGAGGCCAAAGTTGCCTGAAGAAAAACTTTGTTGTTTGTCTGAAATGAAACTGTATACGGCCATACAGTCAGATAAAATCCCTTCCTCACTGTTTCCATTCTCAGCTTGTGCCCAGCATTTTACAAATATCTTCACAATTCAGATAGCTGGCCAAAACCAACAGAAACAAGTGAAAGGGGAGTTTTCCATAATTCCATGATGCGGGCATTTGGAGAATAACCAAAGAAGCAGGGTATCTCTCTCTCACAGAATGGTTCTTTAAAAAACAAACTCATATTTATTACTTATGCAACGCTCCAGTCTGCCTGTGCACAAACATTACTGTAATGTGATCTGACTGCTACCTTGTGAACTCAGCACTGATGTCTCAGGAATGCCAGCACCAGGAATTCCAGCCACTGGTGGCACTGGTGTGTCAGCATGTAATTGAAGAAGATATCCTTCAACTGTAGGTACTTCATCCCACTTCAACTGAAAAGAGTTGGTTGTAGCTCTGATCAACTGTACCTGTGATGGTGCTTGAGGTCTCTCTACAAGAAACCAATAAAACATAAATGGCACGTTAGAAATTGCCCTCCCTTCCCAGTTTATTAAATAGCTGCATATTGCAAGTAAATTCAGTTGCTCCTTTTTCACTAATATACAATAGGTACCCAGTTCAACAAGAAACCACTGTCAAAGGTGGCAAGTCAGAAAATTACAAATTGTCTTTGTTTAAATGTGCTCCAGTTTTGATGCTTTGTTTTTAATGACTCTTCTGCTGCCAGCAGGCCTTTGGGTTGCAGCTACATCACTGCAGGAATTAGAGGCAGCAGATCCTTGTGCTTTCCTGAAATGCTGCAGGTAGTTTTTTGACTCCTAAAGCTTTACATATTACTCTAATTCACAAATTATTCCTCTTCCTTTTTGCTTGCTCTGTGTAGCTGAAGTGAGTTTTCTCTCTAACTTCTGCACAGGCTGAAGCCTAAACATGACTAATGCCAATGGCTTGCTCCTCTCACTGCCTCTGTGCCTGACCAGGCTGCAGTCTTAAATACATCCCACCCCTGCTACTCCTTTTCATTTTGTGAGGGAAAAATGAAACAGGAAAAAAAATTATATTCTAATTTCCTCTCTCCCAACACCATCTCAGTATCCTGCTATCAATGCAGCTACTAATGAGTGATTAGTCTCCAGAATTCCCTTCATCCCCAGGAACAATTTGATCCTTTCTCAGATTCAAGAGTATCTTTTTGCAGTCCAAGCAATGAGGAAGCAGCAGCAGCAATGATCCCAAGAGAAGAAGGGATTTGGTGAAAAAAGTAAATAGTAGCAGAAAAGACCACTAAAAGGAGAGGCCAGGAACCTTGAGTTTAGGCAAAACAGCCTTCAGCATCTATATCAGCTGACTATGGCATGCAGTGAAGAATTTAGCACAAAGTTTTTTCAGAGGCTTTAAATAAGTCTTCCTAATTTTTTCATTTTAAGTAATAGCCTTTAAACAACCAGCAGTAAAGCATGATTTTAAAATAATTTTAAAAATGTGAATAGACTTCCAGTTTGCTACAGCTTTAATGTTCTGATCATCAATCATGCAAGCTTCCCGTATGTTAATAAAACACAGAACATAGTACAAGTCTCTTATTTATTTCTGACTCACCAGTATCAAGGTACCAAAGATCTTTGCAGCAAACTTGATTGTTCCAAGCTTTTCTGTACCCATCTCTGCCACTCCAGATATACAGACGAGTGCCAACAGCTACAGCACAGTGTCCTGCTCTTGGCCCTGGTAACGAGTTACTTTTGTCCTCCTGGCAATCTGAGATCAGACCTATCCATTCTGTGGTATCTAGTAAATGAAACTCCAAGCATTTAGTTTCTAGATGTTTTCCAAAACAAAAAATACAGATGTTAACACACTTAACTGCTCAGAAAAAAAATGAAAATAAATCACCTCTGTTTTTATAGACAACTGCATTTAAAATGGAAATATTATGAAGAGATGGTCCCTTTCCAATTAGTGTACAAGATAAAATCAATTCATACAAGCTGAACTTTATGACCTCTAGTTATCTCTCTCAGGCAAATAGATCAGAAGTTGTCAGAAGTTGAGAATTCAGGGATGGTACTATCATGCTTAGAAAAACCTAATTTCAGAATCTTTCTCCTGTGTTCTTCTAAAATTGAAGGAGGAGTATTTACATTAATTAGTATTAAAGTTGTATGAACCAAGATTTGAAGAAGCAAACCTGCTGAATCTTCAAAGAAAAATAATCATTAAAATATTACTTTGCAAAACACTGGCAACTTCTTATAGTCAGCCAGGTTTACAACCATGTATCTTTTACTCTACTCTGTAGAGAAAATATTAATTCAAAATACCCAGAAAGGCAGAAACACTAACCCAAATTAAGGTAAGAAAATGAACCGGTGCATTTCCATTCACCATCAGGAGCAGAAATTTCACCTCCTGTTGACTGTGGAACCCATCCACCAAAAACATACATTCTGAAATACAGGAAAAGAGGGGAGAGGGAAAAAGAAAAGAAACACCAATTAACATCTAGATTTGCTGCATGTGCTCTCTCAAACTAGGACAAAAAAGAGAATTTCTGGTGTGTTAGAGTTTTGGTTCACAGAAATTTTGATTTCTGTGTCTAGGTCTTTATGAAGTATTGTTGCAGACATATACCTTCTGAAATTTTTGAGTAAACTGACTGATTGAAAAACCCAACCACACAAAAAAAATCCTGGAAACTCCTCAAACAACTTCCTAGAAATGGAAGTTAATACTGTAACATTTAGCAAACCATCAAATTGCTAATGCTCTTCAAAAATCCCACAAGTACAACAGAATTTCTACAATCCTTTACTGCAGACCCCTCAGTAAGTCATACTAAAATAAGATGACTGGCATCTAAATCTGATATCAAAATTTAAAAATTTTATGCAGGCTACAAATTACTAACATTTTTAAGTAAATAACGAAAAGCTAAGCTGTTGGATCAGAAGATATAAATCTTTCATACTTCTTTACTCCCTTGCCTCTTCCTCCTCATGCCAGCTTGTAAATTGATACAAAATTAAAAATTCATTTTATCAATGCTACCTGCCAAAACAAACCATATTGGCAAGAAGCAGAGTAATGAGAGACAGATTACAGAAAAAATGGGGAATAGTTTTGCCTGGAATTAGTTTTACTCTTTGAGCAGTTTCTTTGCATAGCTACCTCATCTGTGTCACACACAGAGGCACTGAAGCTCGCTCCTGACAGAGCTCAGGCCAAGCTGAGGCTGCCCCAGAACGCATAAAGGTGCTCCAAGAAGCCCAGAAAGCTGCTGGTGGGTTGGGCAGGTTGTTCTGCTGGATGGAAACACTGACAGTTTGCTGTCCTTGAGTTTACAGTGGTACTGAAATAGCAGAAAACTACTCTACAAGGGCTGATGTTTATACTGAGCAGTAGTGGATAAGCATCATCATTCTCCTACTAGGTGTACCTTTCTAGAGTTGAGCTTTTAACAACAGACATACTTGTTTCCTATTACATTGGCCGTATGGAGACTACGAGGAAGCGGTACTGTCCCTTTGGTTTCTGGTCTTGACCAGGTCATGGTTTCTGAAAGAAAGAGAATAAAATCCTCAAAAAAATATTATTGTGTTGCTACATATTTCACTACCTGGATTTTAGGAGGAAACATATTTTTAATATTCAAAAGCAAAGCTAAATTTCACCTTTCTAAAATGGCTATCTTAAGAAAGAGGGTGCAATAACAAGCACTTGGAACTTCTTAAAAAAAATCACAGGCAATAAGGACAAACTAAGTGTTTATCAAAAATGTCAATTATGGTTTCATTATGGATATTCAACTTTGTTTCTTTAGAGTGCTTTAAATACTATGATATCCATCTTATGGAGTACCCATAGTCAGTAAGGATAATATATGCAAACAATACTGTGTCTATTCAATTCCAAATATTACAAAAGGTTAACACTGTGGTGTCAGTCTCAATATCTGCAATTAACCGTTCTAAAGTGTAATTTCCCCCCTCAGACTTCTGCTAGCAAACCAACTCACCTATGTCAAGTTCCCAGAGATCATTAAGTCGACTGCCACACATGCCTCCAAAAATATACATCTTTGGGCTTCCCACATCTTTTCTGCAGTACACAATGGCTGTGTGAGATTCTCGGGGAGATGGCAAGATTCCTTTGGTCACAGGAATACTCCAGCCGACCACGCCAGACCCATGTTGCAGCTCCAGCTCATAGAAATCATTTAAATATCTAGGGTATTGTTGTCAAAGTATGAAAAACTCATTTATAAGCATGATGACAAATGTGCTTTAAACCCTGACCGCTTCCAAGTATTACAGACTTCTGTCTTGGGAGGGTGTAGAGTTTTAAACTCAAAACACTTGATACAGTATCAAATCTGGATTTAAAATGGATTTCAAACCAAAAAAAAGAAACAGTTATATCTTGTTGCCTCTGATAAAACATGCTCTTTTATCTGCTACACTCTATTACACGAAAGAAACATTAAAACAACATTTATTGCAAAAATTGCTACATATGGACACACAATAAACTGCAAAGTTGTGGGAAATACACTATGACAAGATGTATTAGGGAGAAATTTCTGCAACTCTTAAGGCAACAAAAGTGAGAAGAAGGTGTTTGTTTTCTCATGTCTTCAGACTGGCCAATACACAATTAGCCATTTGTTGCTGGATCTATCAGCAAGTTATTTTTAGATAATGGTCTTTGAATCTTGGCATTCACACCAGATACCTCTTGTTTACTGAGCTTGAAATTGCCAGTTTATAGCTCAGTGGATATAAGCGCTCTGAACTGCAGGTGAACGTGGATATAAAACTTCAGCATTCTAGCACAGTCTGCTGACAATAACATCAACTTCAGCTGTTATTGTAAAAAATTTCCAGATGAATTCATAACTTTCTTTCACAGCAATACAGAAGAAATGTCCATCATTAATTCCCTGATGACTCATGAGACTCTGCTAATGGAGGTAATTCTAACAAACAAGCCATTCTTCAAAACATCACCCAAAATACTAGGAGAAATACCGAAGCCTACTCAGGTTTCCCGACAAAAGTGTCAGAGCTGTCACTCAGTGTTCCATATTGTGGGATTAGCATTAGGAGGAATACTTAACTTTCTTCACATGTAACCCCTTCACTGCACAAATAATCCAGCTTTGAGTACTTGGTATGCAGAACAGCCTGCCTAGAATGTTCCTTTTCAAAGCTGTCAAAACTAGTAATTTGTTTTTAAAGCCATTAAATTCAAAGACAAATCAGCATACCTGGGAACATTATTATTTGAATCTTCACTTTCATTTGCCAGGCCACCAAATAAATAGCACTTGTTACCATACAAAGAAAAGCTGTGGCCAAGCCGAGGACATGGTGGTGATCCATTTGAAGGAGCTTGAGGTTTTACTTTTTTCCAGAGCCATCGACTTGCCTTAAAGACAAGAAAAATTTATTTAGAAATAATATTATTTCTAATCAGTCATAACAAATAGAATTAATATAATTATATATTAATATTTTTATATGTGTATATATATATATAGTCTATTTTCTGAATTATTTTTAAGGGAATGCTGGGCTTTTCTTAGCATATTTGTTAAGAGGGATGTATAAGAGCTACCTTAATAAAATATTAAATATATTATACTTTAGACTAGATGGAAGTCTCTATTTCAAAGTTATTTAGAATAAACTTTAGATTCTTAAGAAGTAGAAGATCTTTCTAGAGCAAAGATCATCTAACTTTCTTGTGCAGTTGGTAAAATATGTTTCTTCATGAACAAATAAAGTAGTCCTGAAAATCAAAACATATTTATACATTTCCTACCTGCAATTCATATAAATCATTGCTATATCTTCCATATTCAACCATTCCTCCAAAAACTAGTATTCTGGTACCATCACAAACAAATCCATGTGCTGCACAGCCTGGAGGAATATCTCCCCTTACAGCAGGAAGGAACCACTGATTCGTAACTATAGTAGGAAGTAAAAAACCAAAAACCAGAAAAAAGTATTAGAAATACTGAAACATGTATTTTTAAACACCTCTGTTTTCTAAATAATTATCTTTTATCTGCAGATAACTGAATGGGCTATTTGCTTCACACTAAGTTTTAAATGTTTTTTCTTGATAAAAAGAAAAGCAAACACCTCTATCAAACCAATGTTACTCTGTATATGAATGACCCCATGAGGTACTGTAACTAAGTCAGTCATGAAGGGTCATCCAGCAATTTAATAGACTTGCCAAGAATAGAGGCTAATGAGGAACACGAGTGCAGTTCCACACAAAAGGGATAACCACACTAACTCAGAGGGAGCTAGCCCTAGAAACAGAATTATTAGAGCTACAGCAGCATGGCACTGTGCCTGGACTTAATAGCCCTATTCAAAAACTAATTACACTGTTCTGGGACCCATTTTAAAATCCACAGAGTGGAAGAGGAGAGGCACAGCATCAAGAAAAAGCAACTGAGACTCTCTGATCCAGAAGCAGCATATTGGTGCCTGAACTGTTCTGGAATTTAAGAATTACAGGGGACAACGTCTTTTTTTTTTCCTACTTTTTTATGAGCATGAAGAGGAGAAGTAGGAAATTAGAAGCTTCCAGTGAGCATTGCTGCAGGGGCTTAAGATGCTCCCATTGTGTGCCACCTCCTCGAAAACCATCACATGCATAGCAAGGGCCATGGATGACATCCCACACTCGGGCAGCTCAGGTCACAACCCTGTATCTTAAACCCCAGAATAAAAAGGGTCAGTTTGGGCCAAGCACTCATCCAGAAACTGGAACAACTGAGTCATGATCCTTTTTGTCACTGCTGCAAAGGGGAAACACCTTAAGCAGAAAGTCTGAGAAGAAAAAAACCAAGTCATGATAAGACTCACTGAAGAGGCACCCATCAGAACCTGCGTTCTGATGACATAACTGTGTTAAGAGTTTTCTTTGGATTACTTGTCAGAACAGAAAGGTTAAGAGATTTTTTTCTTCTCTCCCTCAGGAATGTGATTTAAGCATAGTAGAACTTCAAGCTATCAGAGAAAAATCTGCCTGGAGAAACCTCCAGCAGCCAACACTGGCTGACTGAGAAGATCAGGCACTGAACTCTCCCGTCTCGGCACAAGCCCTGAAATTACACGCAAGTTTTCCAGCCTCACTCAGCATTCCGTACAGTAACTATTCAGGCGTCTAATCTTTCACAAATAAAATCGGTCTTGGGCAGCTTCCTGTTTGGAAAGGCTCCCGATGCCAACACGTTCACTTTTCCGAACAAGATTCCCATTCCAGCGCGCTCGGCTCTCGAGAGCAGCCGCCCCCAGAGGGAAGGAGGGGGATCCGGACACTGGCAGGGACTAATCCCGCCCGCCGCCATTCAGCCGCGACCTGCCAGCGGAGAGAGGCTCCGCAGCCCTTCGGACAGCCGGGGAAAGCACAACAGCCGCGACACGTTCTGACATCGAGATTCTCCCGCCGCTTCTCCCCGGGAACCCCGCTAACCCCGCAGCAGCAGCCAGGGCGCCGCACCACCCCAGCGCAGACCCCCGGCCCAGGCGGATTTCCCGCCCCGCCATTTCGGCTCCGGGCAGCTCCTCAGCCCGCCCGCCCGCCGCCCCTCGGCCGAGCCCCCCGCGGGCAGTGCCGGGGCAGGGCGGGAGGCCCGGAGGGGATCCCCGGCGCCCCGCGGTGCCCGGTGCCACCGGCGGCCGCAGACGGGACAGCCCCGCCGCTGTCCCCCCGCTCCGCCCGCCCCGCGGCGCGGCCCCGCCCCGCGCACCCGTGTTGTAGACGTGCAGCTCGTCGGCGATGCCCTCGTTGCCGCCGCCGAAGATGATGAGCAGCTCTCGGATGGCGACCGCGCGGTGCCCGTGGCGGGAGCGCGGCACCGGCCCCGTGAAGGAGGACACCCGCCTCCAGCTCAGCCCGGCGGCGGCCGCCGCCATCTCAGCGCCGCTCCCACAACACACCGCGCGGCCGGGGCAGCCCGCCGGGGAAGGGGGAGCGCTGACGTGAGGGCGGCGGGTCCGTGTCCCGCCCGTGTCCCGCCCCGCGGCCGCCTCCGCCGCAGCCCCGGCTCGGCACGGCCCCCTCCGCTCCTGCGGCGCCCCCGGGCCCGGCCGTGCTCTGAGGGAGCCCTGTGGAGGGGCTCCGTGCCTGCAGCGCACGCCGCCCGAGGGGCGCTCGGCCACCGTGGAGATGGCGTGTGCTCCTCTGCTTGGGGCACCCGCTCTGCCGCCGAGCCCTCAGAAACGTGTAGCACATTCTTCCTTTTTGGGTTGGTTTTTTTTTTTTGGTTTTTCTTTTTGNAGCTGGCTAGTGGTAGGCCAGGCAGTGCTGCTGCCTGCGAGGTGTGCGGCGAGAAAGAAATGAGTTGTTTGAGCACTGAGGGTTGAGTTTTGCAACCGAGGTTTCGGTTCTAGAGCTGGCTGCGAGTGCTCTGAGTGAATTCGAAGGTCTCGTTCTGCAGGCGAGGAGCTACTCTTTCCTGTGAGGATGGAGTTGTGCAAGAATGCAAACGTGTGAGGCTGAGGGGAATCCAGAGAAGGCGTATCTGATGCTAAAAGTCTCTTCTCGTTGAGTTCTACACCGTAAATTATGATGCTGAGATGTGTAATTGAGGTTGGACATTAGGAGGAATTTCTTCCTAGAAAGGGTGGTAAGACATTGGAATGGACTGCCGAGGGATGGTGTTTGAGGAAAGACTGGATGTGGCACTTACTGCCGTGTCCAGTCGCCAAGGTGGTGTTTGGTTGTAGGTTGGACTCGGTGGTTTCAGAGTGCTTTTCCAACCCCGTTCTGGGATTCTGTGAAGGTGTTACTGCATTGCCAGTAATCCCGAGGGTTCTGCCAGGTGAAGGAGCTGGTCCCAGTCCTGCAGGCTCATATGGCTGTGTGCTCCTTAGGACTGTTCAGATTTATGTAGAAATGGAAGGGAAGGTGAAAAAAACATAGGTGGATTTTGATGAACATGAGCTTAATACAACTTAAATATCATAGCACAGGAAAACACTAACAGTTGTGGCCATCTACACAACACATATAACTATATGTTTAAATCTGCAAAATCAGACACAGATAGTATAGTTTGGGCATGTTTGAGGCACATAGTTGAAACCCCTCATTTTTGGCTCCTGCAAATGTAACAGCAATCTTCATGTAAAGCACTTACGATTTTTAAGACCTTTATTGACTATTACTCATAAATTTTACAATTTATGAAATTTTGTAAATTTTGCAAAAATATGAAAAATAATTTAGAGTAGATGTTTATTATTATTCCTTTCAGTACTCGTGAAAATCTGGTAACAAAACTGTAGCTTATCATTTAGAAGGTTCATTCTTAGAAGAGAGGGACAGAATTCAAATAAAAGAAGTGCTGTAGAAATAAATCTGTAAAAGCATTCCAGGAGAGCTTAGGAGACATTGTATCACCATGTGCTGGTTACCTTGATCCAAGATCCTTTTGGATCTAAGCCAGACCTGTGGATTAAATGCTCAAAGATTGGGAAATGAGATGATTCAAGTCAAAATGCATGTTTAGAGTTGACTTTTGCAAATTTCCCTTAGCTTTTGACTCTCTTGAACTCTGCCAACAGACACTGGAAAAACTTTGGCCTTCTGTTAGACTTTGGCATGTTGTAGTCTGGGTCTTGCACACTTGTTACCTGTTCACATTTACCATGAATAACGACTGAAAACATAACTTGCAGCTAGATTTTGGAAGTAACTTCTGGAAGGGTTTGTTTCCTTCTCTTTCCCCCACCCCTTTAAGACTTTTTGTCTTAGGGGATTTGTTTGCAATCTGCTAGCTGAAGCTCTGAGGCAAGTTTGCCAGATCTGGGGCTGCATCATCACTCTGCACATCTGGAAGTGGTTTATGTGCTCTCATTCCTCCAGTGCAGCGTCTGGACTCTGCGCTATTCCTCAGCAGCAGAGAAAGGAAAGAAAACCAGCACAACTCCAAAGTAAACTTTGAAGAGTTCGAAAAAGGAATTGAATCGTAAAACTGTTACTGTGCCCTGTAAGGCCCTTGTGTGGGTGACTTCAAAGGAGGATGGTGGTCAAGGACGCTTTGGCAAGAGTGCTTACAGCTGTGGGCTATCTAGGATCCAAGTAAATAGCTCTGCAGCACTTCAGGAGAGAGGAGTTCCGAACACTGTGCTGCTTTGAAGAGGTAAAAAGACTAATTAAGCAGGAAATATCTAAGCAGTAATGTCACTGTTTTTTGAGCTTTCCCTTCTGCAGCCCCTCATTTTGTTGCAGGATTTGGCAGCTGAGTTAGGGACTGCCAGGTTCCAGGAAATAACGTCTACAGTCAGAAAAAATGGAGAAAATATTTGCAGGGGAAAAAATATACCTCTCTTTCCTTAAAAATCAGTAAGTAAACAATTGGTGTTTCAGAGGCTTAGGAATGCTGTAGTTTTAGAATTCAGACTTGTGTGAGAGTCTGTCTTTGGATTTTAAAGTTTAAAACATGGTTCAGTTTATGTGGTTTTAATAATTTCTGGAGATAACATGAAGCTGTGGCTGTGCTGCTTTCATCTTGCAGTGATCATCAGGACTATTTGTGGCTATTGTTACAAATGCTAATTCAAAGATAGTAGACAGCTCTGTGGAAATCAGGAGAAGATTTTGATCAGCTAAAGAGGGGTTAGAAAGCTAGTCCAAGAGTGTAGCAGGTTTGTTGTCTCTCTGCTTACCTAAATGAGTAAATTTTCTAAATGTAAAAGAAATCAATACTTCTGTGTAATGCATGAGAGAAAGGCTTTCTCAGCTGTGTTTTTTTTCCGACAGATAAGCTTGATTTCCTCTGTGTAAATTAATGCCACATGAAGAGAATGCTCTGCTGGAATGTAGATAAGTAGTGCAGATGTGGAAGAACTTCCAGAATGCTCATTTTTCACTGCAATTTAGTCATTAGCTGGGACTTAAATACATGTGAATATAAGTGGCTTGTAAACAAAACCACATCTTAGATTTTATAATAGATTTTTTGTTGTTGTTGTTGTCGTCTGACTTGTTGGTCAAAGTAGAGACTAATTTAGGATGCTGCCTGAACTTGAGCACTAACCAATGAGAGGGGGTCAGTTTTGTGACTCAGGTTTCAAGAATTTTTGCTACTCTGTCTGATTTGTCAAGGAGGTGGAACAAACTTCATTTTTATGAGTGCACAGAACCCAGCTTATATTTTTGTTCTGTAATGTGTCCATATCTGTATATGTGGGATCAGGAAAAATTGTTTTCTGTTCTTTCCCTGCATAGCATAGAAGTTTGATCACACAGTTGGATTTTCCTCTCCCCCTCAACTTCTGGTGCTGTTTTTTACTGTTGGTGGTTGTTGTTTTGGTTGTGTGGTTTGTGTTTTCTTTCATTAACGGTTTTGGGTCCAGAATTCAAATGAATGTTGTATTTCTCATAATCCTGTACTTTAGGGCTTATGATTTGTCTTCTCAGACATGGCTGCTCTCAAGCCTGGATTAAAAGCCCAGTTTTAGGGAAGGCTACTGTCTTTTCTTCAGCAACCACACAAAATGTGCATAAATACAAGCCACACTACATACACTGGAAGGATAGGGCTGTAAGAAAATATTCTCACTATTGCTTCGAAATTTTTTGAGGGTCTAGAAGACACTGCCCTGGTATAAGATTCCCATATGTTTGGGAATGCACACTCCAGCAAGACGTTGGTATATATTGTAATTACTATATTTGAGGTGAAATCAGAGATAAATATATTTCTAAATTGCATTAGTGGGTATTTTAATACTTCTTTGCACGCTATCTTAAAATGTACTAAGAATTGCCTACTGGTGTAGATGATCAGATGGGATTTATGGAAATTATTAATAAAAATCTTTCTAACCTATAATATTAGTTATTTGTTCAAAAACAAAAAGGTATTTACAGAGATTAATTG
>PYHW01009762.1:5716626-5746418 GCA_013186435.1 Turdus rufiventris | reverse complement strand
CTAAAAACTCCTCTTTGGAAGGGCATATTTAGTCTCCTCAGCAAGAGTGAGGTGCATTTACATGTATCTGTATAGAGATTCATAAGGGATGAACATACTTTTTTATTTCTTAGAACACATACATGGGATTCCTGGACTACAGAAAGCAAGCCATCAGAGATCTTGGCATCAGCCCCAGCACCTGCTCCTTTAATCCGGGAGTAATTGTTGCTAACATGACTGAATGGAAACATCAGCGGATTACAAAGCAGTTGGAAAAGTGGATGCAAAGAAATGTAGAGTATGTGTAGAAATCTGGCTTTGCACTGAACTTTTAATGCTTAGTTTACAATTTAACTTTCTGTTTAAAAGCTCTTACAGATTTTTTTAAACCCCAAGCAGTCTTTCTTTTGAGATCTTGTCAAGTGAAGTAATTCATGTTCCAGCATTTCCATCTGTTTAAATCTGTCCAATTCCATACCAGGAAATGGCCACTTGGAATTTTAGTCTTGTGTTCAATCACAAACCACACGTAATCCTGAGGGACATTGAGAACATGTGGTTCTCATCTTGGGTGACCAACTTAGCCTGGGATGAAGCCACTGAATGATCTTCCCTTCCTGAGGCTAGCTTAAAGAAGGAGGAATGTTTCCGTCTTTGCCTGGGGACTCTGCTGTTGTAGCATCAGCCAAGCTGTAATTGTATACCATCTTTTTTAAATACAATAGAAAACACTTCTTTTTCTCTAGTAGATGAAGTTTTACATTATATCTTTTTGTTATTGACCAAAAATAAATTGTTACACAGTGAAACAATCACCACTTTAAAAATTAGTTCCCCGATAACCTATATTTGAGAACTTGGTGTTTATTTTCTTTCTTGGTGAAGGATTAAGTTTAAATTAGTAAGATAAAACTGACATTGAATACTTTGTGCTGTTGTGCTGTGTCCATTACTTGTTAGTTTCCACCTTCCAATGCCTCCTCTTACCATGGTTAGGCTTGATCTAGCCCTGATTTATCACAGAATTCATAGGAAACTGATACTCTTTAGATACTAGGTAACTAGGCTTTGACAAAATCCAGCTGGAGGTTAATTTAAAGGTCTAAAAGCTAGGGGAGGGAGAAAGAAGAAGAAAGAGGTAATTAAAAATGTGGAAAAATGTGCATTTTCTTAAGAAACCAGGCTAAATCATGTTTGCTTTATGTTAAAAGCTTTTTTCCTACAGTTAACTTTGTCAGTCTTGAGAACTATAGTCTGTATGTAGAAAAAAATTGGTTTCATGTTGAATCTGACTCCCATTTTACTTGGTAGCAACAATTCACTCCACAGGATTTTGAGTTGCAAATATAATCAATTAACAGCACAAGGAAGGAGTATGCTGAAAACGGATCTGTTCAAAATTATTTTTAATTTTGCCAGATACCTATTTTTAATCTTCTACCTTTTTTACTAAAGATTCCTCAAGGTTTTGAACATATTGTTTTATTTTTCCTTTTGCAGGGAAAACCTCTATAGCAGCACTCTTGGGGGAGGTGTGGCAACCTCTCCAATGCTGATTGTATTTCATGGAAAATATTCCTCTATTAATCCTATGTGGCACATAAGGCATCTTGGTAAGTTTAATTTCTTACTGTTTGCAAGTTGGAACTAAGGTGAGTTCGTGCAATTCCAGTACAAGACCTTACGTGACTTTACCTCATTTGCCACATGGAAAGAATATATGAAATATCTGAATATAGTGAGAGACTGAAAAAAAAAATCAGTATTTTTCCAGGTGCAGTGGAAGAAAAGGGGAGGCCTGGCAGTGTTTGTTGTCAACATTCTGGAGGATGTAGCTACCTTTCACCTGGGAGTGATGAATTCTCCTAGGAAAAACATAATGGCTTAGCTGCTATGGTAAAATGAATAGATTTTACTTTGCCTTTAATCGCAGGTATGCCTACATGTTAAAAATGTTGAAAGAGGAAACTTTGAGAGAGAGGAAGCTTGGTGAGATATTTTTGCTGATGAAACATTAAAGGCATCAAGCTGAAATAAGCTACTCTATCATACAGCTAGTTGTAAATTAACATGAAAGCATACTAATCACACTTCTGAAAAAAGTCACTTGAATTTAACTCACTGTATAGTGCCTTCCATTATAAAAAACTACTTTTTTTTTTGTTTTGTTTTTAAATCTACCCATGCAGGTTGGAGTCCTGATGCCCGTTACTCAGAGCAATTTCTTCAAGAAGCCAAATTACTTCACTGGAATGGGAGATACAAACCTTGGGACTACCCCAGTGTCCACACTGATCTCTGGGAAAACTGGTTTATTCCTGACCCTTCAGGGAAGTTCAAATTAACTCGTCCTGATAGCTGAAATACCACAAAATGTAGTGTATGGGATGCATTTCATGGTTTGAGATGTAACATGTTGTATGATTAATTGATTTTAGAAAATGAAGTATGTTAAAATCATGAATAACTGACCATCACTTCTGTGTGCTTAGGGTAGGAGAGACTGGAGTACACAGTACACAGTTCAGATTATCCTGACTTTCATGTAAGGTGAGGAAATGTTTACCTAATGATGAACACTTACAGAGGTGAAATTCAGTGCTAGACAGTGTGCTTTAATTTAAGGTCTTGCTAAGTAAGATTCCAATGTCTTCTGGTAGAAAAAGCTACACAGCAGATAGCTGCAGTGTTATGTAGAAAAAGTGTTTAGTTACCTAGCCCACATTAAACAGCCTGAATTGAAAACCTGGGCACATTTTACTGAGTTCTGTTGCGTGGTGCCTCTGTTTTGTGGCATTTCTGTGTATGACACATCCTGTAGTGCACTTACCAAGATGCAAAAGGACATTCCAATACACTGAAGTACAATTCCTGATTTTATTGTGAAACATTAATAGATTTAAGACAGAATAAGAACTTCTGTATCACTGTAACAAAAAGAGCACCAGTTTTGAGAGAGGACACAGAATTGCAGTATTTAGTGGAATGGTCATTGTACACTCAACTGTATTTTATACCCAGATACCCAAGTGGGTGATTCCATTAAGGAAGAGACCTTTCCCTTCCAATCAAACAAGAAAGCCTTTCAGGAGTTATATCCTACTGTGCTACATACCCCGCAGTGCTAATTTCATGCTTCTAATTTTGTTGAAAATAAAACTGAATTGTAACAAGTCCCTGATGCAAGATACTTTGAGCACCTGCAGGAAAACATCCATGTAAACAGCAATACAGGATACAGTACACTTTAAATAACAGACAAGACAAGTCCTATAGGTTTCTGACAATCTGTGGAACAGCTTTATGCTGCAGCTAATAAACACAATCAGAATCATAATGCACACTCACTTAAGATTCTCAGAATTAAGCCACATAATTTGGGAAAAAACTGTAAACATCATGCCTGCCTCACAACAGGTTGACAGTGTGTGATCTGTGTAAGAGGTGTTACAGCAGGATTAGAACCTACACTAACCAGTTACACAGAATTGACAACTGTCACTAGCTGTGAAGAGAGGACAAATTACACTGGTACAGTAATCTCTTACCAGCATGGAGTGTGGAGATACTGTTTGTGTCCGTTTTCAAGTATGTGAAGCACCAACTGTTGTAAGAGCATCAAAACTTCAGTGTTTTGATCAGCTTATTGCTTTTACTTCATCTTTTCCTCACATGATAAAAGAGGGAAAGATGAAAGTTAGGCACCAGGATGGAATCTCATTTTTTTTCTCAGTTACTAATATTGGCTAAAAATGTGTATCATTGAGGCAAGCTCCTCAGAAGAGAGTTACAGTTTCCATAGTCAACTTCTTATTCATGGAACAGCTGTCCCTGTATTCAACTCAGTGTTTTTAACTTTTAAGCAGAATAAAGGGAACACCCTCATAGGTCCTACAGATTGAAGAGTATTTAATGTTAAAAACTGCTAAACTGCAAATCTATTTCACCCTGTGCTAATTGTACATTATGTGAATAACATAGCCGTACATGATTTTTAAACAGAATGCATTCTTTCAATTCTGTCATGTTCAAAGGGGTTATCTCCTGCAAAAGGTCAGGTAAAGGGACTAACTTCATGGAAATGATGGAGTTTAAATGCCACAGAGTTCAAGAACTACCCCTGCTGTTTGTTCTTGCTTTTTTTAAAAGGAATTCCAGTTCATTACATTGGAATTTAAGGGGGAAAGGGATGGAGTGGTAGGGAAACCTTATCCTAAGATAGCTCAGTTTGAATATTTAGGCCCTGTCCTGTGTGACACAATTTTTCCTCCCCAGTGTTGTGACTTGAGATGATGTCTTCACTCCCTTCATCCTGAATATGGCCCACTCACTGAACAGACAGAACTCTCTTGTCTCACCCAGAGGACAGCATTCATAGCTGCAGAACACAACTTTCTACACTTTTTAAGACAGTAAAAGGCAGGCTTAAAAAGCACAATTTCCTAAACTGTGCATGATTAAAAACACCGCTTCACACAAGTTAAGGGTACACTTTGCATTTTCCCCTCTGGATATAAAAGTATTATGAGATATCCAAATACCGAGGCATCAGTAAAAAGTATACTGCTGCTGTTCCTACCACGTTACCATTTATGGAATAAAATTAACGCCCCAAAGAAATCTTCACAAATGAGAAAGCAATTTGTCAAAACCTGCAAGAAATGGTATACATTAAATATAAAACTCATATACAAAAAAAGGCTAACTTTCTTTTAAAAAGTTTGGACAGTTCCTTAAAATTATCTAGTTCATTGATTTCAGCCTACCACACACTTACTTTGGACTATAATAAAATAACTAGGGGAGATAAAATACTATTTGGATGCTTCAGTTGGAGAACCGAGGTACCAATCTTGATGACTGCATTAAAACTGCAGCATGTGTGCATAGCTGAGAAGGAACAGCTCCTACACGCTGCTTCCCTCCTCTTCCTGTGTCATGCCAGCATTGAACTCTGGAATCTGGTCTGCAAAGGACTGTGTCATCCACTGTCCGTTAGGAACTTCACCGAAGGACGACCCCTCGCAGTACTGTGGATTGCCTCCTGCTGAACAAACAAAAATCACAAAAAACAAAACAAACAAAAATTGTTTTTAAAGGCAGTTGACACTACAGGCTCTTTGCTCCCCAGCAATGGCTGCAGAATGAATGCCCCAAGCACTTTACCAGTTCCATTTGAAGACAAGCTGCACTGGTCAGTGTCATATGGTGCACGGTCACAGTAAGCTCCTCCATATGCTGCTTCATAGCCTGGGTCATATTTTTCCTCTTTGACAGCCATCTTTTTAGCATCCTCTGCAGAAACAGAACAGCTCAAGCATTAATATTTAGAATAAAAAATTATCAAAGAGCACTTCTATCAGAAGACATTTGAAAAACAGCCACGAATTGTACAAGATCATCCCTGCTCCCCTTAAATAATTTAAAGAGAATGGAATCTGTAATTCTATACCACACAGTTTAGAGAATCACATCTCTCCCCCCCCAATAAATTATTTGGGAAATTGCTAGTACTGTAAACTACATTACATTTTAATGAAGTGTTGTTTATAAAATAAAAACAATACCTTGTGCAAGTTGCAAGTCAAACGTGTACTGCACCTCCTGGACCTCCGTGTTGGGTGCGATGCCTTTCAGTTGATCCCTTAAGTCTTTCAGCTTAATGTAATAATGGACTTTATCTTGTGCCCGAGGAAACTGAGCACATCTTGCACTGGATGATGGCATAACGTAGCATAGCTTGAGACAAAGAGCAAGAAAAACAGCATTAGTGATCCTCGAGCTATGAGATAATACTTAGTGCATTTGGAACAACTTAACAGTTAAGCTCACTGTTTAAACCATTTGTACAAACTTCAACTAATGCCACAGGTGGTTGTGGAAGGGGCTAAAATGAGTTTTCTTTTTTCTTGGGCAGCTATCTGTCTTGCCCTGAAGACAGGGGCTGATTGCCAGCTGCTAAATGAGCACAGTTTTCACCAGCTATTTATGTGCTGCAGGAGAAGCAGTACCCATGTGTGTTACAGGAGAGCAGAGCACGCTACAAAACTCCCTGAACAAGCAGAGCTCGAGCCAGGGGAATACGTGACAGCATGCAAAGAGCCCAAACCAGTGAGGGAGGCAGCACAGGTTAATTAGCTTGGCTTCTTTGGCCAAGTGCATCTGCATGACGTAGCCAGGCTGTGAAATTGTTAGTGTGGCTGGAGCCAGCTTCAGTGTTTATCTCTGCCAACAGCCCTAACTAAAGCTATCAGGCTAGTTCAGGAAAAACAAACTGCATTCAATACTTCTATTACCATGCAGTCTTTATGAACAAGTACCAGTAAAGGGGATTATTTATCTTGCTTACAAATACATCTACTGCAGAAGTCATTAAGAGCTACTTAAGGAGCAAGCATTTTATCCAATGATTCCTAAGGCTCTAATGGCAACACTTCCACCTTTAGAGAAAGGCAGCTGAAACTTGCAGCACCAGTAATCGATGATAGAAAAAAGAAGAAAAACAATCCAAACTTTTGAACTGACAAGGTAATGAAGCTTTAGAATAAGCTGCCTTGGTAAGTAGCATAATTGCCTTTGCTTTAACCTGTTTATAAGAACACATTAAACAAACCAATTTCTAATGATACGTAGCTGGTCTCTTGAGATATTTTACAGCAATAGAGGTTTATAACTAATGCACTTCTCATCAAATTGCTTGTTTTATCTTAAGCATCCAATTTAACTTCAAACTGCAGATCAGCTTAAGGAGACCCAGTCTGACAGAAGTGCTTGGGCATGCTCAGATCCAACAATGCTGAAGGGTCATGTGCAGTGGCACAAGGATGGACTGGCTGTTCTTTCTTCCCCACTGTGGCACTGCATGGTCATGGTCAGTACCAAAATCCAGGAATACAAATACCCAGGGGGAATTGGACACAGGGGATCAGATGAAAATTATCATAAAAGCAGGCATGTTCTATTTTAGGCAGCCCTCAGAGAATTTACCAGCCTACTAACCATAGCACAACATTTCTCAAATGAAGTCTGCAAGTCTGAAGAAGCTGCATTAAAGATGTGTTCAAAAACTACACTATTCCTCTTTGTCTATCTAAGTAAAAACCTTTCATACCTCTTGTCCTTTGGTCAAACTGGTGTTATCCTAAGTGTGTGCAAGGCCTGAGATTTCATAAGTTTTTAAATAATCAAAGTGGAGTGCCCTAGGTTGGCTTCTCAGTCTCAATACTTACAGTTTCTGTATCTGGCACTTTGTGTGGCTGCAGCCCAAATTCCAAGTTCTTAACTTTAATTCCAAAAACTTCTTTACTAAAAATTTCATAAATACCTAAAATGAAAATATAGGGTAAGTGGGCAAATAAAAAAGCTACTGACAGGAAAAAAAACATTTAAAAGTAAAAGTTCTCACATTTTCCATTAAAAGCTGCTATACGAGGTTTATACTTTTGTAGCTTCTGCATCAGAATTCGCCCTCCTTCCCGAAACTCTTTGCTAAAAGACAAAGTACTCAAAATTACAATCACAACTATTAATTCATTAACAAGCCTGATATTTCCCTTTGTTGCCTTACCTGGAGAGGTCTTTGCTGCCAGGTGTTGTCCTTTCAACCATGTTTGTAAATCCAATCCCGTATTTGTGTGGCAAGGTATGATCATCCATGTGGTTCAGCTGTTCATTACTTAGACCAGACATGAACAGACACTTCCCTGTGAAGCAGGAAGACAGATATGCATTTGCCTTTTTCCAAGGAAAAGAAAACAGAACTAAAATATTGGAGTACTGGAATGCTAAAGGAAGAATCTAGTTTAACAAAGTATCAGTTAATTAGGGAAGGCTACTGCCCTATCCAGAAACGTTTAAAATAGCCAGTATTACTTTATGTATTCCAGGAGGGCAGAATGGCCCCAGTGAACAGGAATTCCTCATCATGATCCTGCAAACTAGTCTTTTATCCTAAAAACTCAGTACAGAGCTTCAGATTTTGTGATTCACATAAGCAGCAATCAATGGAATTAGGGAGGAAATTGTGGCAAATACAACGTGTCAGCTTTCTTTAACAATCTTGCCATTGCTTTTCCTTGTACTGGGCCTCTCTGACAGAACCCCTTGTCTTGAACTCTTATTTAGCATATAAAAATCCCTCTCTGAAGGAAAAAAAACCCCTCCAATAAGCCAAAACCCAAGAGAAAAAAGCCCAAACTAGTCTAACTAAAATGTCACAAGTTGTAACAAAGTTCTGCAAATGCTAAAAGAAGAAATGAAAACAAAAACGTACAAAAATGGTTTCCAGGTCCTGGGTAATGATGTCCTTTGTAAGCTGCCATCAGGCCAGGGTTTATGCCAATCTACAAAGATACAAGTCCATTTAAACAATGACAACATGGCTTGCTAATCAAGAATTTAATCAAGTTACCTCAGGATGCTTATTCAATTCTCTCTTAGTTACTCTTATTAAACAAAAACATATTAATGGCACCTTTCACCATTATTTCAAAAAACCCGACAATTTTGCAGCAGTGCCTCATTTAGATGTGCAAGGTCAAAAGAGCAGCTCAGAGGGTGCAAAGCTTCCAGGAAATAAAGCACTGAGTTATGGGCTCTCATGAATCTGTACTGAATGTGAGCCTTAGATTTCTCAGAAATTAGGACTAAGTTACTATGGCTTTAACAGAAAATGCAAAGTAGCTCTGTACACAGGAAACAGTTTATGTACTTTATCTTGCAAGATCTTGCCATATAAGTAATATAAATGAGTAAGCAGAAAGAGTGTAAATCATAACAAGTAAATACAAGACTTTTCTACCTAATCTTGTAACTCTGAATTACTCACTATTACAATGTCCAGATCAAAGGTCAAAATATCAGGCAAAGTCTTGGTCAGTAGTTCAGCTTCAGATACACCATTAAAACGGTCCACTTTTCTTTTGACTTTAAAAGTATCTGTTATCTTTTCTTGTTTGCCTTTTGACTTGGTTGTTTTTTCTTTTTTAGCAGCAGGCTTTTTGGGTTGCTTTGGCTCAGTTGCTTTGGCTTTTCTTTTCCTTCCCCCTTTTTTAACTTCTGAAACACACAACAAATACTCTTTTTGTACATTTCCAATGCTGCACCGTGGATATTCAAATAGATTCAGCTATGTATGGATACAGAGAGAAATCGAAGAGGTAACCTTACCTTCAAAATTCATTAATTTAAACAACACACATGAAGCTTCTTCAACTTCTGGCTCTTAAAAATTTAGAGATTCAGGCAGCACAGGCACTGGCCATGACATGACCACCCAGAGATCGCTCTCTCTCTCTCTCTCTCTCTCTCTCTCTCTCTCTCTCTCTGTTCATTAATAACATTGAACAGTGTCACTTTCCAACAGTTTCTATTTGTTTAAACAAGCCACACTAAATGAAACAATTTTTAGAAACAAATTCCCTATCTGTGATTACTACAACAAACTAAGCAACCATTCAAACAAAAATATTTAAAATAAACAGTGTTACACTGTACTTCTCTTGCAGAAAGTTAAAAAACAGGTATTTTGAAGCCAGAATTTAAAAAAAAAACCTTTCTCTATACAATATTAAAATCCATGACTTCGGCTAAAATAACGGATTTACCTATTGAAAAAAAATCTGCTTTACTTGGTACAAGATAATTATGTGAGACTGAACAATGTGCATACATTCACATGAGTTTACTTCCTGTCTTTTTAATTGTCTGTTAGAACACATTTCTTGAAGAATACAATTAATCAATACTTCTGCAGTGAGCATCAAGGAAAGGAAATCCAATAAGTTCAAGGAAGCAGTTTAAGAGCAATATTTTTTTCCCAATCAATTACTCTCACTTCAGCTCACTAGCACAGCCCAGTCAAGCTACCTTTTGGAGGCTCCTGAGCAATGTTTGGCTCTGGAATGCCCTCTAGAGTCGGCTGCTCGGCCATCATTTCCATGTTGGGCACTGCACTCATCATCTGATGGAAGGGGAACGAGTAAAACGCTTGAGCTTGCTGAAGATAAGCGTAGTATCTTAGGGAGAAAGAGAGAAGTAATTTATCAACAATTTAGAAACTTACTGATGTATCAAACAGAAAAGTTTGATGTAAACATCAAATTTTATCAAGGCTGGCATGTACTACATACATGTTCTCTGATGAGTCTGCTAACAAGGCACTAAATTATCCACACCATCAAAGCAGTCTGGCTGCTTAGCTGGTATCAGTTAACCCTAGCATTAACAGCACAGTTCTCTTGTGATTGCTATGATGTGGAATTAACACAGCATTTGTAAGGGAAGAGTAGAGCTTTTCTCTCTCTCTCTCTTTTTTTTTTTTTTTTTTGGTAAAAACACTGCAGCACACATTTCCAAAGCAAACTGTCTATCAAACAGACCAACAATTTACAATGCATGTTGAGCAAAAGCTCTCTGGACTTCCACAAGTTTCCCAAATTTTAGATCTTTTTTATGTGGTATCAGTTGTTTGATCTGGTAAGATACAGAATGGATGAATCACTCAGGGCTATAAAGCACTACGAACACACAGAGCATTTGTTACTATGCAGATTATTAAACAGCTTTAACAAATTGCGTGGCAGATGTTGTCCCGCTATCAAACACTGGATCCCAACACAAGGATTGACTTATTCTACATGGAAGTGCTCACACACACAGAGATCCTGTCTCCTTCTGTGCATAAAGACATTTTTCCATAGTCAGCGCTCTCCCTCCACACATTTGTTAGTCATACACAGCCCTCACACCCATTTCTGCTTTATTCTGTCACTCCTTTCTACCTACGCAGCCACCTTCTTGTCCATAGTTTCTACTGCCTTACAAGTACATAGAAAGGACTTGGTGAACAGTATATTTTCAGGAAATAATTTTATAATCTCAGACCTATAATTAAAAACACCAAATGAGTTTTAGATACAGAGATATTTGTTCAAGAAGGCCAATGGCATCCTGTATTAGCAACAGTGTGGCCAGCAGGACCAGGGCAGGGATTGTCCCCCTGGACTTGGCATTGCTGTGGCCACATCTTGAGTGCTGTGTTGAGTTTTGGGCCTCTCACTACAGGAAGGTGCTGGAGCGTATCCAGAGAAGGGCAACAGATCTGGGGAAAGTTCTGGAGCAGCTGAGGGAGCTGGGGATGTTTACCCCAGAGAACAGGAAGCTCAGGAGTGATCACTCTCCACCACCATCTGAAAAGAAGTTGAAGCCGGATTGGTCTCAAACAACAAGTGACAAGACAAGGGGAAATGACCTCATGTTGTGCCAAGTGAGGTTTAGATTGGGTATTAGGACAAATTTCTCCATGGAAAGGGTTGCCAACTATTGGAATAGGCTGCCCACGGAATTGTCTGAGTCACCACGCGGGAGGTATTTAGAAGATT
Organism: Turdus rufiventris; assembly: GCA_013186435.1. Classification (NCBI taxonomy): domain Eukaryota; kingdom Metazoa; phylum Chordata; class Aves; order Passeriformes; family Turdidae; genus Turdus; species Turdus rufiventris. Next base: position 5,735,055 of record PYHW01009762.1, on the reverse strand, counting down.
ATGTAGATATGTAAATTTATGGACAGGGTTTAGTGGTGGGCTTGGCAGTGCTGGGTTAATGGCTGGATTCCATGATCTTAGAGGTCTTATCCAACCCAAATGATTCTGATTTTAAATTTCTCAAAGGGAACATTCCCTACTACACACTGGGGTTTTAAGAGACCTACTGTAAATCAGTCTTATGCAAGAAAAACCCACAGTCTTGTGATCAAGCCACTAATTTTAACCCAAAATTTTAACTCCTGAAACAAGGAGAAAAAATATGAACATCAGTCTGTCAGGGAAGTTGCCTAACAAAGCTACAGGAGATTTTCTGAGTACAGGGAATACCTTAAACCCTCTGCTGGGAGAGCTTCATTTTATATAAAAATACTTGTGCAATTAGTGAACCAAACTAAACTGATTTTCAGATTTGTATTGAGAAACACGCGAGAAACTGAGACATGAACAATCCAGCTCATAATGTAATAAAAGCTTAATCACACAGACCAGAACAGAGTGAGTAAGAAAAACGTGAAAGCATCTAACCTAAGACCAGATATCTTTTTGTAATACAGACCTTCTAATACTTTAGGCTAAATTTCTTGCGTGGGTTCAGAAACACTTTTTTTTTTTTTTTTTTTTTTTTGTTACTGGTGTATATATATCATAGAACATTTAAATAAGTACTTTCAGTATCACGAGGAAAAGGTAGTGATTTATTCGTCCCCCTTCCCTTCAGTTCAAGCTTTTTTTCCTCCCCCCTCCCGCCTCCGTTCATGCTAAAAACAAAGGGGGAAAAAAGAAAAAGGTAAATAAAAAGATATGTTCACTGGAACAAAACCGGCTATCAAGTAATTTTCAAATCCCCTTCGGAACGGGGACACGATCGCGCCCCGCGCTGCCCGCGGCCGCCGCGCTCCCCCAGCCGCGGCCCGGGAGCGACTCCCCTCCCTCCCTCTTTGTGCCCAGGGAAAGGGGAGGGAGGCGACCGCCACAGCCCGGCCCCGGCGGCCGCGGGGAAGGAGGAGAAGGACAACGGGCCCACTGCGGGCGCCGCCGGTACCTGCCCAGCTCCGGGCCCTCCATGCCCTCGGGCCGCACCGCGGGGCCGTCGCTGTCGCCGCGGTTGTCGCCGCCGGTCGCCCCCGCGCGCCCCCCCGAGCCGCCCGGCGGCCCCGCTCACGTGACCGCACCGGCCAATGGGGGCGCAGGGCGGGGCCGCGGCCGCCCCGGGCGGGGGGCGTGAGGGGGCGGCCGGCCCGCGCTGCGGGCGCTGTGTCGCGACTCACCCCGCCTGGCGCGATGCTCCCCGGTGAGGACGGGCCTCCGCACCCGCTTCCCTCTTCCCTCTTCCCTGTTCCCTTCCCCCTCCCCCTCCCGGCGGCGGCGGGGATGACGCACGTCCGGCGCGGTCCGTGCACAGGGCCCGCCCCCGCAGCCATGCCCGCCGGCGTGCCCTGGGCCATGTACCTGCGGGCGCTGGCGGCCAGCATGCTGGCCATGTTCGCGGGGGCCGAGGTCGTGCACAGGTACTACAGGCCTGACCTTGTAAGTGCTCGGAGGGTCGCTGGTAGCGTGTGTGTGTGGGATGGAGGGTCTGAGCAGAAGCGGTGCCTCGGGAAGGTCTCCGGCCTGGCGGGGGACAGAGAGCAGCCTCTGCAGGGGCTTTGGCCAGGCCGCCAGGACTTCACTGTGTCCCGTTCTGGGCTCCTCAGTACAAGAAAGACAAGGAGCTACTGGAGCGGGTCCAGTGGAGGGTCACGAAGATGATGCAGGGTCTTCAGCGCCTCTCGGGAGGGATGACTGAGAGGGGACCTCATTACTGCTTATAAATATCTCAGAGGTGGGTGCCAAGAGGATGGTGCCAGAGTCCTTACAGCGACAGGATGAGGAGCAAAGGCCATAAACTAAACCACGAGAAGATTCACCTCAACATGAGGAAGGACTTCTTTCCATTGAGGGTAGCAGAGCGCTGGAACAGGCTGCCCGGGGAGGGAGTCTCCCTCTCTGGACACATTCGAAACCCACCTGGACATGTTCCTGTGTGATCTGCTCTAGGTGACCCTGCTTGGCAGGGGCTTGGACTGGATGATCTCAAGAGGTGCTTTCCAGCTCTAACAATTCTGTGGTTCCGTGACTCCTCTGGGGAGTTACCTCTGCTCAGGACATAGTACCATGTGTCGAGAAGGGATCTCTGCTGTGGGAAGCTGGGTTTTGAAAAGAGCGTGCAAAAGTGGCGAGAAGGGGCTGTACTAGGTTTGAATAGACTTTGTTTCCTCCAGTAATGGAAATGAAGGCAACCAAAAGTTGACATTAGAAATTAGAATGGCAAGGCTGTCAAAATTACAGACACATAACTAAACTCTAATTGAGACCATCCACTAGCGATAAAAATGGTTTGGTTTAGCCTCTTGGAGGCCTGACTTGGAAGCTTTCTCCCATCCTCCTGCTTATGTATACTTATTGGGTTTTTTAATTCTCTGGATTATTTTCAAATGGGAAATAAGTTTTAAAAAATTACCATGCTTGAGCTGTCAGCTCAAAATTTAGGCAATGAGGCTTCAATCATTGATAGATGCATTAGAATCTATGTGTTTGAGTAGTCTCTACTATAGCCTTTATTGCAGGCAAATAGACATTCAGAGTGATCAAATGATCTATATCTCTTAAGTAGCATGAATTTTGAGGAGGTGCAGTTCTTGAAGTATCATGTGATCTGGTACCTTTTAAAATTTTCATCTCCAGTTTCAGTGCTTTCATTTTCAGTGCAGTAGAAGCAGTAAAACACTTTCTTCTATCATCAAGAGTATCTGTGGAAACTTCAACTGTGCTGGAATATCTCTACCAAACTCGCTCTAATGGCAAAAAGAAACTTTGCCCTTTTAAAACAAACTGTCCATTCTTTCTTTTATCTTGGCTTTTTTTTTTTTCAAATTGTATTTTGCTACTTTAAAATAAGTCCAATTACAAAAAGCGAATAATTCTTAAGGTGTTTAGCATGTAGGAATTACATTCCACTCAGAAAAGAGAGCGATAAAATCACAGTTTAGCTGTCGCACTCTTCCGGAGTAAGCCCATTTACTTTGTTGGGAGTTTAGTTTTTCCTCTGTGACAACACTAATACCTTTCTCTGTTTTTAATAGAGCATACCTGAAATACCTCCTAAGCCTGGAGAACTGAGAACAGAACTGTTGGGTCTGAAAGAAAGATCAAGAGAAGTTCAGACTTCACAAGAGTGACCGGAGTTTATTTTCATTGTGAAAACTAGAACTGATAAGATATTTATCCAACTGCTCAAGTTGCAGAAATACCTATGTGAAATCCTATGCTCCTGTAATGTGTTTTTGCTTTCCTTTAAGCAGAATTGCAGGCAGCATTATAAATAAACATACAGCGAATACTGTTGATAAAAGTCCCATCAGTTGTATGCCAAAATGCTTGTGAGTTCTTAAATCTGGATTGCATTTTAAGTATCCTTCAGAATAAGGTGTCAAACCATGACAGATTTATCACTGGCAGGATATCTGCTTTGGTCCACTAAGGCTGATATCTTACAGGTTGGTCATCTCAGTTAAAATAGGGCAAATACATACAGGTTTGTTTGTGCTCCATTTGGGCATCTTCATCTGTCTATGGCTGCTTTTGATAGGTGTAAATATTCAAAACTCTGAAATAACAAATGTGGGTTTACCTTTCAGTCTGGAAATAGAATCACCACATCACTCTTGCATCAGGAACTCGGAAGATGCAGACTCACCATCCTGTGAAGGTGGCCTCAACAACCCAGTTTTGAATGGTACAATATAGAGCTTGGGAAGGTTGGGATTGCTTTCCCTTGAGAAAGATGCCAGCACAAGGCACAGGCTTCATCCTCGGTCGTCACTTAATTTTAACTTAAAAAACATAGTCTGACAAATTACCCAGTAAGCAAACAAAAAGCTTCCTAATTCCTACTACCAAAATACTCGGAAATGTTGTAAGAGCAGAGGGATCCAGAAATAATCACTGAAAGTGCTACATTTATATCAGTTCTGGCTATGAAGCTATTATTTTATTTATGCCTGCATAAGCTGGAGTGTTTTTCCTAGGAAGAAAGGTTTATAGTTCTTACGCATGTGTATGTGCTCTCACGAAGTTTTACAGCTGTTGATGGGATGAACTCCTCTCCTGCCCACGTGTGCACTTTTTATATAAACTACATCACATCCCCTCTCAGGCACCTTTATCAATGCCAGCAGGCATTGAGAGAGAGGCTCTGGTAAAACACAGGTGTTAAACCCAAACTCAATCTATCAACGCAAACATCTTAATAGATCCACTTCTGGTGAAAAGACTTTTTCCTTTACTGCACATAAACAAAGCTGAGATTGGCAACCTCCCACTTTAACAGAAGATAAAGTTCATTGAAAATAGGACAGTTCAGCAGTACTTTTGTTGTTCTAGCTGGGGCAGGAGCAGCAGTTTTTTGATGATCCCTTTAACAAGCCAGCATTTACCAGCCCTTGCACTGTTACACTTTGTCAGATTATCACCTTTTATGTTGTTGACTTCTGACATCAAAGATGCATTTCTCTCTATTTTCTAAAGGTTTCTCGGATGTAAAAGCTGCAGAGGGAAGTTTCTGCTAATTAGGCTTGGATTTCTAAGTGTGTCCTGCTGTTACTGGAAACTGAGCAATAGGGAGCTCAGCCTTTTCCAGCAGGAAATGAGGGAAATGTCCTCATTAGTGCCCATCTAGGAATAGCAAAGCTGACACTGCACCAAGTTTTAACAGCAGAGGTTACAGCAGCACTGGAAGAAACAGTGCTGACTGGGAGACACTTCCACTACTGACATCATTTTGATTCAGAGCTGGCAAATAAAGAAGTAAACTTACAAGTGCATTTTGTGCTTATTAATAGCAAACACTTGTCACTGCAGGGTGTAGAGAAAGCAGCTGGACCACAGTTATGTTGCACATGATACTCACAGCTGAAGTATATGAAGAAGCACAAAGCGTAACTCTCAAGTATGTTCTTTATTATTTCTGAAATTCAATCAGTTTTGTCACCCTCAAAACAATCAAAGCAACAAGAACTTCAGCTATACAACAGAACAAAGTTTGCTTGAATCTTCAAGTAGTTTACAGATGAAGAATACTGGAGGAGGGGCCACACTACACTTCCAATAGGCCCTTTTGGGTTGTTAGGCAAAATCTTTCCCAACCACACAGAATGTGGGAGAAACCTTTGCTCCTCAGAGGTCAAATAGGTGTGGGTGGTAAGAATACATTTCTGAGTGTATCACTGAAAATAAGTGATACTTTAGGAGGCTGATTGCTACAGAGTAGAGTTTCACTGCTATGGTAAGGGGAAGGTGCCCCTGCTCTATTCAGTAACTCGCTACCAAAAGTTGCTTCTAAAGCTGGCAGTGCCAGCTGCTGAGACTGTCGTTAGACCACTCATCCTGGGCTTCTCTAGGATACCACTGCCGTGAGCAGAAACCAGAGTGCCCCAAACGCCCTCAAGAACCCTCCAAACCAAACTTCCTTTCCTTGACATCTCAAGCTTCAATCCAACTCTCTAAACCCTAACACAATAACCACACTGATACATGGCAAGTATATACTCCAGGCACTATAAAAGCCCAGTAAATGGAAAACAAGTTATTCAGGTCAGTGTTTAGTGTCCCCACTTAATAAGCCTATTTTGCTTCAGATTACAGAAACTTGTAACTTAACAGAAGTTCTGTTAAAACAGAAAAGATTGGTTCGTAAGAAGAAATTGCTGTGCAGAAGCACCACTCCTAGCATCCTTCCACATGAGAAGGCAAAAAAAATTCCCCCAAACTCTCACTGTAAATGCTTTCTACCAGGTTTAAAAGTAGAGGCACTAGTGAGAAAATGTGATTTTATGTAGTGGTTGGATGAAACACTAACAATGAATGGAAGTTCAACATGTCTACAACAAACCAGGTTTAGCTTCAGTCACATCAAGTGTCTACAGTGCTTTAGCATAAGAGACCTAGAATAAGAGTGAAAACATTTAGGAGTAATAGCATTAAGAAAATGTGAAGACGACTTCCACCTTGAAAAAAACCTGTAGAAAACAGAACTGCTGTAGCTACATAAGTCAAAGGCAGGGTTTCCAAGTGCCAGAGAGGATTGTACCAGGTCACAGGCAGTAAGACAGTTCTGGTGGGAGTTGTCTATGTATTTGGTGAAAGGAAATGCTTTTCCCCAACCCCTCATCTGTAAAGCTTCTGCTGCCTATTCTGTGGAGTCAAGTCACAGAGTGCAGCACAAGCTGTCAAGGCTTCACTTCCAATGCCATTCTTAAACACCCAATCACTTTCTCAGGCTTGCAGGAGATAGCTAACTTAAACACTTGTTTCAACTAGCAAGTTTAGTACAGCTCCCAGCTACCAGGTGTATTTGGCTAAGCAGCTCAGCAGGTTTGTAAACATAAATCCCAGGCCCAGGCAGATGCTACACAAGTAGGTGTGACTGTGCCAGCATGGGGATGCCCAAAGAAGAGCCTGTTTGCACAAAGGAACTCAACACTCAGGACCATGCCTTCACTTCTTTCTGCCAGCCCACAGGATGAGCGTGCTAGGTATACATTTAGAGTTTGTGGTGTTTGGGAACATTTTATTTTGTACATGACAAGATTTTACACCAAGTCAGTTAAATAATACAAATTTACATTCATGAGGAATGTTTTTAGAAAAGTGAACTTAAAAAAAATACCTCCTTTACCCTTAAAAGCCCATACCATCCCTCAACATTTTACAGTGGAAAAAAACAAAACAATCTAATTCACATTCCCTCTTAACCCCCCAATACAGGACAGTAGTTGAGTGCAGTTTACAGTTCATCTTTCACATCTGTGGATTCCTGTGAAGACAAAAAAAAAATAATCAGAATATTACTTTTTGAAAGTGGAAAAAGGCTACAAGAACTGTCCCAGAAGAACAGAAATTTATATTACTGTCATTGCAGGCTATACTGCTGTGCAAACATAACAGTAGTGGCATTAAGATCAAGTAGGTATAGTACAACAAACACTATTTCTCAAATTTATTCTTACCTAATCTGACATTTAACAGTAGGAAATTACATTGCTATAAACCATATATTTGCAGTAGTCACAGGATATGATCTTGCAAGTCTCTTCCAAAAGGAGTGCAAGAAAGGAGGCCCAGCTAGGACCTCACAACAAGTTGACAAGTTAGTATTATCAAGAAGCTATGGTATTAGAAGAGTTCAGCATAACAAGCATATATCAAGACATAATTACAATTGCAGACATGAGCTAAGTGAAGGCAGATTTCACATGACAAGTGAAGTGTTCAGAAGCAATGGTGTTGTCTGTACTGGTGTTCCAAGCCTGTATTGTAAGCATTTAAGATTACACCCTTGCTGATTTGTTCATGTTTTTGCCCACAAGCTGTGGAAATACCACGGATAATTATCTTCACTAGAGGATCTGCCGCCCTTTTCTTGCCACAGGGCACTGTTATCTCTAAAGCCAAATTTAGCTCCAGCTTTTAACATACCTCAGAGGGTCATCTTTTTACAATACAGTTTAATAATAAATTTGTACTGCAGTTTTTTTCCCCTCCAAGAAAAGCCTGTAACACCTGACACTGAAATTAATGTCATGAACAGCTAAATGAACAACTTCATTGCCAGGTAGCACCCACAAAGCTGCACATAAATATATTGGCAAGCAAGTATCAAATTTGAGACCCTACCGTCTGTGTTTCACTGTCCTCAGCATCAGCATCCACTTCATCTTCATCCTGCTCTGCCTCGTCAGCTGCATCTTCAGGCTCTTCAGGTTCCTCATCCACCTGTACACAAAGGTCACAAGCAATTTGCTTTACTTGCTTAGGTTGTATAACTAGTTGTGCACTAGCTAAATACAGGCTATGGAAGAATTCACTATCATTTCCTAACATTTGCCACACACTCCCTGAAGGAAAAAGATCTGATCCACTCCAGCAGAACAGCCAGCAGAGGTTCTTGCACAGTGTTATGAACCTGCATTACATGTACCCACTTAGGAATTTCTCCATTTGAGAGATGGGGCCAAAGGCCTGTGTACCCAGTTTAGTCCTGTAGAGCCAGCACTTAATTAAGGACAGGAACATACTCGAGGAAGCATAATGAAATAGCAAAATCTCAATTAACTACAAAGAGCAAGGGAGAACATGAATATTAAGTACAGACTCATAGCTGAACTTTTGGAGGCCCACTTAAGTGCAGGAAGCTGGATATATTTATTTTTATGCAATTGAATCAAGCAGGTGCACTAAGACAGAGCAGGAATAAGTCAACTATCAGCCCAAGTGGAAGACAAACTAACCTTTGCATCCAGGTCAATGTTTAAACTCAAACGAAGCATCCTTTCTATTCTGTCTCCATATTCCTTAGTGTCTGGCAACATATATCCTGATCTCAGAGTTGCAGTTTCAAACAACACCACTGCAAGATCTGAAACAGTTTTGTCATCTTCATTTTCCTAAAATGGAAGAACACCAGAAAATCAAACCAGACCTGTTAAAGCAGGTTGCATGCAACCAAGTCAGTCAATGTTTCACTACTGTTATTCATTTACCTTGACTCGCCTCAGCATGTCCTTGATCAGTGGATGCCTGGGGTTAATTTCAAATGTCTTCTTTTGGCTGGCATAGTAACTGAGAAAAGAAATTACAGCACTAAGTTTCAAAGTACAGGACCCAATCATATCTTTAAATCTACGTACACTGGTTATAGTCACAGTAACAAGTGCAATCCCCCCCCCCTTAAATACTGGTGTAACTGTAAAAAGCATTCAAGTTACTAAGTTCATCTTCTCTTGTCAATAAACGGCAGTTACCAAATGCCACTAATAAGTTTTGCTCGCCAGGCAGTTTTACATATTGGGCTTGAAAACAACAGTTCAAGGCTAGGCTATAAGCGAGACTAGCTTAATTGTAAATGACATTAAAAACACCCAGGATCATCTGAGCAGGGTGGCTACATCAACTGCCTTTCATGTCTGCCGCTACAGAACTGGAAACTTACTTTGTGGATATATCCTTCCCAGTCTGGTAAGCTTGAGCCTTCATGATTCTTTCCATGTTACCAGACCATCCATACTGACTAGCCACGAGAGCACATGGCGATTCGGTTAAACGTTGAGACAGCACAGCTTTTTCAATCTGTAGAAAAAAACAAACCCCAAAACACCTCAATGTTAGTTCACAGAGCTAGTAGCTTATAACATTTAATAAAGTAAATAACTTTGTATTTTCCTGTCAATTTAAGAATTTCTAAAAAAATGTCTAAAATGACATTCTGACTCATTATCTTCCTGAATAAAGATGTTATCCATAAAAGTTTAGCCATGAAGACAGAAATTACTGCCAAGTTTGTGCTCAAATAACCTGCAAGGTATATTGTAACAAGTATGAGTAAAAAAAAATCACTACACATTACAGTATTTTACCTTGTCTTTGAGAGCTTTGTCTTTCATCCAGTTTAAGAGGGGTTCAAATTCCTTTTCCAAGGCTTCCCGACTCTCTTTAGACTTTTCACTTTCTTCAAACTTAACTCCTTCTTTTGCTACATTCTGAAACCTCTTGCCATCAAACTCTGGCAAAGCCTGAATACAGTATTCATCTACAGGTTCAGTCAGATAGATCACTTCATAGCCCTTTTTCAGCAGACGCTCAACAAATGGCGAGGACTCAGCCTAGGATGAAAACATTTAATATGTCAGTTTAATTGAATTGGTAGCAGAAGCTATCAAAACCTGTACAACTATCTAGCAAATACTGGTACCAGAAAAACCAAACTGTAGTAGTAACAAACATGGGAGTCTCCACATTTACAGTAAGTGCACAATTCATGGGATTTATGGTACTAAAACTACAAGCTGTAATATGCTGTACCCCTTTCCTCTTCCTTTCACTCTTACATACCTCCTTTCTGCTGGCACCAGCCATGAAATAGATCTTGTCTTGCTTCTCTTTCATTCTTTCCACATACTGATCAAGGCTTGTGAGGTTAGTCTCATGATGAGAGGACTGGAAGCGCAGAAGTTTAGCAAGTCTGGTACGATTTGAGTGATCCTCAATAACACCAAGCTTCACATTAGTACCAAACTCTTTCCAGAATGTGTCATTGTATTTTTCCTCTGCAATTTTCTTGATCATATCAAGAGTTTTGCGAACAAGTTTCTTTCTGATCACCTAAAAAAAAAAAAAGCAATAGTGAGTTACAGCAATAAGTAATTGGAATAGCCCTCAATGCAACCTCACTTCAAAGAGCAGATTTCACTTCGCATCCCTGATCTGAAGTATACAGGTAGTTTGGAAACAGCAATTCTAGAGTTTCCTTTACATTAACTTCAGTCATGTAACAAAATTCACCAAGCTATTAAGTCTTCTAAACGTTGCTGCTGTTATGTGCTTACACTGAAGGAATTTAAAACCAATTAGCTTACCTTTAACAATTTATGCTGCTGAAGTGTTTCACGGGATACATTCAAAGGAAGATCATCAGAATCCACCTAATTGAGAAAGAAAGTTTTAAGTATATCAAGCAGTATTTGAAACTGAAAAAAGAAATTAAATGCAAGGTTTTATAATACTTACAACACCCTTAACAAAGTTAAGGTACTTGGGCATCATGTCATGGAAATCATCAGTGATGAACACTCTTCGAACGTACAGCTGAATTACAAGAGCAGAGAGCACCCAAGTTAAAGTTACTTTAGGGTTTTTCTTTTCCACAAAACCATACCCACACACTTTTCTGTCCTACCTTAATGAAATCACTTTTTTTGGATCCATATTCATCAAACAGTCCACGTGGAGCAGAATTAGGAACAAACAAGATGGATTTGAAAGTCACCTCCCCTTCAGCAGTGAAGTGGATGTATGCCATTGGGTCATCATGTTCCTGTAAAGAGAGAATGCTTTTAATTGACATGGGGAAAACGCCAGTGAGTCAATACATTTCCAATAATAACATGAGTTTGGCAGATAACCGCAATTATTTTACAACTAATCAACCTAACCACGCTTTGTTAGAGTCTATCGTGGAGACAAAAGTTTAAGTTACAAGAGCAGAGTTATTAATGTAAAAAGAGCCTTCCTAAGTAACTTTCCTGGAGACCTCCCAAGTTTTGCTGGATTTAACAAGCCAGTCATTAAACAGTTACCAACAGGACAACAACGAATACAGAGTATCATCATATCACAGTTAAGATACTCTTGAGTAACACATTACACTGTACTGATACAAAGACAACACTTCTAGACAACTCTGTCTCCCTCCTTTTTTCCACTAGGTGCAACAAAGAGGACAACCCTCAGACTAAATACAAATTCCTGCATCAACATTTAAATGCATCAGTAAGTTCCACATGAGCTGCAACATAATACTTGCCAAATCTAGACTAATCAACACCTGAATGGCAGTAACTTCTCTCTGGAAAAAAAGATGAATTCCTGACTGAGATGTTATACCTTCCAGGCTTTCTGCAGTTCCATCTACTGACAGCAATTAATTAATTCTTCAGAAATAGCCCATCCTGTAAGCACTCAGTTTTATTTGCATAGCAAGAGATACTATAGCAAACCTCTTGCTTTGGAATGATCTTGAGGCTCAGAGCTTACCTTAGAAAAGGTTTTGTAAAAAGCTTTGTATTCATCTTCTTCAACTTCTTTAGATGGTCTCTGCCAGATTGGTTTTATGTCATTCATGAGCTCCCAATCCCAGACAGTCTTTTCAACCTAGGTAAATAAACAGTAGTATAAAAGACTCATTCTTTACTTCAGGTTAGGCCAATTAAAGGCACACCACTGAAGCCAAAACATAAAATAGCATGTAAAAATCCCAAACGTGCTTTCTAATTTACAAAATTATGCAATGACCTGGACTGTCTCATTTTAAATACACACACTAGTGCAACACATGGGAACAAAACTTCAGTCTACAATGTAGTGTGTTCCACGTACATTTAACAAATTCACTAAGCACCAGTATTTCTATTTTAACACCACTCTGGAAAAAATCTTCCCAGCAGAGTATATTAAATTTAAACTCATCGACAGTGTCAGATCACAGAATTCCACTACCATTTCAAGCAGTTCACGCAAGTACTTATAATTAGCTGTGACCACAGCTTCACAAGGCTACTGCCAATCATCTGCCTGACTTCTACCTAGTCTGTTTCATTTACAGTCTTCTACCATCTCACTTTAAAAGTATTTGCTTCTTGAAAGCACACATTACTGAAATGCACCTCTGCAAGACTACCTAGGAAAACTGCTGTCTATCTTGACATGAGTTACAGGACCCCAAGGCTAACAAAGCTTACCTTCTTAGTTTTTGGTTTCTTTTCTTCCTCCTCTTCTTCAACTGCTGCTTCATCATCTGTTTCTTCTTCTTTCTCCTTTGCTTCCTCCTCTTCAATGGGTTCTTCAACAGTCTCTGTCTAAAGAGACAACCAAAGGTGGGGATTTGAACACCTTGAGTTCCTACCAGATATGTCGTAGTATTCTCTCAAATAGCTTAATCTTTCACAGCACTAGCCTGACTTCTGCTGTTTGTCTATTACAAATTTCTCTACAGACAGTATTTTTCAGTTCCTTTTCATTAATACTTTCCTTCAATACACTGGGAAATCACCACACTCAAATTGAAGTTTTTCAATGCTTAGCACATAATGCTCATCAGAGACTTGGTGGATTTTAAGTTGGTGTTACACCAAGAAAACATCGCAACAGGCCTAAAATCTAAGACCTTGCCCTGGCTTTTTTTTTTTTTTTTTTGAAGGGCATCTAGCTATGGCTCTGCTTGAGATCTTAATAGAGCTTCCATCTACCAAAGCCAGTGGAAAAAAACTCCTTATTATTAATTAGCAGTGTTTTTTCCTTTGGTAAAGCTCTTTGAGACAAAAAAAAATCCCAAATTCCTTTGAAGTTTGTGATTTTAGCAACAACCAGCACTTTGGAAAAAACAAAAAAAAAACCCTAGTAAAATAGCCAAAATAGTCAGGAAAAGAAGAATTTCAGGAATCAGACAAGAAGCAGCTCCATGGCAGGCCCTCAGCCTTCATAAAAGATCTGGCCAGACAGCAGTTGTAACCAAACAAAACTCAGTGAAATACACTTACCTTGCTGCTCCATACATATATGGGGAAGTTTATGAACTGGGAGTACTTCTTCACTAGATTTTTAACAGTGTCCAGCTCAAGGTAATCAGATGCTTCCTCCTTCAAGACGAGGCTAAAGAAAAAAAAAACCCAAAAAACCCCAAATCTTTTAAAATGCTGGACAAATATCCTGACAGTTTTATAGCAGAATATACATTTCTTATGCCACTAAGATTGACCAACTGAGCCCGAGCACAGTGCTCGCTCATGAGTGGGGCAATCTGATTTTTGCTGCAGCTGTAGCAATTCAGATTTACGCAAGTGAGCTTTTTATTACTTCAGCTCCAAGTATCTCAAAAAAAGCACAATCCTTACCCAACTAGCAATTGTTTTCACTGGCTGAGGCAGAAGACAGGATTCAAGAATTTTAATTAAAACATCAAATAATATCAATACTTATCAGGATCTTGATGCACCCTCATGGACTTTACTTTAAACTAGAGCACCAAGATCAACTTTTTTATACTGAGTGCCTCCTCCTGAAAGACATCCTCTAAACTCAGACCAAATAAATTTACCTGCTCATGAAAGCAATGAAAACAGGAATAGCAAACTATCTCTAGTCTGAAATTTGCATCAGACCAGTCTGATATAAGAACAGCAGCCAGTTTCCAAGCAAAGCTCTACAGCCCCTGCATAGGTTTTGCCAGTGTTGAGTGACTGAATGAGCCTGAAGGCAGCTGAACTGTCTGGAATTACTTGCTGACAGTTGTCAAGACGTTCATAGCTTTGCTAGCTCATCTAACAAAGCATGAAGTGAACTGCATTTCTTTTTGGATGCCGTCTGTGTTTTGCATATTTCTATTAAACTGAGTAAAGCTGTATTACAAGAAATAAATCAGTCACAAAGCTAAAGTCACTCACATATTCCAACAAGCAAAGTGTACCCACACAACTTTTTTTATTTTAAGACTAAAGAAAATACTTACGTTATGGTTGTGCCACGTCCTAAGGTGTTCCCTCTTGGGTCATTGATCACAGAGAATTCATTTGAATCTGACTCCCAAATATGCTGAGTATCATTGTTGTGTTTTGATGTGACAATAACTCTGTCTGCTACTAAGAAAGCAGAATAAAAGCCAACACCAAACTGGCCAATTAACTCAGATGTTGACTGGCTATCATCCTGCATTTCAGTCATCTTGTTTAAGAATTCACTTGTACCAGACTTTGCAATGGTACCCAGGTTTTTCACTAACTCCTCCTTTGTCATGCCAATACCCGTGTCTGTAACATGAAGCATGTTCTTCTCTTTATCACACTGAAAAAAAGGGACAAAAATGCAGTTTGACTTCACTGAGTTTTAATACATGTCAAAGAAAAGCGGTACATAGCAGCTACTCAAATTCAAACATGCCTGGCTATAATAAACTTGCAGTAACTACAGAAATGAGGAAGACCTTCCTTCACAGTGGTCCAATACTTCAGTCGCTCTTTATAATACCAAAACCATATTTTTATCATTAAAAGAGGACTAGTCTTCGATGAAGTTAATTGCAAGGGTCTTCAGGTAGTTCTGGTTTGTATTTGCATCAATATTAAGCCAAAACCAGAAATTTAATGATGCAGTGTATTTTTACGTTCCTCCACCACTTCTTTGAAAGAGACATTTGTACTAATCCTTCTTACCTTGATTTTGACCGTAAGCTCCTCATTGCCAGCAAGAGCATTTTCATCAGTTAAGGATATCAACCGTATCTTATCTAAAGCATCTGAAGCATTTGAAATAAGCTCCCGCAGGAAAATCTGAAATAGAACACCAATAGTCAGGAATATCAGGAGAGAGACAGACACACCCCTTCCAAAATTCTAACATGATCTGCAGATGAAGGCACTAACCTCTTTATTTTTATATAAAGAATTGATAATTAGCTTCATCATTCTGTTCACTTCTGCTTGAAATGCAAACTTTTCAGATTTTTCTCTGATTTCTTTGATCTGGGATGCATTTAGGCCATCTAGTTGGATTGCTTCTTCCTCTCTGTTAGGACAGAGAAAAACTTTATCAAGGACTCTTGTCCACAAACAACATAACTAATTTAATTTTATCACAAAGCAGCAGCAATAACAATCACTGATGCAGCACAAAATTACATGATCAAATGAGTGAAGTGCAAGAGTGACCATCCTCAACTATATAACCATAGTCCTAAAATGTGAGTGAAAACTCATGCTTGCAAGTAAGACATTTTTTCATAAAAAATTCAGGGAACAATACACGCAAACTTAAAGCTACTGCCATCCTCAGCATGTAATGCACCTCACAGAAGGTGAGGCATTTCATGGCATAAAGCTATTTCATGCATAAGCACTAAATTGACACCATTTATGATATATTCGATAAAAACAAGATGAACATCTCTAAATCCAAGTTCTCAAACTCTTTTATTTAGAAAGAAATAGTCTTTTACAGCAATGTTCTGCTTCCTCCAGCTGACTAGATTTCTCTTTTGAATAGCATTCCCCGCTTACTTCTAAGGTAGTACTGGTGCTCAAATTGACCATTCCAAAATCAGGACACCCCAGCTACCAACCTCTGAACAACTTCATCATCCGTTCGAGACCCTTCTCTGCTTTTGCCCAAGTCATCTTCCACTGTCCCATCTACGTCCACCTCATCGGCTCTGACCGACACTGGGAAAACAAGGAAACTAGCGTTGAGCCCGACCCCACACTGCGCACTGCCCAACTTCAGCGCTCACCCCTCCCCACGTCTTCAGGCTCAGCCCAGCCCTCGAGTCCCCGCCACCCGTCCCCAGGGGAATTCAGCCCGACCGGAGACAAGGGAGATGGACAAGGGGAGGCCCGCTCCCACCCTCCGCCCCCACCCGTGACGGCGCATGAGCCGCGCGGCCGCCTCCCCCCGCCGCCCCGGTCCCGGAGAGGGCCAGGCCCGGGCAGGGCAGGCCGGGGCCCGAGCACCGCTTCCCCTGCCCGCGGGCGGACTGAGGGGTCCCGCCCAAGACCTCTCCTCGGCGGCCTCCGGCCCCCTCACCGCAGCGCACGGCGGGGGAAGGCGGCTGGGGGCGGCCTGCTGACTGGGACCCTGGCACCCCTCCGTCAGAACCTTCTAGAAACCCGTGGGTGCTCACCGGCCAGGAGCAGCACGCAGGCCAGAGCGAGCCCCCAGATCGACTTCATGGCGGCCGCAGTGACAAGAGAAGAGCCCCCGGCGCCGCCGCCCCGCGCAGCCGAGCCTGTCCCGCGCCGCCGCCGACCCCGTTGGAGCGGCCGCGGCCCTCCCCCACCGGCTTATCAACCCCCGGGTGGGGGGGGCCGCGCCACTCCGCCCAATAGGTGCCCACCACGCCAAACACGGAGCCAATGGGAAGCCCGGGCAGGCGGGGTCTGCAGCCGGCGCCGCCAATCGTGACTTTCCATGTGCGGTTTCCTGCGGTCGGAGCGTGGCCGGCGCCGATTGGCGGGCGGAGCGGCGCTCGGCCAATGGCGTGCGCGGGGGGGCGTGTCCAGCGCGGCCCCGCGCGGCGCCGCAATGAATGATCCGCGGTGTTTAACGGAGGGACCACGTGGGGCGCGGCCGCGGCAGCGACGGGGACCATCTCCGCACGGAACACCGCCTCCGACCGCTTCCGGGGGCACGCTCATCGGGGAGACGGGCGCTGTGGCAACGGGCACTTCCGGTCGCGGCGGCACCCCAGGGTACCGAGAGGAGCGAAGAGTCACGATTAGGGCCGTAATCAGCTGGGCCGAGCGGCGGGAGCATCGGTGGGGCGGACTGCCCAGGCCTGGGCTGCCGTAGCCGCCGGCAGTCCGCCCCACCGAGTGGGGGCCGTTCCCGTTTCTGCGCGCTGCATGCCGGGAGCTGTAGTTCGCGCTGGCGGTGCCCCGTGGCGCCCCCTGCCATGACTGGGGCCTCCCCGCAGGTGCTCGGGGTCTCTTTGCCCCGCTGTTGTCCTTGTGCCTCTGGCCTTGGCTCTCCGCTCCTCTTTGTGCCTCTACTGCCTCACACCACCGTGAGAGAAACCGGCTGCCTTCTGCCGAGCCTCTCTGGGGACGCTCGGTCCTGGTGAAGAGAAAATCAAGCCCGGTGGTTGGTAGCTCTCCCTCTTCTCTTCGTTTCCAGCGCTCCTCACGGTGACCATTCTCTCGGGAGCTCGTTAAGGCTCCTCAGCCTACCCTGGGTGTCCTGGTTTATCCACCCGCGGCCCTCCCTTCCCCCGTGGGGTGGCGGCTCCAGCACCTCAGGTGTGAGGGGACCCGGGACCTACCGGGCAGGGCCGGTGTGAGGGAGGGCAGCTGCGATCCGTGGCACACTGAAAGGGAGCCCTGCTGCTCCAGAGATGACACCTTCCCCATGCATTTCCAGTGTCACTGGCAGGGGCTGCAGCTTGGGACATGAAATGTGTGCAGCCTGTGCAACTTCTGCAGTACACCGCTGTTAGCAGCCTGTGTTAATAAGCTACTTGAAATAACTTACACCCCCCTTACCATCCTGAAAAAGTCTGCCCAGGCTTTCATATGCCTGTCACCTGTTTCATCTTACGTGTTTAACACTAGATGGAAAAAAACCTACCAAATACAAAGAAAACAAACTTGTAAGCAATGATTTAATGAACTTTGTACTTGGAGAGGAATATATTTGAAAGAGATTGATCAGTGATGTTCAGTGCAAAAAAGCAAAGCCGTCACTGTGCTTACAATTTCACAAGCACAGATCTTAGACTATTGGTAGCTGAAAGTCTTGGCAAAACTAAGTTTATCATCTTTAGTTATACAATGGCCCAGGGTTTTTTTTAACTTTAAAACTTAGTGTTGTAGCTTTTTATCCTCGTGGTAATTAATGTTTATGGAACTGAAAAGGAGCCTTTGTATTGCAGTAAAGAATGGTTATGTTTGGGTTCTTTTAATGAAGTGTTATTCATTTAACCCCACTGGCCAACAAAGCCCTGTGCAGCCTCTTCCTCACTCCTCCCTTTGGGCTGGGGGAGAATCAGAAGAGTAAAAGTGGGAAAACTCATGGGCTGAGACAAAGAGAGTTTAGGTAGCAAAAGCCATGCATGCAAGCAAAGCAAAACAGGGAGTTAATTCACCATTTCCCATGGGCAGGTGGATGTTCAGCTATCCCCAGGACATCAGGGCCCCAGCACAGACAGCAGTGACTTGGGAAGACAAACACCACCAAACAGCATCCTCCCCTTCCTCCTCCTTCCCCCAGCTCTGTGCACTGAGCATGGTGCCCTATGGCATGGAATGTTCATGGGTCAGCTGGGCTCAGCTGTCCTGGCTGTGTCCCCTC
>PYHW01009762.1:5659317-5707503 GCA_013186435.1 Turdus rufiventris | reverse complement strand
TTGGGATAAAACAAATGCAAAAATTTCCATATGGAAACATTTGTTAGTGGGAGAGGTACTCTGACTAAAGGGACTATAAAAGAGTATGGTTTCCAAGAAGACTTGGGTCAATAGCATCTGATGGTTCTGTAAAAAAGCAAAATAATTTTTGCAAACACATTTAGGGGAAGTTACATAAGCAGGAAATACAATAAAGATGAGGAAAATAACATTCCTCAGAATATTTTAGGGTGGTAAGAGACTTTATTTTTTTATTCTTTCACAGGAGGTTGTTTCTGTGCTGCCTTTACTCATTCTCTGTCAGTCCAAGGTCATTCACCTCTGTGATAAACAACTGTCTGACAGAATCTGTCAAATGGTTTTATTGCCTACAAAGCTGTTCTGTTTGGAACACTGCACCACAGAAGCTGCAGTAAGACACTGTCAGCTTTCCTAGCAATGCATTTTAATGTCATTTAACAGTGCTTTAATGAATTGCAGTATCTCTTAGCCCAGTCAGAGGCTTTAGTTGAAGGCTGTACAAGCTGATTAGAAATACATCCCTCAGTGACTTAAGTGCAGGGGTGTCTTTAATGGCCAAGTGGTTTCTGAGGCGTTGAGTACTCTCAGTGATCTCAGATGTGAGAAGGAGCTGGCAGGCCCAAACAGGCTGCAGGGAAATTTGTGTGTTTTCCCTGTGTCAACAAAATTTTCAAACCTGAGAAATTAGATGTGGTGTCTGACCTGTCATCTGTAATGTACACAAAACACTTGACAGGTTCTCAGAGGTGTTTTATGTATGCACATGCAGAGATCACGTGGCATCTGTGTCCTGAGCCTTCAGCAGTGCTAAAAGAGCTGGTGTTTGTGAATGGGGGTTCTGCACAGCCTCTCTGAATTACTTCTGGTCACAAAATTCAGTCAAAAGTGACACAGTTTGTAAGTATTCCCTTTAGCTTGAAAGAAATCATGTCTATTATCCTCACCTGAGTCCTGGTTAATTTGGTTAATTCCACAGACCATCAATGGCATGCCAGATATAAATCAGCTTATGAAGTATGTACATAAAAAAACTTAACACCATTTTCGTTTTAGGCCTATACTCTCTCTTGTTCTGTAAGACAGTCTTCTGAGGTTCTTCTTTGGAGGATAATTCTTCTGTGAAAGTTTTTCTGCTGGGTATGGGGTTTTCTTTTTTTTTTTTTTTTTTTTTTTAATTGTCAGACATACCTAAACGCTTTTCACTTTGCACCAAGTAAGTATCATAGGTTTGGTCAACTCTGAAAATAAAATGAGGGAAAGTCTGTGTTCTTTTGTGCATTGTTTCATTACAGATCTTTAGGATCACTTAGACTGATCTGATTAAGAAGTATTTAAAGAAACATTAGCCTGCAGGATCATGCTGAGTGCCATTTTAGGAAAAATTCTTGAAGCTGACATCCTCTACTTCTGCATGTTCTCTTCAGCTTAAATAATAGTTAATTTAAGTATTGGAAGAAGGAATGTGGACCCCAAATAAAGGTAAATTAGTTTCCACATGTGCTCCTTCATACCAGTTTATATTATCACATATTTTCCAGTATTTGAATCATTACTTGGAGACCAGTAGACACAGGAAAGAATAGAGTTGTCTGAAGTTGAGTTGTTTAGCAACTTATTTTTAAACACCATTACCTCATGTTTCAGTTCTGCCTCTAGTCTCACTGCTAACACTTAGGGATTAGTTTGATTTGCGAGAATTACTCTCTGCCAAACACCTCATGCAAGTTGCCTTAGCTAACAGAATTACATAAAGAAAATTACTTCTTATTCGTATTGCGTGCATCAGGCATGAGGAAAATATGTTGTCTGATATGTAGGGAGAATGATCTTTTTTTTGGTTAGTCCTGGTTATCTGGGGACCTAACTGACTGCAGCAAAGATGGGATTTCTGTCAAGAGTAAGAGTTTGCACATCCAAGGCTCTGCCTTGCACATAGTTGCAGAAGAAATAGAAGTATTAACATGGTACTGTACAGCGTTACGGAGAGCTGATGGAGACAGTAACATGGCACTCTTCACTTTGAGGTGAAGAAGAGCAATTTATTCAAGGAAATAATGGATTTAAATAACACACATCGTACAAAACAAATCAGAGAGGATTCATTGGTCAGAGGAGGAACACCTCTTCAAAAGCATGTCCTGTGAAAAACATAACATCCTTAGCAGGTGTTTATCTATGTTATTGAATTCTCTGAAACCTTTCTCCTGGGAAAGAGCCAGAGCTAAAGCTTCTCTGAAGAAATTTTCTCTTGGGAAAGAATCAGAACTGATAGCAGTCTGGAAAAAATCCTGGCTGGATTTTTCCCAGGCCTCTGACAGTGCCCACATTAACATTCTAGTCTGATAATATAAAAAATAAATTAAAGTGAAAATTTAAATCCTTGAGGTTTGAGGGATGAGTGAGTGCTGCAGAACACTGTACTGTCTTTTTCCAGATTTCTATTGGACTTTTCTAACCTTAAGGCCAGTGTCACAGTGAGGGAACAGAAATCCCTGTCTCTGCAGTATTCTCTTAATGTTTGTTGTCCATTGTGCCATAAGCAACACCTGTGTCAACATAGTGACTGCTGGAAATATCTTTGCTACTGCTCCTTCTTGTATTATTCAGAATTCTTGTAATTAAATCTTCCTTGAGAATGCCTCACCTACCGAAGTAGTTATTGTTCACAATAATATTTATAGTCGTGGGACTTGGAAGCTGGGCTAGGCTGCGTTCAGGAGAAGAACAATGAGACTTTTCTATTAATTTGTACTGAATTGCATGTGGGATCAATTAACCCATAGGCTGGATTAAAAAAGCTTTCCAGTTATTATACATTCCTGTTTTGTTGAAGGCGATGAAGAGTTGGGCTGACAAGAAAACCTACAGTACTCTGGAACCATGCCATAAATTCAAAATCACTTTTACCAAGTCTTGTAATGTCATAGATGATGTAATTGTTTTTTTGTAGTCATGCATGGAAAACCTGATGCTGAAAGGTAAATGGGGATTTTAATTTTGTCTGCTGCAGGGTTCTGCAAAAATATTCTCAGACTAGAAACAGCAAAGAAGGCAAGTACCAGATTAGTAATTCTCTAAGGTGCTTTTTTTTCATCTCACCTTCTCTGTTTTCTAAATATTGACAATCTTGTTCTTTGTTCCCAGAATTTATTGTTGTGGCAATGTAGTCATAATGTTTACTAGTAGGAATACTTACTAGAATCACATACTGAGATGACAATGCAATTAACACGAAGGATAATATAGGAACTTTGATGAAAGCTGTGTCTGGTCTCCACCAATAACCAAGCCTGGGAAGTCCTTGGCATATCAGACTTTTGGTAATCTCAGCTGTAATAATTATACTGTCAGTCTAGAACTCAGCCTTGGTTAGAAGTACAGAACACATAGCTACCCACTGACAGACACTTTGAAATCCTAAACTGATTATTTTTCTTTTAATTTGTTGGGGTTTTGCCTGTAGAGATAAGGTGAGTGCCATTCTTTGTAAAAAAAAAAAAAAAAAAAAAAAAAAAAAAAAGCAAAAAAGATAATGTTCAGAGTAGTATTTAATCTGAAATCCTTCAGTTTTGTATAGGATTTTTTTTTTGAGTAACTTCGAGACATAAGTGACAATGGGTTATGTAGATCTCCTTAAAATGATAACAAATTGTATTCAGTGCTTACTGTGCTGGAAAAAGACTGTGTTCCTTTTGTTATAAGAAGTTTCTGAGCAAATCAGAAATTCCACATGTGGAGTCGTATCCAGTTCACTGAGGCATTGGTCTGGTCTGGTTTTCTTCATCCACGCATCATCTAATTTTTTTTTTTTTAATTATTTCTCCAAGTATAATAGATATGGCTCAAATTCTTAGCCAGGGTCTACAGCTAGCAGTGGCTAGTGCTTCAAAATAGCAGTAGAATGTCTGTGTATTTTACTTGCAGCTTGTGTTTTGAGCTTATTTCGTTACAGATGTAAGCAAGTGTATATAGTACTTCGGAAGTGCAAGCGGAGAAGTAAATATTTGCTGTTGATGCAGTGTTTGCGGTGAAGGAATCCCAGGCAGCTCCGAGCACAGCAGAGACCTGAAGAGCAGCAGAGCCTCAAGGTCGGGGTGTGTTCCCCAGGCAGCTCCCCTTGAGCTTGCTCAGCAGCGCTGGTTACACGGTGACAGTGGCCGGGGGACGCTGCTTTCCCTCCTCGGGACAGCAGACGGGAGATGCGGGGCCGCGCTCCGCCCGCCCCTCGGGCTGTTCTCCTCTGTGCGGGGGGCTGAGGCGAGGGGCCGTCGGGGCGGCCAAGCCCTGCCTCCCGCCGCTACCTGCGGGGCCGGGCCCGCCTCCCGGCCCGGGGCGGGGCCCGAGGAAGTGACTTCAGCCGGCGGCGGCGGCGGAGCGGCTCGGGGAGCGCGGAGCATGGCAGCGGTGGCGGCGCGGGCGCTGCTGGCGGCGGGCAGGGCGGGCGGGCGGCGGGGCCGCGTCCTGCCCGCCGCGGGCGCCGCTCCGCTCTGCACCGTGGCCCCGCAGCAGCAGCAGCAGCCGCAGCCGTCGCCCGACATGAAGAGCTACCTGTGGTCGCGCTACAAGGAGGCCAAGAGGGTCACCAAGGGTGAGCGGCGCCCGCGGGCGGCAGCGGCGCGGCTCCCCCTCAGCGGGCCGGAGGGAGCGGATCCCTGGTGGCGGCCGGGAGCGGGGCAAGGGCGAAGCCTGGGGGAGAGCGGCAAGGGTCCGGGGGTCGAGGGGCGGCTCCGTGCTCTCTGCGCTCCCGTGTGCGCCCGGGGCCGGAGCGGCAGCGCGGGGAGAGCCTCTCCCGGTGGGGCTGGGGGCCGGGCAGCGGGGACACGGGCTGTGGGGCGGCCGTCCCTTCATCCTGCCCTCCCGCCATCGCCCGTCCGGGGCCGCTGCTCTCCGGAGCGCCTTTGGCGCGGCGCCGCTCGGGCCGGCCAGAGTGGCAGCTTTTGGAGGTGTGTTGCGTGTAGAAAAGCAATCGTAGAAAGAAAATCGAGAAGTTGGTCGTCTCATTGATGACTATTATATACGTACACGACTATTCTGAAATAGGCTGCTCTTCCAAAAAGTAAAATGCTATGAAGTTTTGGACGGCTCTTTTCATTTCACCTGTGGTTCCATTCCAGCCTCACTGTGTGAGGCATTATAAAACGCTCACGGTACAATACGTGCCCCTGGGGAGCCTTGTTCTTCAGCTCAGCCGGGCAAAAAGCTGGGGGACAAACGTTTGCTTGCTTCTGCTCTTGCTCCGATGGGCAAGATAATTCTTGCTTGAAAATGTGGTCTTTTCTGAAAGCTGAAAGAAAAAGATGCAGAATGTGTTCTACAATACCAAGTGGAAGAGCATGTCCAATAGTGGCAATGGATAATGCTTTGCATTGCATGTTTTGCCTTCAAAAAAAGAAATTACTGTGTTTTCCTGCACTTATGAGTCTTGAATGTGAACTGGCGCTTCACAGCACTGGGTGCAAACAAAACATTTGTGAATGTAAAATAGCGTCAGCATTTCAGAAGTGAAGTTAAAAGCCATGTTAGCGATCTTGAGAGAGGTCTGCTTTAGGGAGTGAGATAAGGGATAGGAAGAAGGGAAACGCCATCTGTTTTTTTCTTTTCCTGTTTTTGGAATTAACTTTCAGTTGTTCTAAACCACACCCAAATAATACTTAAGAGCTGAGGTAGGGTAATGTTGTGAGAAAATAAGTTGGTCAGGGGGTGTGAGTGGGTAAAAGATGAGGCGACTGCTTCTAGAATATTTCAGGCTATTAGATTACAACCTGAGTCACCCAATGGCTTCAAGTATATGATATGTCAGTTAGTTATGATGTTGAGCTTGACAAGACTACAAGGCTCTCCTGTTTTTTGACTCAAGGTTTATAGCACTTGTGATGCTGTCTGCTGGCCAGAATGCCTAATAGCTGCCAACTGTTTATACTGTCTGTTTTCAGACAGCCACCAGTCAAGCTAGTTTTCAGCTGAAGTATCTTTTTATCTATATATAGCTAGATAAATATCTTTATTTTTAAACAAGTATTGACTCACCAAGCTGCACAATTGACATTTGAAAAAATATAATACAGAAATGGGTGTTATAACATGATTTTGGAAGTTGATTAAAAATTGTGCTTGTGGCTTCAAGTTAATTTGAATGCTCCATGGCCCTTTCTATAGAGTTGGAATATTTGCCTTAATTGTAGCATATCAAATTGCATTTGATTTGATTGCTGGGCTTTATTTGAAGTTTGGAATTAAACTCAGTGAATTTGATTTTTTTCCCTCTCTTGAAAATTAAAAGACTTGGGTGTCTTCATCTGAAGTCCCCACACCTACCTGCCTTGTTGAGATGTTTTCAGTGGTGGAGCATGTAGGGATCTGTCCTCAGAGCTGAAGGTTTTGAGAGAAGCTTGATCAATTCCTTTTAGACCTATGTAGAAAGTAACCAAACGAAGCACATACCCTTTAAACTCACCTTTCCAAGCACAGGTTTAAGATGAATGTCCTCTATTTATTTCCACTGGTAGAGAAGTCTGGAGTGTAAAGACAGTGTATGAGAAACGAAGGTAGGAAAACATGCTCATGTGTTATGCTGCCAGGAGAGTAGCATTTAACCTCCTAATGTTGCTCTTTTAAGTTTTGTAAACAAGAAATATAAACACTCTCAGTGTTTGATACTGACATTGATGTTGATCCTAAAGTTACTTATTATGTTATGGGTTTAATTTCTCAGTGTAGTTTTCCATTAAATATCAACAGAAACATATCCTTAAAAATGGAAGTGGTGTACATACTCCGTGTGTGTGTAGAAAACAAGCAGAATATTTTTGGTTTTCTGATTCTCTAGGAGGTTAATAAGCGTAACAATGTGTATGTAATAGTTGTTATGTATTCAGTCACATGTAGTTTATTTGTGTGAGTTGAAATTGATTAATGTGATAACCTTGAAATGGTGAAGCAAAACTTAAAGGAGCATTACATTAAAACAATATCAGTTCTGCTTCAGGGGCAGGAGCTGGACTGAGTAATGGGAGGAGAAGACAAGGCTCCTAGACTAGTAGTATTAATAATACAATTATATTCTTGAACTCCAAATTCATTTTCAAAAACATTCATAAATACGTTAATGGAGTTAGCAAAAAATGATGTCTGGTGTTCTCTGATAAGCAAGATGCCAAAATGTATCTTCTCTTCAAACTTGGACTGCAGAGAAAAGTGTACTTCGAATAAAAACTAAGGATCACCAAGACAAGTTAGGGACAACATAGTCAGTAACATTGTATTGTTAAGGATTAGCTGGTTAGCGTGAATTAGTTTGATAGTTTCCATCATTTATTTCTATTTAGCAATTGCTAATGGATTTCTATGTCTTGATTTAAATAAAACCACAAGGCTAACTTTTTTTTCCTCTCTCCTGTTCACAGAGTTGGTTCCTTCAATTATGAGTAACATGCTGAATCCAGATGCTATTTTTTCAAACAATGAAATGAGCCTGTCAGACATTGAAATTTATGGGTTTGATTATGACTACACCTTGGTCTTTTATTCTAAACATCTGCACACACTCATATTCAACGCTGCTCGAGATCTTCTTATTAATGAGCATCGGGTAAGTACAATTAATGGAATACAATACATTTATGAATAAAGGGTATAATCATTTTTGACTGAGTGGCATAAATCATCTTTTCATGTCTCAGTCCTAGCTTGGCTCCCTTTATAGCACATTTTGTACAACAGCTACATATGCACAACAGAAGCCCTGTTTTATTCTCATCTCAGCTGCAGTTTTGAGCAGGGAACAGTCTGTTAAGGAGTAGTTATATTTGTCTTATCTTTTAATGCAGGCATATGGTTTGTTGTTTGTTCCTGATTGTCCTTTATTGGAGTCACATTAATAAATAAGAAGCTTTAAAGTTACCATTACTGTGTTTCATCCCTTGCTGTGAGTGCAGCGATTAATTTCCCTGTGAAATATTTTTAGCTGGACTTCATAGCAGGGCTTTGCTTGCACTGAGTGCTCTGTGTGTAGCTGGCATTTCGGCTGCCTGGGCTGAAGGGGCAGCGCGTGCAGTGATCAGAGCCTGGATACAAGGAAGTGTTCAGCTCAGAGCACTGCCCTCCTGCCTCTCCAAGCTGTGTTCTTGCATCGGTGACCACTTGACATCCAGGCAGTTTGGAGCTGCTTGTTGTCTAGTTTGGGAATGGGAAAAGCTCCTGTGTGTCAGGAAGTGGAGAGGGACATGAGTGGCTTTGGAAACTGAAGGTGTTTCTGGGAGAAAGACTGAAAAAAAATCCATGGACTAAAAGAATCAACATTGATTTAAACTGTAGGACTTGAAGGAGAGGAAAATGCAAAAAGTCCATGGAGTATCTTAATAAAACTCCTTTTATATTTTTATACAACCTAAATCTGAATGCGTGGTGTTACTCTACTTTAGTATTTGAATCTAAAGGTTAGGAGCTATATATAAACAGCTATAAATATCCTTGGAAGAACAAACAAAACTTCATGGGTGCTACAAGCATACACAGCTTTATCACCCTGCAATTTTGGCATGTCTTCATAGCAATTTCTGTGGGATGGGTGAATATACGTTATTAAAGCTACATTCTTGGGGAAAAAAACATGTTACTGTAGGAGTCAAGATTAATTCTTGTAGACAAAAATTCTAATGGTGTTCTGCCTTTACTATTGAGTGGATTTGGGTAGCAATAGCATTTCAGTTTGTCTTGGTTAAAATTCCCTGAGTTCTACTAAGCAAAGCTGTAATTACTTTTTGAGACAGCTTATTGAAATTGTCTCCTTTTGGAATTTAGCTGCTTATACTGTTAATATTTATTTTGCCTTTCCCATTAGAAAAAGACCCTCAAAAGACCCTCTAGACAATGTCCTTTGTGACTGTCTCAGTCAACTCAAAAGATGGCCAATTTTGCTCATGGCAGTGGGAGGTAATACATCAAAAATTGCAAAATGCAGTGTAGGAAGCAAAAAATTGTCCAAGAGAATAAACATCAATTTAATGCTAATCATGGAGGTGGCAGCAGGTGTTCTATGCAAGCTCTTGCTCCTGGGTTTATTTCTTTCATGACGCAAGGCCTTTTGCCTTTTTATCAAGACTGCTGTTTCAGTCCAGTCATATTTACCCCTACCAAAAGTGGGGTAAGCAAACAATGCCATTTTTATCATTTCTTTGTTTGGTTTGCAAGGAAGCTTTGATTTGTATGCCAGGGTAAGCTCAGTCTTTTTTCTCATATGTGCTTGCATGTATTAGAAAAGATAACTTTCTAGTAGACTAAATTAAAGTAGCAAGTCAAGTGTGCATAAATTTGATAAAGTCAGAAATAAATTTCATTGTACATGCTTGATATGATTGCTTTGGGGCACGTGCAGTGCATGGTAATTTTTAGTTGATCATGTTCTGTATCATTCCCTAATGATTTCCCTCGTGCCTCTGCTTCATGTTCCCTGACCAAAGCTACACCTCTTCCAACTTGTCTGGAAGTTTTTGATACTGTTCTTCATTCAGATCAGTAGCCTGCCCCATGCTTTCTGGAAGTGCTAGTGTAGGAACGATAGGGCTATTTTCTTTAACTGTAGATGTCTGTACTCAATACAAATGTAATCTACAGCAGTTCCAGAGCAAGTCCCATTCAGCAAGATAAGAACTTTGGGGGGAAATGACAGTTTATTTCTTATAAAGTAGCTAGAGGCTCTGTTGAAGCTGCATAATGCACTTTTACCCCTGAAAGCTTGTAAATTGGCCATATATGTATGAAGACTTGTACAGAAGGTAAAAAATAATGTCAGATTCTGAGACTGCTGTAATCTGTGGGAAGAAAATGAAAGATTGCCTTTCAGTGGCTTAATCTAAGAAATGATGGTTTTCTCTGACCTTGTTGAAACTATTGAAGCATTTCACCCTTTAAAAACAAGTGAACAAAACCCTTAGCCCAAGACACGAACCTAATGTTTATTTTCATGGTAACCTGTGTTTAAAGAAGGACAAAATTACTGCTGACTGAAAAGGGGCTTGTACTGAAAAATGTTAGACTACAGCTCACACTATATAATGGTGTGAGCTACCCACACTGTATAAAAAGAACCTGTGGGAAGAGTGTGTGACAGACATTCAGTTCATGTGCATCTCTAAATGATTTTTTTTTAAATAAAAGAATGTACAAGAATGTATTAAAAATATATTTAATTAACTCTTTTGAACTAGAGGCTAATGTTCAAAGCTAATCACTACAGACTAGCTGGATGTCTAACTTCATGTACCAGGATGGCCTTAGATTTAAAACAATGACCTTGGATTTTGGAAAAAGTGTTTGACATGTCTTGCAGACAAATGTTCCTGCAAATCTCACCAGCCTATGAAAAATTCTTCTAAGTGATAACAGCAAATGAGACGCACAGAAAACTTAGACTTTTAAAATTCTGCAGAAACAATTTTTATTGTTTTGGTTGTGATTTTAAAATCAAATAATTGCTGTCTTTTCTTAGTATCCTGCAGAAATAAGAAAATATGATTATGATCCCAATTTTGCCATCAGAGGGCTTCATTATGATGTGCACCGGGTATGTATAAATAACTTTGTGATGAGTTATGTAGTGCTGAGAACCTAGCCAAAGAAAATAGAGAGCTTTTAAGCCTTTCAGCTTTTCACTTTGCATTGATGTGTAAGGATTTTGTTTCATCTTTTTCTCTTTAATAGCAAGTTTTATTCTTTTTTTAGTGTTATTAGTGTTATTATTATTGACATCATTAATAAGAATAATAATATTTTTTAAAATGGCTCTTAAGCAGAACATGTTTTGGGCATTTTGTCCTCATGGTGGTTGGGGAAAGATAGGGTGCAACAGGCTAAAACTAGGTAAAAGTCATTGACAAAAGTATTTTGGAAGTTGTGAAGGAAGTTGCAGGGAGAGTGCTCAGGTGTTCTTGAGGCAGACACGTTGTAGATAAAATTGCTTTGACTTCTGTAATTTCACTTCAAATAGTTGAAGTGATTAAAAACTGTTATTTTCTTTTTTTTTTTTTACTTGCAAGGCATTATTAATGAAGATTGATGCTTTTCATTATATTCAGCTGGGAACAGTTTACAGGTGGGTAAAGTTATTTTTTCTTTATAATAACAATGTATGCTTTTACTATGTATGTCTTTTAATTGCATTTGTTAGTGTACAGCTTGGATTCTTACCAGGAGCTGTGCCCGGATGAGCCACAGACATGAATGAGCACTGCAGCCTTGCTGGAAGGGGTTCTCTTTGCACCTCTGTGTGTACACATCTACTGCCTGATCCAGCCCAGCTGATTCCCCAGTCCAGCCCTGGGAGAATTGGCAAGCTGGTTGGTCACATAGTGCTGACTCACTTTGTTTCCGGCTGTTAAATTGTGCTGAAAGACATCTAAAAATACCCTGATGTCTTGTCTGCTGTTGCTTTCTATGTAAATAATTGTCACAGAGTGCCTGATAGCATGACTGTGGTGTGGTTGTGGAGATACTTGAAAAGTCCTGCTGTGTTTGCACAGAGCTTTTAAGTTTGGACACATCAACCAAATCAAACTTGCACCACACTTGGTACCAGATTTTAAATTAGACAAGAAGCCAAGCCACCTTTCTTAAAGTCATTGGACAAAAAGACTTAGACCCAGGTTTATTCTGTTGCACTCCTCTTTATCTTCCCCCACCCACCATGAGGACAAAACACACAAATTTGGGGGATGTGACCTGGAAATGATGGTTTGCATCAGACCTTCACGCTCTTTCCCTAAACACCTGTACTGGGATGAGGGGAGGAAAAGAGAGGCTGAAGGCCATGGGGGCTAAGATGGTGTGTGGTCATACAGCTGCACTGTGAACTGTATCAAGACTGTGAGTCTTGTGGTAAAAGTAATCTACAGCTTTGCCTAGGCAGTTATCTCTCCACTGTGGTTTCCCCTTGTCCTCTGTTGATCAGTGCTTAGCTAGCTCCTGATGCACAAGTGTTTCCTCTAGCAGTATTCCACTGGCACTTGGCATAGCTGTCTGCAGACCAGAAGGTACCTCCTCAATTCAGATGGTGTTACTCGGTATCTGGTTTATACTTTGGTTGCATTTCTTTGTGCTTTCTGCCATGGAGGGGGTGATACTGAACTCTGTATGTTACAAACCCCAGATGTTATCTGCCCTGTTGGTGCACAAGACCAACTTGAATGATGGTGTTCTGCCAGCAGCAGCTCAGAGTTGTGTCCCAGTTGGTGTGGGGACAGAAGTGCAGTAAAAGAACTGGTTCATGTGGGACTCTGCCACCACAGAAGGCCTGGATGAGTCCTTTCCACTGCACTAGGCTTGTGAATTAATTTATTTTTATTTTAAGTGCTTGGCAACACTTCTTCGTCAGACTGAGAAAGGGAGGCGCTGAAATAATGGTCTGTTTTACAAGCTGTGAAACACCGTAAATAGATTTGGAAAAAGGAGACCAGTTGATCTGGTTTGCATTGGTGTTTTTTTTAATCTTCAGTAAAATCTCAACACTTCTGTGGCCTCTGGTAAGGATGCTTGTATGCCTGCAGTCTTTTGGATGAGATGTTCCATGCTGTAAACATTCAGAAGCAAACTAAAGCCTTTAGTCTCTTAATAGTTGTTGCTAAACTCTGGGGAGATGTTATCTCCTTCTTCCCATTTGCTGTTATATTTGAATGTTTTAATTATCAACCATCCTTCAAGTAATTTTAAATTTTGGGAAACTGAACTGATCATACAGTTCAAAAGGAATTCTTATTTAGTTAAAGGTTGTGTATATTTTTCTCTCCCTTAAATCTTCAAGGTCATGCTGCAGGATAACGTGGTTTAAATGCTATCATATCATCAATGCTGTATGAAAGAAAAGGCAGTGTGAGAAATTACTTTGTGTTAAGAAATGGGAAGTTCTAACCACTTAAAGAACCCCTTGAGGCATAGCTTTTATGGAGACTAATAAGCTGTTTTCCCATAAGAAAGTAGAAAGGACTTAAAATTGGAATGTGTGTGTTCTGTGTGCATGAGTCTGTTAAAATGTTACTTGTTTGATAAAGGAAAGATGCTGTTTTAACTTACAAAAAAAAATGTTCCTGTGACATTGTTAGTGCTCTTGTAAGATCCAGGTCTAAGTGTTAATCGGTCAGAGTTTGGTGGTTACTTGAAAATTTTAATCTGACTTTTGAACTAAAGCTAGTGTTGTTTTCCAGAGGCCTCAGTGTTGTCCCAGATGAAGAAGTCATTGCAATGTATGATGGTTCCCATGTCCCTTTAGAACAAATGAGTGACTTTTATGGAAAGGTACAAGCACAAACTGGTCTTTAAAATTGGTTGGTGGTGTGGGGTGTTTTTGTCTTTTTATTTTTTTATTGTTTGTTTTGTTTGTTTGTTTTTGCATGAGTGTGTAGACTGTAAATTTTGTTCTCATTATAACCAGCAGTTATATTTTCTCAATATATGGTTGACTTTAGTTTAGTGCTATATGTGAAATTTGCCCTCTAAAGTGACAAACGACTTTTCTTTCTCCTGCTTGCTGTAGTTTCTTCACTGTTTCCTTACCAAATCTTACAGAGTAGTAAAACACAGAAAATCAAGTGACTTGCTCAGTGCTGCAGAGGATCTGATAAGGGCTGGGAAATGAACCGTGTCTGGTTTACTTTTTCTTGGTGGTCTGATGGCTTAGCTGGTGTAGCAGCAAGTAAATGTATGGAGGCAACTCCTGCATGCAAACTGGCAGAATTACAGTAAGAGGATTTGACAAAAGATTAATAATGAAAGATGACATGTCCAAGTTAAATCCTAAACTTGTTTGAGAAGGTTGCTTTATCTCTCTGGTGGGTTGCTTCCTCTTTTCCAAATGAAGGATGAAGCTGACTTTTTGCTAAAGAGTCAAGTTGATTTTACCCCTTTTATGTACAGATGTTAATTTCATGTTGATTTGAAAAGCCCTTCTTTGTGATATGGAACGTTTTATTGTTCTTGCACTTTTACTTATTTTTAGGAGCCGAATTTAGAATTCCTGAATCTAGTCTCTGCAGCAGTTGTGAACATCACTCTGGCATTCCCAGTGGGATGCCTCGGCCTGTTTAGGTCTATACTTTGATCTTGGAAAGGACAGTGACAGGACAAGAAGCAAGGGACACAATCTTGAAACACGGGAGGTTTCCTCTGAACATCAGGAAATGCTTCCTTTGCTGTGAGGCTGGTCTATCACTGGCACGGGCTGGTTGCCCAGGGATTGTGGAGTCTCTGTTGTTGGTTACTCAGAAGCCATCAGGACAAGGTCCTGGGAAGCTGGCTCTAGGTGGCCCTGCTTGAGCAGGGGACTTGGACAAGATGACCTCCAGCAGTCCCTTGCAACCCCTGCTCTGTGTTACTCTGATCCTGGGCTTCTTGCTTTACCTTCCTTCTTATTGGAAGGTATTTGGGCTGCATTTGCTGCTATATGACGAGATTCTCTACTTCTGTGAAACACCACTCTTGTTACAGCTTTTACAGAGTAGAACTCTCTTCCTCTATTACTGTGCCAGGTTTTGTAGATTCTTACAACTTTTTATTCCCTCATTTTGAGGAGGTAAATTGTTTTGCAATCCTAATTAGTATTCCGCATCCTAAAAAATCCCACCAAACTAATAATCAAACATCCATCCCTAATTCATCAGTGGCTCTTTGCAGATGTGTAGACTCCCAGTGAAGGCCTTCTGTAGACTTTTAGCTGAGCACTGTCGTCTTTTTTTCAATTAACGTACTGCTGTTAAGAGTGATGAGTTGGATTTATTTGGAGAATTAATCACAACACTTTTGTTGGAGATAATTTTATTGAAGGTCTTAGTTGAAAAACAGTCTAGCAATGTTAATAGGCAAAAGCTGAATATCTGCAACTAAGATGAAGTGTTTACCTTGAAGAAATGAAAGTGATCTAATCTGAGAAATGCCTGACTTTGTTTTTATTTGCCTTTTCTTCTCACCATTGTAGAGCTCACAAGGAAATACAATGAAGCAATTTATGGATATATTTTCCTTGCCAGAAATGACACTCCTTTCTTGTGTGAATGAATATTTTCTGAAAAACAACATAGACTATGAACCTGTTCATCTGTACAAGGATGTCAAGGTAGATGTCAAGCTTTGAAGATTTTCATAAACTGTATGTTTGTGTGTAAACTTGTATATTTCTCTGTGAACGCTTCAGGAAGCTTTCACCTGTTGTGCCAGCCTCATTGCAATACCTCATCTCAGATTTTGTATGAAGTTATTATGGGTATAGAACAGTAAAAACATAAGTATAATTAAGATGGAGCTTGGAAAAAAATCCACTTAAATTTGTTTGAAAGCTGGCATTCTAGGGCTGTTGCTCTATTTATAGGTTTGAGGGGTGAATAGGGGGAAAGGGAAGATCTTGTAAGGTGATAAAAGTTCTTTTGATTATTATTTGAACATATCTTTTTTTTTTTCTCACTATCAGGGGTTTACCAGGCTATAGGGAATGTAAGAGGTTACAGGGAATTCCAGTTTAGAGCTTTCATTTTGGCTAGGGTACAATCATTTGCTATCTCTGTATACTTTTGAATTATCTGTTTTCCCTGTTTACCTCTCTTTCTCCTCCAGAAAAGCACCAGTACTAGTCTAGAGTAATTTGACCCTCTTGATTCCTCATCATGTGTCCTGCAGAGGAGATAATTTTGTGTCATGGTTATGTAACACAGAAGAGGCCAGTTCTTGTGGTTTCTTTGAAGTGTGTAGAGAAAATTTTGTACTATACAGCATTACAAGCATTTTGGAAACGCTACAGCAGTATTTTTTTGAGGATTTTGAGGACATATCCTGTGTTAGTACCAAAATGGCACTACCACTCTTCTAAGCAAAGTTCCTGGTGCAGAACTGGACAGGAGAGCTGTTAAATGCCTCCAGAGCACCTTATAAGTACTTTTTTTCTGAACATTTACCTTCTTTCATCTGTTAATAAATTTCTTATGTAAATAATCAGGGCATTTGTGAGTGATTATAATCTAAAATCTCTCAGATGTACAACTAATTTTTTTGGAAGGGGAAAGGAATGTGTTCTGCTCCAAAAGTCACTGGAAATCTATGATGACTGCTTCTGCAGAGGGTTTTCACCCCACTTCACCCTCCTGAGCAACCTTTCACAGTTATGTAAAGCAACCCCTCTGCTATATAGTTTTGTACTTTCCAAATCTATGAAGTTAATTTCTCAGAAGACAAACTTAGTCTTTGTCTAGTGGTGACATCATATATGCATACACATCCACATACATATATATTTATATCATATTGCACATGACATGGCCTTTCTTTAAAATTGGAAATGTTGAGAGAGGAGTTGTTTTAAAAACAAATTACCATTGCTGTTTGGTGAACACTTGAAAAAACAAAGTTCTTTATGGCTCATTGCTTTCCTTACAGGATTCCATTAGGGATGTTCATATCAAAGGTATAATGTACAGAGCAATTGAAGCAGATATTGGTAAGTAATAATGGCATTATCTAGCAAAGCTTTTCTTACTGATAGTATATGATTTTTCTGGCTTCTGTATTTAAAGATTACAAATTCTAAATTTTTCAAGTTTGAAAGAGTTATTCCCACTTGTCAAAGATGTGTTTAGGTATAACTGTGTGTTCTGAACACTTGGTTAAATGCATCCAGAGTTTTTCACGTGAGTTTTCTCAATTAATTCTGTGTTTTCCCCAATCCTCACAGAGAAATACATCTGCTATGCTGAGCAAACTCGTGCAGTGTTAGCAAAGCTGGCTGATCATGGCAAGAAGATGTTTCTCATCACAAACAGTCCCAGCAGCTTTGTGTAAGTGAGCAGTTGTTTGCTATTTAACTATGCTTTCTTAAAGGATGGGGAAGATGAGGTTCTCTAGTATAGTTCATTTTACTGCACAGGCAAATGCACTTTGCTACACTTCATTGTTATTATCTCTCTGTCCTTTTTAGGGACAAAGGCATGAAGTTCATTGTTGGCAAGGACTGGAGGGATCTTTTTGATGTGGTCATTGTCCAGGCTGAAAAACCAAACTTTTTCAATGATAAGCGAAGGTGGGTGTTTAGTCAGTAAAGAATGATTCAAGCAGCTCTTCCATATAAGGCTATAGAGTGTGTTAGGAAATATTTTGGCTGCAATGTAAAATGAAATCGTATTTGATGAAATCCTGGGTAAGGTCATTACGAAATGCAGCAGCATCCAATGCTGAAGTCTAAATATTTACCGTTTCTTCCTAAGAACGTTCTAAGAGCTGTCACAGGTCTACTGGAGTGACTTAGGGCCACAGAAGCTATTTTTAGCATCTTATTTGCACATTGGTGAAGTGTTCTTCTCTCCTAATAAACATGAGAAATCTTGATGCCTTTCAAATCAGACTCCTATCTGGAAATGTCTTCCATTGCTTTTGAGTAATTTTTTTTTTTCATTACATATGATATTTAAAAAGCAGACTGGAATATTTGGACTAGTTGTGATTTAGTAACCACTTTCTAATGTGTATGCCCTACTTTTAACCTTGAAAAAGACCTGTTCCTTTATGTGTGCTTATGATTTGAAAATGAGATAGAGGGAGGTGGATTATTTTCACTTTACTTTTTGCCTTTAATTTAAAAAAATCTTTGCTATATATCTTGGCTCCAGTCCTGTGCTCTCTCATCTTCAGTTGTCCAGGTGTGCAAACTGAGGGATTGGGCAAGATTCTTACACATCTGTTTTTTTGTGTTCCTGCCTCCTTAGTGGCAGTTCCCTCCTCTTAAGTTCCCTCCTTAGTCCCTCCTTCATGCTGTTTCTTCCCCTTTGTCTGGGGTCCCTGCTTTATTTTTCAGCAGCTGTTCTCAAACTTTGTTTATAAGTGTCATAGGTAACTGGAGAGTTACATTGCTTTTTGCTGGTCAAAGTGGAAGTTTTAGAGTTTTGCTTTTTCCCTTACAAAATTCAGATGCTAGAGTTGTTTTTTTTTTCCTTTTGAGAGATGAATATTTTTGCTTAATTTCCTAAGAAGTTTCAGGATTTCTACAGCAATATAACAATTGCATGTCTATTCTAGACCCTTTCGGAAGGTGAATGAAAGGGGAGTCTTGCTCTGGGACAAGATCCACAAGCTGCAGAAAGGCCAGATTTACAAACAGGTATGCTTTCAATAGACTCTGTTGAAATTTCATACCTATTTTCTAGAATCCCAAGCTTCTTTGGATATAAAGGCTTCTAAAATGCAGATATATTCTTTAAGAGAGTTATTTTAATGTCCAAAGTTGTATGAATTCATTGTTGATATTGTATGTCCTTGTCTCTTGAAGTGTTACTATCACTGAAATCACCTGTAAAATTTGGGATTCATAGTGTATGAACAGAGGACAAGATTTGTGATGTGAAATATTTTTAGTGGTGTAGTAAGATCCTTTTTCATGCCTGTGAAGGTGCAAGTAAATGCTGCTCCAATGTCCATGTCATTATTTCTGCAGGGTAACTTGTATGAATTTCTGAAGCTTACTGGCTGGAGGGGCTCTAAGGTTCTCTACTTTGGGGACCACATATACAGTGACTTGGCAGTAAGTAGTTTGCTTTCCCAAAATCAGAGAAAATATGAGGCTTTCTGTTAGTTTTCCTCCTTTCCTCCCCAGTTATTCAATGTAACGCACTTTAATTTGAGATTTTAAAGTACAACAAAATTTAGTAGTTAAGCCATATTGNTTTTTTTTTTTTTTTTTTTTTTTTTTTTAGTGAAGAACCTTGGTGCTGTAAAATGCCAACCATATTTTCCACCTGACTTGTAGCATTTAAGTTGTTTACTAGCTGTGGTCAGGAATGTGTGGGGTTACATTCCTGATCCAGATACTGATTGTGTCAGATGTAATAGAAAGTAAACACAGATATCCAAATGTACAGGATATGCCTGACCTGGGTGACTGCTGAATGATTATCTGTTTTGAATGCAGGAGGCAGTCTGCCAGTCACTAATTGTGAATGTTCTTCCCAAGACCTTGCTCTGATTTGTATCCCCATTCTCTAGGATTTTTTTTTTTGCCACCTTATGAACAAATGCTCTGTTAAGTGTTACTTTAGGGTTAAGTGACCACCACTCGGCTCTCTTGATTTCTTATTAATGCCTGGACCTGACTTTTTCACTGCCAATCTCTGGTAACATTTCAGCAGCAGCAAATATTAACATTTTCCCCTAGTCTGCTTCTAAAAAGAACAGCAACACTGTGTACTTTGGAAGATGAAGGACCAAGAGGAGGCTGCAGCTCTGTTCTGCTCTGGTACAATATGGAGGAGAGCACAGGTGGCAGCTGCCTTGTGTTGTACCTGTCAGGAGGACCTTGAATAGGCAAGGCTCCTGGCTGTAGACTTCTGTCAGCTGGGTGTGGGTAAACAGCACAAACCCAGCACACGGTTCCTCCAGGTACTGCTGGCAGCAGCAAAGGCATTTCCTGCTGTTTGTTTTAAACCTAATGAATTAGTGCTTATTCACAAGTGCTTGTGTGTTCTTCATCTCTCTCTCTTCAAAAATGTAGGATTTGATGCTTAATCTGAAATGGAATTCTATTGTCCATTGGCCCAGTTAAGTTCCACTGTTTCATACTTCTGTTTGTACATGAAAACCAATTAAGTTAGTACTGTTTTGGGATAAACAATAGTCAGAATCTTTTAAGTAGTTCTTTTTGAGACTAATATCTGTATTTTGTAATTCTTGGTAAATAGGACTTGACCTTGAAGCATGGCTGGCGCACTGGTGCGATTATTCCAGAGTTACGATCGGAGATTAAAATCATGAACACAGAGAAGTACATTCAAACCATGACCTGGCTGCAAACCTTGACAGGATTATTGGAACACATGCAGGTTTGTGCTCTCTGTGTGTGTAATCGGCTCTGGAGAGCCAAAGGGACCCAGCCAAGTTTCTAAATGCTGGACATTGATGTTTGCAAGTGCTTTCAGTCTTGCTGAAGTGTTAGACTGTAGATAAATACAATTGTTTGTATGGTTGGTTAATGGGAGTTTTCTCAACATCTTGTCCTGTTTCTCTGTTGGTCAGCCTGGATCAGTTCCTGCTTTTTATCGTTGAAATTGCACGTGGATAAGTTCTGTATACGGATCTCTGAACTATTGCTCATATCCTGTTAGCTGATCAAGGTTTATTATTAGAAAGGCTTATTTACAAAGTTATCCTTAGTTACAGGTTATCCATACTTTACATTTCAGGTTCACCGAGATCCTGACTCCCAAATGATTTTAGAAGAATGGAAGAAGGAAAGAAAGGAAATGAGGTAAGACACAGGGGATGAAGAATTTGCAGTATGCTTTGGTAGCCAAGGGATTTATGCAATGTCTTTCACAGGTTTCTTATCAATTTCTTCCCAGCCCTGGTTTATATTCCCTGGTAGTTCCAGGTATTATAAAATACTTTTTTAGCAATATTTTACGTGTCCCTTGGGCAGCTCTTCTCCCCTCTGACACTTTGTTCATATGAACCCTTTTTCCTGTTCGCTGTATTTAGAACAGATGTAACTTTGCTGTGTGAAAAGGTAACATCGTGTCAAATCCTTTTCCCTCTCATTTTGTTTCTTCTTTCCCTCTGTGTTAAGCTGTCACTGTTGATTACACAGTTTCTGCACGAATAAAAAATGTATTTCTTTGTAAATACTTAAATCACTTTGCTAGGTTTTTTGCATGATTTCTGCAGATCGTGTAATACATGGAAATATGTAGAATACATGGGAACTGAACTCTGCGCTAGATTGGATTTAGCTGTAGGTTTATCAGAAAGATAAGTAATAGGGCCAGAAGTCCTAGTAATCTGTTATCATGAAAGAGAAGTCCCTAAATGCAGGGGGTGTGAAGTGCACAGTTTTCAAGGCCAGTAGTTGTGCCACCAGCAGCTTTCCCCAGAAATGAGGGAATAAATGAAATGAGAATGATACTTGGCAGTGACTAATGCCCAGAACTGAATTCTGAGATGTGCTCAAACTTGTTGTGTGCATCAAACCAAATCTTTGCCTTTTCTTAACAAGTCTTTTATCTTTGGAACATTGCATGTCATTAGTATTTAGATAAAGGCAAAAATCTTTCAGAATTGCTAGAAAAGAAGGCTTGAGATAGGTTTCTCATGTCAGAAGCTACTTATCTCTAGTGGGAGATGTGTGAAGCTTTCCACAACTGTGATTTCTAGACCTGGGTTGTATATGTGCAAGATTTGAAGAATAATGACGAGAGAATAATGCACAGAGCAGATTTTAGGATCTGCTTGCTTTAGGTTATGGATGCCAGCTGGTGAAGGGAAGTGTACAGGTCTGTTCACTTTGTTGTCTTTGTTTTCTCTTTGGCAAACAGGGAGATGAACAGGAATTTCTTCAATGCACAGTTTGGAAGCATATTCAGAACTGATGAGAATCCAACTTACTTCCTGAGGCGTCTCTCTAGATTTGCAGATATCTACATGGCATCTCTGAGCTGTCTCTTGAACTATGAACCTGATTACACATTTTATCCAAGACGGACTCCTTTGCAGCATGAACTTCCTGGCTGGTCAGACCAGCTCTGCACTGGTACATTCAGAATACCTTTCCTACAAGAGACAGTTCAGGTCAAATAAACTGTTGGTGGCTCCTTTCTAAAATGGACAAATATCTGTTGTTTTTCTTGAATGTACCTGTATTTTATTTAAGTCACTGAAATCTGTTACCTTGGTTTATATGTATTTCATACATATTCTCATAAGCTTTGTACCTGTTTTTCTCCTCTCCTGCTAGGATAGGTGAAAACTCCTCTTACACACAGAAGAGATGATGGACTGCCAAACTAGTAGTGGGGCAGGAGGGAGGGCACATCTGAGGGAGAGCTGTTGTTCTGGGGTTTTTATTTTTGGTTGTTCATTGAAAACTTTGATCTGCAGCCTTGTGGTTTACAAAGAAATACCAGGACTCTCTCCTCTGGCCCTTTTCAGCACTCCATCTGGAGCCTGTAATGGATATTGGCACAGAAGAACTTAAACCCAGTATTAGTAATTCAGTGATGCAAGTTAGAAACCAGCTTAGGGTGAGACTGAGAGGGATGGTCACACTTTGTACCTGTCCTTGCTGCTACAGACGGAGCCTTACCCATGAGGGGCCAAGGGCTGGCATGTCCTGGCTCTGCTGCACTGGCCTCAGGCTCCCAGGCTCTTTCTCCTGTCTGAGCAGTTTCTGTTCTTGCCATGTCTGTGCTTGGCTGCAGGTAGACCTGAAACTAAAACTGAAATTTGCAGTAGCTTGCTTCAGCTCCCTTCTCTTAACTTGTAGGTACTTTTTTCTTTTTTTTTGAGTTTCAGAACACTTCAAGTATCTACTCTCTAATAATAGTAATTTTGGATTTCAAAAAGTGGAAACAGATCTCTCTTTACAGAAGAGATCTGTAAAGAATGGAGACAGATCTTCTTCCGATCAGGCTTTAGTTTGATCCTAAATGCTGCTTTTAAAGATTTAAACAGTGTCTTATTCAGTGGTATGCCATGTGGCTTTACTGTTCCCTAGGAGAGAATGTATTTCATATAGCCTTCAGTAATGGACTTCTACAGTCAAAAGTAAACACGCACAATGGGCAAAGGACTTAAAGGAAAAATTAAGAAATGAGAAAGTGAAATCCAGAGTTTTCTCATTACGTGTTTTTAGCTCAAGTCCTGATGGCTAAATTAGTAGTGGGATGCTTTTTGAATAAAGAAAGATAGTTTTGGTATAGATCAGAAGTTTTATTGAATTACTCATATTGAAAGTAATGCATGAGCACAAACTCTGGGTAACATATGTGTTTCAAAGATTTGAGCTGAAAAATCTGCATTTTGCACAAGGAAAACATCTGTCGATGTATTTCCTCAAAGAGGCACTTTATAGAACTGCTAAATAATTGTTTTTAAATAATAATTATTTCCTTTCTCTGTATCCAAAGGAAATTTTTTTTAAGTGGTGCTTCCCACCCCAGCCACTTTAGAAGGCATAATATGATTAATAATTTTAAAATTTTAGTTATTAAAGGCTTGTTTTTTAAAAGCATGTAATTAACAAAACATATAGCATTTGGTATTCATTTTGGGATATCACTTGCTTTCTATCATGATTGTCAAGCAAACAAACTTTTGTTGACCAAAAGTTTTCTGGTTTGGTTTGTTTGTTTGTTTTTTAACCTGTCTGTATGTGCAAGTACCTGGATTGAATTTCATATACAGTATATTTCATGTTTTTAAAAGCATGTTTGCAACGTAAAGAATGTATTCTAATTTAGCCTGCACAATTTTGTAAGTAGTTTTCCTGTATGCTTGAAATCAGTACGAAGTTCTCAGAGGTGGTTTAGATTTCATGATTTTCTTATGCTCCTATTTCAAACTTGACTGAAGTGTGTGATTTAAACACCCCTGTGTTTAAACAGATGAATATACTTGAAATAAGTAAGTTCATCTGTCCTTCTTGTTTTGCTGGAATAAAAAGATAGTGTGATGCAAGAAGTTAATTTGACTGCAAATCAGCAGGAGCTGATTTGGTTGGACAGTGCAAGAAATATTTAGCATAATTTGATAATGAAATACAAAGATGGGAATATCCTGATTTGCCTTCAGTTCTTAATCCTAACGCTCAGCTTTGACTGAATTTGGTGTTACGTGTGTGTAGCACCTCTCACGCTCCAGAGATTTCAGTGCACTCTTTAAAAAAAGACCCACCCAAACCACTGTACATTCATCCTGTGTTAAGCAGGAACAGTTTAATTGGCTTGGATGGTTATATTATGCACAAAATGCATGCTTTGTTTCAAGATTTTCTTCACTCACCCTTCCTTTTTCTTAAGTTGGAAATCAAACTTCTCTACCAAGCTATGTTGCAACAGCCAACTGAAATAAAATCTTGTTTATATTGCATGACTTGTTGAAATAAACAATGTTGCATGAAAAAAGTTAATTATTGAAGGGTTGTGTTTCTTTAATATAACCCAACTATATATAATATAAATTTAAGTGAGAATATTCAAGTGTATTATTTATTTTTCGGTGCTGAAGTGCTGCTTTTTAACTTTTAAAGATGTCTTGCATTTCTAGAATTATTTTACCTTGATGCTTTCTGCATTACTCATTTTAACCTTATGCTACTGATTTTCAAGAGTGTTTTAGGCATGTTTAATGGGTAGTGTCTACTTATTTTGGGAGTATGGTTCATTTGAACACCAAAGCAAGAAGAAATTTTTGTTCTGGTCTATCAAAAACACAGAACTGAATAGCTTGTCAGTAAAAAAAAAGAGTTTAATGAATGCTGGAGCTTTTATTTTTTGTGATAAAAATATTTAATGATTATTCCAAAAATAAATGCTTGGACTTTATCTTCTGGTGTCTATGAACTTTAATATTTTGATTAACTAAGGAGAAGGAAAGAACATGAGTTGTATTGATTGCAGAATTCTGGGGGGAAAACTCCCCTAGATGTGTGTGTGTGTGTGTTCTAAATTTTCTAAAGTCTGTAAGAACAAGCAGGCTTGTGTAGGGGTACAGGGGAAGGAGTTGAGGAAATTGACTGACTGTGTTTCATCCAGAAGAATGTGTATTTACACGTTACATCCTCCCTTCTTTATGCTTGATAGCTGCATCAACAACCCTGATTTGCCCCTGGCCTTGTTCTGGGGGAGTTCCCAGAGGTAAATAAAGCTCTTCTGGGTTTCCCTCCTACACCTATAAACTGGGGGGATGTTACTGCTGCCAGAAAGAAAACCTTTCTTTTCTTGCTGTTCAGTGGTTTCTTTAGTGTTCTCGTTATGATGTTTAATATTTTGATGGAAGGAGGTGACAGTGAATAAAACTCAGGTTTGATTCATCTCTAGTAGTAGTGTGTGGTCATGGTGGCAGCTGTTACTGCTGTGCTTGGTAAAAACACAGTATGACCTGAAGAACTGAATGTAGACCTTGCATGGCAAGGGGATGCTCATCTTCGTAGTCCACTTTTCACAAAAATGGTTCATTCTATGAATGCTTTCATATCACCTGCATTTCTTCCTAAAGCTGCCTCAATTACTGCTTCCCTTTGTGCAGTGAGGTGAGATGTAAACCAAACACCAAGCCAAGGCTGAGGAAAGACAGAGAAGCTAGAGGAGGCAAGGGGGACAGACAGGATGGTTGTGTTTCCTGCTGCTGACTATCTAACAGCAAAGTATACCAGCAAAAAAAACCCTCAGTTTAAAAGTAAGGGTTTACCACATGTTCTCTTTCACACTTGCCTGTTCTAATTGTAACTGAGCCAAAATGAAATCACAGGCCTGTGCTACTAGAAAATTTAGGATATTTGCCATGTTAGCGGCTTTGTGTGCACCTGGCCATTTTAAAATCTGTGAAGAAGAATAAAAGCAATTAAATATCAGGTGAGTGAAAATCAGCTGCTTTTCCCAGAGAGATGTCTGCTTCTGGGTAGGCTAGTTGAGACTCAGTTTTGCTTTTAGCACTCATAGCTGGTAGTGCTCAGATTCAACCAACACTTCTGAAGCTG
This sequence comes from Turdus rufiventris, assembly GCA_013186435.1. Classification (NCBI taxonomy): domain Eukaryota; kingdom Metazoa; phylum Chordata; class Aves; order Passeriformes; family Turdidae; genus Turdus; species Turdus rufiventris. The sequence continues at coordinate 5,681,999 of PYHW01009762.1, read as the reverse complement.
GTATCTCTGTGAGCTATATAGAAGGCATCTCGAACAAGGCTGTGCTCTTTTGGGTTTGAATTTGTAACAAGATTTTATTCCCTGTAATGTAGGTGCTCTTTTTTTCACAGTAAGTGTGAATAAAAATGTGTTTATTAGATGACTAATGCCAAATTCAGTTTTTAATTCTGATCATGAGGATCACTCATCACAAGCTGTTGGTCATCTGAATCCTATAAAATAGAATAAAAAGAAAGTCAGACTTGAACATTGCATTAAGAAGCAAAAGTAACTTTTTGGCAAATTTGTCTTTACAGATGGCAGAGTTGGCACCTGACATTTTTTGCACTAAACAAGTCCTTTTACTGGATTCAAAATGGTGTATTTTGATTTTAGACTCTGCATGTACATGAGGCTGCAATCTTTCCTTCCTTGGGTTCCCAGCTGCCTCCTTGCAGTGTTTCAGATTCTTTGGAGGGCTAGCGTGGCTCTCACCTGCGTTTGTAGCAAGGAGACAGGGAGACAAAGTTAGAAGGCTTTTTAAGTTTGTATAGATGTGTCATTGTCATCCAGTGGCATTTGAAGTCCAGTTTAATTCAGCTGTCTTTGAAGACGGCCTTGAGATGCTGCTGTTGACCACTGGTCAATTTTACTACAGGTGAGGCAACCCAGTTTAAAGCAGGGAGGAGACAGGAGAGCTGGGAACTCAAATGCTGGCTTCTTGAATTAAATTTTCTTTTCCAACTAGACATTTTTCTTCTATAAAGTCATTCCTACTTACCATTATATTACTAGTGTCTCAATCTCAAATTAATATGAACACTTACTGAGAAAAGGTCGTAAGTAGGTTCTGGTGAAGTCAATGTTGAAGAGCTTTCATATGAGGGGTTGGTGATATTTGAAGGCTGTGACTTGTCCAGTGATGTTGTGTCAGACTACGCAAAAGCACACAAACTTGCTTAAATTTCATCCTCTTCCCCCAGTGCATTAAGTGGGGCACTTGAGCTTCCCTACGAGCTGGTGCAGCATTGTGATTCAACTGACTTTATTGGCTAAATAATCTGTCTCTGGGCATGAACTGTGGTTTTGGTTGTTGTTTTATCTCAGGTCACTTAACACTGGTATCTCTTTTCATCTCCCTTCTTATTTTTAAGCCTCAGCAAAGAATGGAAGAGGAAGCGTGACCCTAAAATGTTGCTTGGGCTAAAAAGGACCTGGTTAGTCCTGAGGACTTTCATTGAAACTATTTAAAAATTATAGCTCTTGGTTACTGGGTTTTCTTTCTACAAGATGATTCACATTACATGCAGGGACTAGAACAGGAAGGGATTTCTGTTCACTTCTAGGTAGACTTTATTTTGGGTTTCTCCTTGTGTATTTTGTAACATTTTTTCCTCATCCCTTATCTCTATAGCTTGGCTGTTGCTGACCGGTTTTGAATCTGTGTTTTGCTAGCAAAATTAGTTAAGAGAAATCAAGCATGAAAGTGCATCAGTATAAAATCCTGTGCTTCTCAATCCTACAGGTATTTCAATTTGGTTTTGGATCTGGCCTTTTTCAAGAACAGCAAAATTAATAGTAGTGGAGGAAGAGAACAGGTGCTCTTGCAGTGGTTGTAATTCCTTGCTTCCCTAAGGGTGAGCTTTCTGTGGAGGCAAGGACTTCTGCACTGCTGTAGTTAAATCAGCTTTGGGGCAGCCCTTGGTGTTGGAAGCGTCTGCGTGAGCAGGCACAGGGTGGAGAGGTCTGGGGGCAAATGAAGCTCATGGCCAAGGCAAGTTGTGAGCCTTCCCCACTTTCTCTGTGTCTCAGTCTGAACAGCTCAAGTGTGAAGCTATCAGGAATGTTTCTAGCTTAACAAAATGTATGGAGAAACTGAAAGTTGTGAATTTGGGAAGTGCAGTTGTCTCCCCCTGCTTTGTGTTCCCACCTGCCACCTACCTTGAAGTGCTGGTAGACTATGTTTTTCTTCCTGAACCTGAGGTAAGAATATCCAATGAGAGCCACAATTCCAGTGACTAGACAGATGCCAAAGAATATTCCTGTCCCAGTACTGGCATGGAGAGGAGCCTGGAAGCAAGGGAGAGGGTGAGCTATGTGTGGGTACTGGTCAGCCTACAGCACTCAAGCCTGCGCAGTGTCCCTTTGAAATATGCTCTGGTCCTGAGCAGTTCTTGTGTTTGGGTTTCCTGCTAGGTGTCCACTAGAGACATTTAAATGGTTTTTTTTTTTATAGAATCACAGAACTGTTTATGTTGAAATAGATGATCAAGTCCCACTGTTCACCCAGCACTGCCAAGTCCATCACTAAACCTTGTGGACCAAGGAGACAGCTGGATAACTGGGAGCTTTGCAGGAATTCATGCAGGCAAAATAGATCTATTTTCAAAACACCTTGTTTTGGACAGGAATGAATGCCAAGGCAAGAGTAAACAAGGTGCCTTAGAAACTTGAAAGTGAAAGAACTAAAACGGAGGTTTAAAAATTTTCCGTTACATACATGACCTCCATTATTTTATACAAAGAAAACAAACATAACTGTGGGAAGAAACTGTTCAGATGAGTTTTCAGTATCACTGGTACCTTGTTTTCAACTTCTAATTATCTTTGAAAGTAACCTTTTAAGCTGGAAGCTGCATATATGTCAGGGAAACTGGGAATATACAAATGTCAGCAATCAGTTTAGGGTAAAACAAGGCACCACCCCAAAAACCTGAATCACTGTGTACTTACAGGTTCTGATGGAGCCTTTAAAGGCTCTGAAATGATGTGGATTATCCCATTGGAAGCAATTATATCCCACTCAACAATAGCACTTCTGTCCACGTATCGGATCTCTCTCTGCCAGGAGAAGGAATGAGAGCTGAGCTTTGACCCTTCTCCCTTTGGTACTGAAATTGATATTAAGATGGTTTCCCCACCCCAGTTGCTGACACCCAGGGAGAAAAAAACACGTGGAAAAAACCATGGAAAGTTACACTGCTGCCTCTCTGGGAATCAGCCTGGGATGGCCCCTGGCTGGTCACTGTTTTCCTGTGCATGAAGTANTTTTTTTTTTTTTTTTTTTCTTTCTTTCTTTCTAACTGAAGGTTTTTGTGATCTAAAGTGCAGTCACTCCTGAGTGGAGTGCCAGGCAGCCACTTTCACTGTGGAGGATGCCACTTGCCACTCAAGTTTGCTGGCTGGAGTTTGCTTGCTGTGAGCAAGGCTCTGTTGGTGTCTCCTGGCTCGCCCAGAAAGTTACCAAGAAACTTTACAAATACCAACATCTTTTTTTAATGATAAGCTGCTGCTTTCATCTCTTTACCTATCACACAGCCATCTCCTATAATCCTACCAAGCTGAGAGAAGGGTTAAATGAAGCCATATCCCCATTTTTCTGTTCCTGAAAGCCACTTCAACAGCTGCTTTTGAGTTTTGCAGGTAAGATATACCTATTTGAAGCTTGTCAATTTGCAGTTTGCCAGCTGCTATCTGGCAGTCTCTGGACAGGAAAGAGCCGTCTGAACTCAGTCTCTCATTGCTGCCCACTCTAACCTTATCAAAACGCCCTCCAGATCAGTGTGTCACTTGATTACAGGGTACAGCTTAAGAGGAGGAAAGGAACAAAGATGGGAAATTTATTACAGAGGTACCTGGTCAGCAGTGGGGATTTGATGTTCCTGGCCCCCAGTGTTTGTAATGAGGAGTTTTTTCCCCAGACGAGTTAGAAGGGTGGTTCCATTGGTCAAGTCCTCATAAAACATTATATTGGCATTAGACAAATGATACTCAATGTCTCTCCCAGAAAGTGTCTGCAAATGAGGGCAAAATACAAGGAGTGTTAATGGAGCTCCTTAATCCTTTGGATTTACTAGTAAGCTATGTGCCTGTGACCTTTTTTTTCTCTCTGCTATTAATGCTGCAGCAAGTCCAGCAGCATTAGAGGTTATTGGGAAATCTGCATGAGAACAGTGGGACACTGTGTCCCTGCTGGCCTCTGATGGCTGCCTGCAGCAGGCAGGACCTTAATTCCAGTGGGACAAAGGATTTTACTCCTCTGTAGGATGATCTGAAGTGATGAGACTCAGCGATATTCCAAACAAGTTGAAGATGTGAACAAATGCATAAACTCTTGTGAATTGTTTGAGACAGTGTTTGATTGAAGGAAGGAGAGAAAGAATAAAAGGGGTAAGGATAGAAACGAAGTTAGGAATTGGTGCCTTTAATATATTTGTGGGAAATACCAAAGCTGTGTGCTTCTTTCTTCAGATAACTGTGCTCAACGCTAATGAGCCAGAACAGACTTCATCTCAGGCAGACTCCTTCATAACAGGGTAACTAAAATCCCAGATGGAAAAGTCTCTCTACAGATCTGAACACTCAATACTTGCACCCCTAACCATGGAAGGGAAAAGGACACAATGAATTCATGTCTTTTGTGAGCACAGTTCAAATTACATGAGGTTAAGCAGAAGTCACATCATACTAAGATTATTTTTCTAAGCTTAAATTTCAATGGGATACAGAAACCCATAATAGCTGTTTAAGAAGTGTTATAAGAACAAGGAAGAAAGCAAAAAAAAAAATCTCTGACCTCATTTTCTCTTAACCCACTATCATTTGGAGCAAAGAGGGTGGCGTGCACTGACAGGTCTGTGAGGTACTGCAGGAACTCTCTCCCCTTCCTCGAGGTGTTGGAGTAAGTCATGATGTCCTAGGCAGAAACAAAATCCAGCTTGATTAGAGAGCAATTGTACATTCCTGTGAGGAGAGTGGAAAAGAGGACACTGTATAAATGACAACAAAGGAACTCTCTGTTATTACCCATGAAACAGCTCTGGAGTGACTTTCCAAAGGAAGTTTGTATTCAAAACCAGCTCCAGCTGCTAATTTGATGAGTATATGTTAAACTGATTTGCAGATGTTGGGCCTCTGTCGTCTTTGAGGCTGCTGATACATATAGTGCCTTTCTAAGCAGTGAGGAGTAAAGAACTCCCAACATTTTGCCTTTCCTAGTAGCAATTCAATGGAAATCCAAAGCACAGCACTCCTTGTGATGTTAAAAAGTTGTGCAGAGAGTCTCCTTTAAGCTAAAGCTGCACCAGGCTTTGAATTCCAACTGAATTTTAGAACCCAGAAACCTCTTTGGAGCAAGTAATCAAAAAAGTAGTAACTAAATTCTGGTTTGGATTTAGACCAGATAGGTGCAGACTTAGACCACTCTGCCTTGCTTCACTGGTGTGCTGCTATTGCCTGTGTTTGCTGGGCCGGTAAAGCAAGCCCTGGATAGCCCTGGATACTGCACTCAGGGCCTGCTTTGCTCCACTCCCACCCCAGCCTTTGTTCCTACCGAGAGGAAGTTTGTCAGCGTTGGGAAGGACATCAGCACTTGCAGCAAGTTCCCGCTACAGGAGCTGCCATCTCCCACGTAGCCTGGCTTGCAGGTGCAGTTCACTTCTGAAAGGTACAAATATGGAGAGCTGTATGGGCTTTCCAAGAAAGATTTAGGCTGCCCTGTGCCTAAAAAACTACTTGTAAGCAACAGCTTATGATTTTATTTTTAAAGTTGAAGAAGAGGCAGAGTATCTTGCAGCCTGTGGCTGATGAAAGGAACCAAAATTTGGGCTGCTGCTCTCATTTTCGCAGAGGGATGAGGCAAAGCACCTGCTTACCTTTCTCCCTGTAGCAGAAAACATCCCAGGTTTCGCTCAGATTGACTCTTCTCCCGTAGTCCACGATGCCGACATATCCGGAGCCGCAGTTTGGGGAGGAGAAGCCGGTGGGGTATCCCACCCTCTCACCATCCAGCCAGCCAGCAGAGCACAGGTGGTACCTCGCCTGCGGTCAGCACAGCCAGAAGGGAAAAACTCAGGGAAAAACTGGGTAGTGGGGCTGGGGAACTGCAGATGGAATGAACAGAGCCCCCAGGGGCACTCAGGCAGCACCACCGCAGCCTCACATTTTGCTAAAGGTGTTTTTAAAGAGTGTCTTTCTTCCTTCTGTAGTTGGAAGGAGCCAGAAAGAGACAGCCAGTCTGACCCACTTTTCTAAAACAAGTTTTGCAAACCCAAGCTGAGATGCTCATCACACTGATATCAGCCATGTGTTGTCTATAATGTGCTCAAGGGAGGCAATGTGAAAATGGGTCTGTTAACAGCATTTGAGGAAAAGATTCCTGGAGACTTACTTTAAAGAAATAAATTAAGCATAATTCTGAAGTGCTAATAATTAAAATCCCCTTGAGAATACTCTGAAAGTCTGACTCTAGAAACAATTTGGCAAGCGATTTCAGTGCTGTGTGAGCAGGCATGAAACCAGTAAAAAGTCTGAAAACTGCCCTCAGCCAAATGTACCCTGGGGCATGGGGTAGGAAAGGAGGGAAAATGATGCTTACTAGCCCAGAGCAGTCCCCTGGCTGCTCCCTCTCCATTTACACCGTGTCTGTGTCTGGGGATCCCAGCCCTGGAGGGGCTGCTCACCTTCTGTGCGTACAGCAGCTGGCTGTAGGTAGCCACGGTGGCCGACTCGTTGGCACAGGCCTCCCTGGCCTGCTGGTACGTCAGTCTGTACTGGCCCAGGGGTGAGCGCAGGTGGAACACGCCGACCGTGCTGTCTGCAAAGAGAGAAAGGACCAGCCCTGCCTGAAGGGGTTCTGTGCTGTGGGACCGAGTCAGCTGTGCCCTACAAACACCCCTGGATTTTGGGAACTGCAATTAGAGCAGATGGAGTCCTCAGGGTAACATTCCCAGCTGGACTGCCCTCACGCATCGCTTCGTGAATCTGCAGGTGCATAAATTCATGTTCCAGCTGTAATCTCGTTGTTTCTACATGAAGTAGAGGCCTGAGTGAGCTTCCAGCTCCTGTGCTGGGCCCCAGGGCTGTGGTGGGCAGGGTGTGTGCGCCCTATTCCTGTTCCAGCTGTAATCTCGTTGTCTCTACGTGAAGTAGAGGCCTGAGTGAGCTTCCAGCTCCTGGGCCGGGCCCCAGGGCTGCGGTGGGCAGGGTGTGTGTGCCCTCCTCACCTTGGAAGTGCAGGTCGGCGCAGTCGGCGTCAGGGTGGCACTGCCCGTTGTCCTGCAGGCATCGGTCCAGGGGCAGCTGCATCACGGAGCAGTTCAGCCCATCCCCGATGTAGTTGTTCTTGCATTCACACTTACGTCTGCCCTGCGCAGGGAGAGAAGGAAAAGGCCAAGACGAGCATTTAGATGATGTGGAACTGGTGTTTCAGGCAACATTCTGAGCTGTTGGGGAAATTTCATTTGATGTAAGCAGGAATGGACAAATGGAAAAGTTGCTACAAACAAGTAAGCCAAATATTTACATGTGCACTTGGGTGCTTTGCTGAATTAACACCAAAGCATAATTTCATCCACAAAGTTAATAACTTGCATTGGAGGGTTATATGACACATAATTCACAAAACCGTGCGGCAAACATATCACAATGATATTTAAATCACTGGGCGTGGAAGCAAGCATGGAATTTAACAGCCCACTGCTAGTAATAAATGAGAACTAAGCAGGAATTGGTGACATCCAGTGATTGCAATGGTTGACAGCTGGAACAGATTATCAGTAAGACTTTTCTAGCTCACTCCTGGAAGGCAGCTCAGGCAAGATGCCAAAATGGAATGGAGAAGAGATCCTGCAAGCACCAGGACAAATGCTGGATCAAACCACGTGCAGAAGTTTTTCCTAACCATGCTGACTACGTGGGTCATGGAATTTGTGTCATGGGGCTGCAGATCTTTTTAAGTTCAAGCAAGCAACAAGTGACACTATTCTTCCAGCTGTCCCTTTGTTTAGCTTCCAAAATGTATTTAATTTAAATCCAAATTCGTGGTGCAAATAAGGATAGACAGGCAGAGCTGAGAAAGACTATATATGCAAACCAGCTTGTTTGTTACCCCATTCCCCAGAGCAAAGATGTCAAACTGTTTCTCAGCCTTCAGCTGAAAGCATACCAAACTGATGTAGAGAGAAGGTTGGAGCTAAGTAAAGGTTGCTTTGGAAAACAGGGATTGAGAGACGTACAGAGAGTGATCCAGGCAGAAGAGACTTCTGCTGGCACCAGGGAGAAATTCCTCAGACTTCCCTGCTGGACACTGAAATGATTCAACTTACAGGTCCTACGACAGTGCAGATGGCATGCTCGTGGCAGCCCCCGTTGAACCCATCAGCACAAGGGTTTATTGGAAGGCAGGTAAACCCATCTCCCTTGTATCCCTTCTGGCAGCTACAGAAGACTTTCACCCCGTGCTGTGTGCATTCAGCTGCCTTGTGGCACCCACCATTGTTTTGTTTGCAAAGTTCTGCAGCTGCAGGGGGAAAAAAAAGTGAGTAAAGTCTGCTTTTAAAGAGGACCTTCTTCATAAAGACAAACCATTGCCAGTTTTCATTAGTTCACACTAAAAATGCTGGAATACTTTTTGGGAAAAAAAGCTGTTTCTACTTCCTGAGGCATTCCTGAATTTCTGCAAGTTTATCCCTTAGGGCCCTGACAGCCTTGTCAGCATGTTCTTGATTCAGGAGACATAGTAGCGACCCTCAGATTTCTGGGCAGGTTGACTTTGGAAGACGAAAGACACCTGCCTGAGAAAGAAAAACTGCTTCTGTAGCAGTGTTGCCAGGGAACTGCCTTGCCTATGGGCATAAAAAAAAAATCAAAGAATCATTTTTGTTGGAAAAACCCTTTGATATCTTTGCATCCCACTGTAAATTCTCTGAGGGAAAAAACCCTGCTGTCTTCAAAACTTTACTGAAGTGCACTTGCTGCCCATGCACCTGCTTGGTAAAGTCTGGAGAAATCAGCCTTCTGATTTAGAAGAACCTGAATTCTGTATATTCTAAATTTGTTTCACTTGCTGCAGAGTGGATGTTTATAGGTTGGGCAGGTAACATTTCATAGTGGGCAGTAGCTGCATTCCTGTGCATGTGCAAGAGGGAAGAACCTGGCTTCTGGCCGTGAGTGGGGTGGGAGCTCACCTGTGCACGTGATCCCATCCCCGTTGTACAGGGGCTTGCACTGGCACGTGTTGTTCTCCGTGCAGACGGCGTTGACCGAGCAGCTTGGGGAGCATGCTGGTGGCACAGCTGCAGGGAGGGAAGGCAGGACAGCTGGGATCAAAGAGCTCTGGTACCACAATGCCCTTGATACATGCAGAAGGAGAGCCCTTCATACTGGTCTGGCTAACTGGAAAACTTTTAAGAATGTTATTTTTTGAGTGCCACAGCCCAAAGCCCCTCCACAGGGGAGGTAGGAACTCATATTATGAAAGAGGGGACAGCTGGGTGAAGGGATTTGTCCTCAGTCCAGAGGAGAGTTCCTAAGTGCTCTTGGATGGCTCCCGACATTTATTAACCCTTTCTGTCTTATCTATGGAAACCTTCTCTTGAACTGCTAGTAGCTGCCACCCATAGCTCCATGGACAGTCTGGTGAGAGGCAGAGACCTAGCTTGGTTTCACACAGCCGGCCAGTCCATCCTGTTTCACAGAAACATCTCCCTGTCCCTGAGGGTCCTTCATCGCACTGCCCATTGTTCTTGCATTCACAAGCTGGAAAAGAAATGCACAGGTCACTTGCAGAGTAGGAAGCTCTTTCTCAAGAGAAATATCATCATGTCAGTTTAGATACAGTATTATCCAGGAATAATTTAGATGAGTCTAACTTCATGGTATTTCAGCATGAGGCCAGTCAAGCAGAGGACCAGACATTCCAGAGTGGTTGAGCAATTGTCATTCTTCAAGGTTTTCAAACCCTGATAGGATAATTCCTGCATAACATGAGCTCAGAATTGATCCTGTTTTGAGAAGGAGTTGGGCTACCGACCTTCTGAAACCCCTTCCAATCTGAATTATCCTATGATTTTATAAATGGCATTAGTTCGATATGCTTCTGAAAACGAAAATGGGTATTGATCTGCACATTGCAGTGGAGTAGGAAACTCCACGAAGACCCGTGGCAGGAATGAGTTAATGCCTGAACTGATGACCCTGACTAACCAGTCCTAACGAGCAGCAGCTGTTAATTGTGGGGAAGCCAGAGAAAAACGAGGTGTGTGGAGGGAGAGTGCTCGGTTGCTGTGTGGGAGGAAGTGTGCAAGAGTAGGACAGCCAGATATGAGGTTAGTGAGCTTTGCTGTAAAACATAAACAAGTTACCTGTAATTTCTCTTATTAGGTTTCAAATAGTTTTATGACTAAAAGCTTTTGGATTCCTTCAGTTCCTTTTGTAGGTGAAACTTTGCTCTTTCTGCCCTCCAGCCTGTTTAATCTATAGGTGGTGTTTTTTCCTCTCCTCTTTGGGACCTGCAATAACTTACGAACTTAATCCTTTTAAATAATTATTTACGGCTGTCTGTTTTATAATGTCATGCTGCAGCATCTTTTATGGCTTTCTTCTTATTCTTGAAATATTGTTATTTAGAGAAGAAAATTATGTGGCATTTATGGAACTGTTTTTTTGTATACCTGTCCTGCTGAAAAAGAGCTTCACTTGCTGGCTTTTTAAAATTTTATTTGCTTAGCTAATTTTTATCTGACTTAAATCTACATCAAAAGGAAGAGGCTATAAAACTTGTTCATCTTAAATTTCATAATCTTGTTTCAAGCTAATGGGTCATACACTTTATGCTATGGTGTGCTACAAAGTGGATGAATTGTAGGTAGGCATAATCCTGAGAGTCTATGTCCAAGCCTGACGTGTTGCCTTACCCCCCATCCTATGTGTCTCAGGAGCAGTACAAGTTCACGGGGTTAGGATGGAAGCATTAATGTTGTAACTTCTTATCTGAAGGCTTTATGTCAGGAAAACATTGAAGTCTAAAGTGAGATATTGATCCTGCTCCCACGTAGTTTACATTGAAAACCACAGAGAGATGGATTTTGTGAGCAGTTGCTTGGCTGTCCCTCTTCATAAACTGCCCTTGTCTTGGTGTCCTTTTTTTTTCTCTGCAGAAATAGTGCATGGCCTCAGCCTCCTGCATTCCTTGAGTAGCTGTGTTGCTAAAATGTTGTCTTAAGCTTTACGGGATGGAGAAGAAAGCTGTGCTGTAGCTAAAACCGCTTGGAGGCCCTGTTTCTGTTGTGCTATTGGTGTACAGTGTACGAGTAGGAGGTCCTACGCAGACACAACTATGCAGCCTCTGCATCTCCTCCTCCCTCCTGACACCTGCTGCCATCCCCTGGGCTGAGGAGGCACCCAGCAGAAACGCTGGTGTTAAGAGGGGAGCATTCCTGGGCTTGCTTAGGAGCTTGTTGCTGACAGAATGGTTCAGGCTTGACAGGGCATTAGCTGGGACGTACGCCTGCAGCTGAAGCCGTATCTGCCGGGGAGGCACAGCTCGCACGCGGTCCCGTTGAAGCCGCCGTGGCAGCGGCATTCTCCTGTCCCCGTGTACCCATCGTCACAGGAGCCGTGGCCATGGCATGGGGTCTCTGGGCCGCCTGGGCAAGCTGAAAGGTTGGAAAAGAAAAGTGCCTCTTTAGCTCAGGTGCATGTTTGTTCATTGTCACAGTTGGCTATCTTGAGTTCTGTAAAACTTTGAGCAGGGAATGCCTGTAACTGTATCTCTCTTGGGGTGTGTAAAAGTGGCTGTGACACTTTTGATTACTGTGAGCCCTGTGCTCTAAATTCCTCGACATACTTCCACAGCTCCTATTGGAAAGGTGTTGAGGATCCTTTCAGCCCGGACTTTGTGGGTGCTGTTATCTGGCTATTTGCTCATTCAGACCCATGTGTGAATGGCACTGCCCAAATTGAGCCTTTCTTGTGTGTCCCTCTGGGTTATGTGCTGTCAGGGTGACCCCAAAGGGCAGCTCATTCCGAGCTGACCAAAGTTGCATGGGATCTGCAAGTGTCTATCTGTGAAACTGGGACAGAGCAAGCTGGCAGGGCTATGTGTGGCTGGATCTACGACAAGCAGAGATCCTGACCCTCTGTGTGCCCTGGTGGGGACCCCAGTGCTGTTCCCCTACAGGGCTGGCAGGTGAAGGAGAGCAGTTTGGAAGTGTCTGCTATGGGAGATTGAAGTAGAGCCTCCCAAATTGACTCCAGCTGTTCAGAACTGCAACTTACAGCAGCTTACTCTGCTGATGAGTGCACTCGCCTGTGGCTGAGCCATTATGCGTTATGGCTCTCAGGTGAGTCTGGTGTTGCTGTGTGAACCTGAGCCTATGTTTAAAGGACTTTCAGCTGGTGATCTACTCAGTAGGACAGCCTTTACTCTCTGTAGCACTCGCCTGCTACTACTATGGAGTTTAAAACTTGCTCTAAATGTGAAGAGCTAATCTGAATTGAAGAAGCAATTAACACTTTGAGTTCTTCAGCTCTTGCAACCAAGTTCCCTCATCTTACAGCTGGTGCCTTCTCATGTCCCTTATCCTAATTCTCCCAGTTTTGCCTGTTGGGTGCCACATAGCTGTACTGGGGAAGGGGAGGGCACAGAATGGCCATGTGGGTGGGAATCCTACCTTGGCAGTCTGGCCCGAAGTAGCCCTTGCAGCACTTGGCAATGTGCATGACCATGGAGCAGTTCCTACGGCAGCCATCCCTCCGCAGCCCATAGGACTCGTAGGTGCACCAGTGGATCCCTTCCTGCATGTCACATGTGTCAGCACAGAGAGAGGAGGGGGAGAACACAGGAAAATGAGTGCTGTGTGTTTGGGGTTTTTTGTTTTTTCCCCCCTCTTTAAATTGTAATTTCTGATGTAATTGAATCAAAATGTGATGTGTGAAGAGTGTGGGTATGAGACCCCTGCCCCCTCTGATTCCTGGCATGCTAAGCACCATTCCTGAGAGTGCAGGAGCTGCTCTGGAGTCAGATAAAGCACTTTTACAGTGGATGTTGTGTGAGACCAACAAGCATCCCCCAGCACCTGGGTGTTTGCCCAGGGACCGCTTTATTACTTAATAGTGTGATAACACTGTCAAAAGTTCTCTTTTTATTTATTCTAAGAAGCTTTTTGTAGTGTGCTGTTGTGAAGTACGGAGAAAGGCATACTAGACTGTTTACATGTGAGATTTGAATGTTTTACCTTTGGTTTTGTCCCTGGAGGGCATTTAGGGTTTTGGTAACAGCTAGCACAATGTCCCTGGAAAAGGGGAAGAAAAGTATATTAAAATAATGGCTACAAAAGGCCATTTGACTTGGACAAAACATCTGTTTTATGAGAGCAGAAAAGATCAGCAGAGAAAAGGTAAAGCTTATTGCACTTAGAAAATTAATGGAAAACTCTGGGGAAGCAAGAAAGGAAAGTGACAACAAAATAGTTGCAATAATTTAGTGCCACAAAAATGCAAGAAAATAGCTTTGATACCACAATATAAGTTCTGGAAGAGCAAACTGCTCTGGGTTTAAAGAAGGGAAGAAGAGATTATGACTGTTCTTCAAACAAATATTGTCTGTAGCAGACCTGGATGTCTAATTTGGAGTACAGAAAAATGTTTGCTTCTCAGGAAGTGCTGATGAAATTTGAGGATGTGATATCTGTTTAATTTCATTTAATGACATTATAAAAGGCAACTTGAGCCCATGGGGCATACACAATTGTTGGTTTTGCAATTAAAATACGTGTTCCAATAAGATATTTTTAAAGATTGACTACATGAAAATCTTTTTACCTCAAGGAAATTTTTTCATACTTTCAAATTGAACTGAAGTAAATTTGGTCTTGAAACTGTTTAAAGATGACTATTAGAATTTCCCATTTGTGGGACCCATCAAACTTCACGGAGAAAACTTCCTCCATGCTAACAGTGCCTGTTCAGGTGTGTTAAAAACAAAAAATGTCAGAGACTGAGAGTAGGCAATTCTCTATCTTATATCCTTCAAACCCTGTGCTGCTGGAGTAGCAATCCTGCCCTTTTTTAATAGGGAACTTTGTAAATATGATCTCTATAGACAAATCTGTTGTTCAAACTTCCACTAATTTAAAAGCATGACAGAAATATTTGTCCTTGCTCCACTTTTGCTTGCATGTGTAAGATGCCTTTTTTTTTATGGTATTAAGTGGAACCCCTTGTCCTGTGTGCTGCTTCATGGACTTCTGTTGTGCACCTCTGAGGCATTGTGCTGCACTCCTTAATCTCTGTCTAGCCAGGGCAGCAGATGCAGCCATCCTGCAGCAGTGGGGCTTTACTTGCAGGAGTACCAGAGCTGAGGGAGTGTTACCCTGGTGGAGATGGACATTGACCCCTGGCTGTGTCATTGTCAGGGCGAGGGACCCGAAAGGGCACTGACCATGAACTCCATGGTGAGGAAGCTGTCGCAGCGGCCCCCCAGGCTGGGCTCTGTCAGCAGGCAGTCAATCCCGTAGGCGATGCCCCCGTCAAACTCCAGCTGCCGCTGCACCACCTTGCACTGCCCATCGTTCAGGAAAAGGGCGCCCTGGGACATGGCATGGGGAGAGGGGGACATGGCAAGTCATGAGCTGCTCCTCCCTGGGTTCCTGCTCTCTGTAGGAATGCTCTTGGGGCAAGGTGGTATTATCCTGTAGGTAAGACTGATGGCTATAGGGACTCAAACAGTTTTTGGGCCTCTGTTCCTATGGGTAGATGTGTGTCTGGGGTACTGTGTCCAGCTCTGGGGTTCTCAACACAGGAAGGATGAGAGCCTGCTGGAGCAAGTCCAAAGTAGGGCCATGAAGATACTCAGAGACCTGCAGCACTTCTCCTATGAAGTGAGACAGACTGAGAGAGCTGGAGCTCTTCAGCTGGTACAAGAGAAGGCTTCAGGGTGATCCTAGAACACCTTCCAGTCCATAAGTGGGGATATGTGAGAGCTGGAGATTTTTACCAAGGGTGTGTAATAAGACAAGGAGTAATGGCTTTAAACTGAAAGAAGGTGGGTTTAGATTAGCTATGAGGAAGAAATTCTTTACTGGGAGGTTGGTGAAATTCTTGAAAAAATTGCCCAGAAAGCTGTGGATGCCCCATCCCCAGAAGTGTTCACAGCCAGGTTAAAAGGGACTTTGAGCAATCTGGTCTAGTGTAAGGTGTCACTGTTCATAACAGGGGGGGGTGGAACAAGATGATCTTCAAGGTTCCTTCCAACCCAAACCATGATATCTTTCTTTTCTGAAGAGGACGGAATATGCCAGTCCAATGTTCACCAGTTTATCTTATGTATATTTAGACTTAGGTCCTTGCCAGGTATGGTCTGATACATTTGCAAAGAAAAATGTGACATTGTTCTGGTTTATCAGGCTATGTGTGTGCCTGCAACCTTAGCGTGGGAGTTCTTACACATCAGAGTTTGCATGCAGATGCTGCATTCATGGGTTCAAAACCAGGCCGATCTTACTGGTTTTGCACTGGTATTGTAGAAGTTAAATTGTTTTGTTATTACAGTTTCAAGGTGACTGAGGGCTGTTTTGAACAAATCTCGTCTTACAACAGAGCAAACGAGAGCTCCAAAAAGTCCTGCAAACCATATAATGTGCTGAATCTGTTGATGTGGCATGTAGTGGTGATGTCCAATGAAGTTTTGGTGCCACTGACCCACCCTGGGGGCTGTGCAGAGTGTGGTCTGCAAGGGTGGATCCTGTAGCAGGGGTGAGGAATGAATGTGGCAGCAGAGTGAACACTTACGATCTCCCCGTTATCCCCACAGCTCACGCTGAGGTTGGAGCCCTGCAGGGTCTTCAGGGGGCTGGAGCTGGGGAGCTCATGGGCCAGCACCTAGGAAACAAAGGGGAGATGCACATATCTGGGCTTGCATGTTTTGGCTGTGGCAACACTCCCAAAATGCAAGGGCTTACCGCAGCATCGCGGACAATGTGGAATTTGAGGTACTGCACCAGTTTTTTGGTGTTGGCCTTCTTGAAGAGGAAGTCCTGCTGCTCCTGTGGCAGCCCACGGATGGCTGTGTCTGTGGGCCAGAAGAGTGTGACGGGTTTGTGGATGGGATCGTTGATCAGCCCAAGCAGGTTGTTTTTCTGCAACACAGCAAAAATCGGGGCAGGAGATTAATGCTCTGTTCAGTGACCCTGTGGGGTGGATGTCAGGTCTAACTGGGGCTGCCTGACCACGAATCTGCAAATACCCTGGAAAATACTTTAAAAAACAGATGTGAGTTGAGCTTGATATACAGTAGGACAGAGCTGAGTGGGGAAGGCAAAGGTGGCTGTGGGTCTGCTTGACAGCCCCCCAGTTTCTGTGGGAGTGTGACTGGTGGTGACCAGGGTTGTTGTGGACTGTATGGTGAGCCCTTTGGTTCTCCTGAACAAAATCCTGCCAGTGATGCTATGTGCTCTGTGTGTATTTTTGTCTAAAAAAAACCCAACAAAACAAAACAAAAAAAACAACAAAAAAACCCCAGCCTTTTTCCAATGGCTCCTGTGTCTTGTCCTTACCTCTAGCAAAGTGCTGAACAGAATGTACCCATGCCTGGCTGCAACCATTTTAAGACTTTCCTACAAAGAAAGAAAAGTAAGTAATTTACCTAAGAAATACATTATTTGGGTATTAAAAAAGCAGATAAGAGCTTGATTTTCCCTGTAAGTCACTTTTTATTAAAAAATCAAAGCTACTCTAAAAACCCTCTGCAGAAATCCTCTTATACTGTCCATAATTATCTGTAGTTCTGGTGAATATGAAACACAATATTCAATTTATTAGTATATATTTGAATAAGGTCTTTTTAGTGCCACTTTTTTTGTTTACTTATAGGATTTATATATCTGACAGTAACTGTGGAAAAGCCCCTGGGTTGGGAGTGGTGATAAGCTGCACATACCTTCTTGAAGGGGAAATCCTGCATATGTGAAGGAACCAGAATTTGGTTTATGACATGGATCACACCATTTGTGCCAACAGCATCACTGAGTATAATTTCAGCTCTGTTGTTCAAAACCAATGAGTTCTGGAAAGGCAACAAAAACATTTTTTCTGCGAAACCTGCTGGCAAAGTGACATTGATGCTGAATTGCTTTGATATAATGAGCCCAGACCACTGTTTCTTTGGAGCAAACAGTACTTTCAGCTTTCATAATTTGCCTTTTGCTTTTTCAAACTCTTCTCATGTTCATAAAGCCAGAATCTGAGGATAAAATAGCTTGTGTCAAAGCAGGGGTTGTACAACTCCACTCTTGGCATGCTGAGTAAGTGCTGAACACTTCAGCGGAACAGGCAATCTTATTTGAAAGTTGTTTATTTATTTCTGTACATCAGAGGTGGAAAGGGAACCACTGAAGTTTTTAAAACAGCTGAATGAGAGTGGACTGTTTTACTGTTCTGTTTCCTGGCTCTCCATGTTTGGTTACCTGGGAGTAGCTGATGTGTATTTGTTCACCTTGGAGAGAGGTGATGTTGGTGATTGCTGTCAGGTCCTTGTACAATAGACTGGCACAACCCACCATGTGGTACCGGAGCACTTGAGCCATCGCTCCTTTGGCAATCCAGTCCTCGACCTGCAGTGGGGAATGGAGGGGTTGAGAAGCAGCTGAGCAAGGTGTCTGGAGCAGAAAGCTCCCTTTTACTGAGCCCTTTTACTTACCCGTGGGTCACTGTTCAGGACGTCTGTGTGAGGGACAAACAGGGTGAAAGGGCCAGGGCCTGAGATATCTCTGACAGACAAGGCCTGCCAAATTTAAGAGGAAAAGCAGCATTGAGTGAGTGCATGAGATGCTGCACAGGGACAGGAACTGCCCTGTGGAGGGGGAGGTGGTGCCTGCAGCTCCCTAGCTGCCATACATTGAGTTCCCTTCCCTGCAACACAAGGGGGAGAGAAATTCCTCATGTGGACTTTGACTCCTAGCTTCATCCGTCACCTTTGCTCACAGGTATTAAATGGAAAATTTTGCCTTGTAGCCATGTCTTTATCTCCTCTGCAAAACCAAACAGGACATGAGGGGATTAAATTGATTGTTCTTAGGAGTACAAATGGATCTGGGCTATTGCAGGTACTTTGCAATGACCACTGATAAGCTAAATTGAGAGCTCCCTTAAAGCAGGAGGGAGCCACCTGTCTACCATGGTATCAGAACTGAAACTAGGTTATAGGTCTTTAGGTTAGCAGGCAGGCCAGCATACAGGTCTGTGCTGCTCTGAGGCTTCTGTAAACAGAATTGCTGTCACCAGTCTCCAAAAATCAGTGAGAGCTGGCTGTCTTGCAAGACACAGAGCACCCTGTGATGTTTCAGGGAGGCAGCTGAAGTTGCTGCCATTCAGAGATGCAGAAGGGGTAGTAAATGAGTGGTATATTCTTGCTTCAGAATTCATGAGAGATGTGCTAGCGGATCTCAGACTGAACAGGTAAAAGGTTCAGTTTTATGCCCAGTCTGAGGGCCTTACCTTTCCCTGGGATCTTGGTCTTGATCGTTAATACTCTAGATCATTAATACTGTTTTAGTGACAGTTAATAGTTTGCATTAGAGCATCTCAAGTATTAGTGACTGATAATCCAAATCCACTCCTAATTAGACTGAAGGAAATTGGTACACACCAGATTCCTGCCTACTTCTCTACGTGCTTGGAGGAAAAAAAAGGGAGGGAAATCCCCCCTCAAGAAAACCCCAACAAACCACAACCACTCAACCTTTTCTTACCTGTAAGTGGAAATAAAACCTAGATGTGTTTGAGTTCCTGAGAAGTTCCTGCAATTAAGAACAAGACTCTGTAACAATGCTGCAAATGTGAGGCAACATCTGCAGAGTGCAAAAAAATGCAGCACTCAGACAAGAAAGGGAACTTCTGGTTTGGAATAAGTGCTGCATATCTGTATTGCTTCTGTTCTGTTCTTAGCTTATTCTGACAAGTAGCAGGCTTCTTTGAAATCTAAAACTCCCTAATGGTGCAGTTGTAATGATTGTCCGTTAGGGTGTTTTGTTTGTTTTGGCAGTTAAGGTTATCTTGCAGCATCCTGTTCCTATTCTTGGTTTCTTGGATTGGGAAAACTTCAAATTCTGGGGTACAACTTTGTCCAAGAAAAAAGTGGTGTGTTTCAACCATTGTATTAAGTAACTATATGAAGAAAAAGAGGAGACAGCAAACATGTGAAGCACTTTACCTGGAGGATGTTGCCTCGGCACTGAAATCCATCCCCAGTGTAGTTAGTTTTGCAGGTGCAGGTCCTTTCTGTCAGCTCGGTGTCATTACAGATGGCAAATTCACTGCAGCCTCCATTATTCTTGTGAGAGCAAAGTTTAAAATATGGAATTCCTTCATTGCCAGGTGTATGAAACAATTCCTATTCACCACTTTTCCTCCTCATTTATATAGTTTAGAAAGGTTTAGTTAGTAGATCTTTTTGAAACAACATCTTGCTGGAACACATGATGGTATATATACACCTGATGGTATATATTTTCTTCCAAAAACTAAAAGCATTTAAAGGTTTATAAAAAATTAGTCTCCTCTTATGCAGAGGATGTAGTTTTGATTCTTTAGTTCATGATGCTGTAAGGACGCAAAATATCTGCATGCAAGTCTCACTGCATGTTAGGGATGAGTCTTAGCTTCTCTGCCAATGCAGCACTGGTTTACTCTATGGGGAACTATTTACACACTGTAAATAACTGGGATGGAGCCTGAATTTATGGAGGAGCATAGCACAGGACTGTCTGATGGCCCAGGTCAGTTGTAACAGGGGCTTTCCTTGTCCCTAAAACATCTCCTGTCTGTACCTGAGTCCAGCTTTGGGCTTGGACCAGTGGATGCATCTCACCCAGCTGCTTGCCTCCAGAAAGCTCCCTGTACTAAACCAAGATGTTTCTCACTCAGGGGCAGCATGTTGGGGCTCAGAGCTCTGCTCAGTCACAAATAGATGCTCCCCTGTTGCCACCTCAGCTTACAAATCAATTTCTCTCGTGGATTTGAGAGCAAATTGGGGAAAATTGAAGAGCTTTATTGTTTTCTCTTTTTTTTACTTGTTTCATGTTGTCTGTTCTGTTGCTGGTCATCTCAGGGGCCCTTTCCCATGGGCCATGAGAGGAAGCAGAAACTCCTTTGGGAGCTACCAGTGGGGCCTGACTTTACAGGTGAGAGAGATGTCTGGCTGTAAGCAGTGGGTTTAGGTGGATTTGCTGTGGGTTGGGTTTGGCTTGGCTTAGGCAGACTGTTGGCAGCCTTGGCTGCCTGTGAAGCTTTGCTGCTTGGTCACTGGGGAGCCAGCTTAGTCTCTGGTATGACGCTGATGCTCCTCAAGACAATCTTTATTTTTAAATACATAATTAGCCTGGCATAATTAGTTAAGTGGAAGCGGAGCTGCTGGAACACAGCATAGGAAAAAGCAAGAGAATACAAAGTCATAGGGAGCAGTGGCTCATAATTTTAAACTGCCCTTCCTCCAGCTTCTGTTTTTGCCCTTGCACTTTCATCTCTGCAACCTTTCAAGGTCAGAGAAAGCCAGTTGAGAGGCCAGGCTGGGAGGGTGAGAGTTGTTGTTACTGTGCTCAGAGCACAGAGGATTAATGTACATGGGAGAGTGGATATGTCCCTGCTGCAGCTTGCCAAGAGGCAGAGCAGTACAGCTGGTGTAGAGAACCACACTGGTTGCCAATATGTGGCTTGCAGTGTGTGAGCCAGCTTGTGCTAAACAAATGTGGCTAATTCTCAGCCTGCAGTGACGAGTAAGGGACAGAATGGGTAGTGCCATGGCATGTCCTGGACTGGGTGCTGTGGAAGGAAATGGTTTTATTGGGTTTCTTATAGGAACTCTATGACAAAAAAATTTCTGACTTAGGTTTTAGCACTACAGACCAGGGTCTGATTCTCTGGATTGGATTTGAGGTGAGTTATTTAAGACTCAGTGATGAGTCCAGGCCCTCACTTTTGTTATGTCCAGGCTGTGGTTGATGAAAAGTCCTTCCTGCATATTTTCTCTCATAGTAGCAGCACTAAAGCATATACTGAATCAAGAATATTTAAAGATTAGCCAAGTTAATGTAAACTGATTCTTAGCACACCTAACTTAGTTTAGAATGCATACAAACCCCAAAAGTGTAATGATTATGAGACCTGAAATTGTCTCCCTAAATGGATACTCACTTGTGAACACAGACTGATATATGTGCAGGTTTTGCCATCTCCAGAATATCCCTTCAGGCAATTACATACTGCCTACAAAGCAAGATAGAAAAACACGCATAACACTGAAAACTGCTTGAATTTTTTTTCCTGCACACAAATACATAGTTTACTTTTTTCCAGTTTACTTTTTGAAATATGATGTGCAATTTATTAAGTTGAAAGTAAATTATGTCTCCCAGAGCAGTTTCTTGGCTAGTATGAGTAACCATAGGCTGAGATTGGGAAGTAATAATTTTCATTAGGCTCTATGTGCCTTTTCCCTGCCTATCCATCTCTGGTCTCCTCTCTGCTGTCCTGTTCATTTGAAATGACCACTCTGACATCAGCATGTTGTTGTCTTGATGGCAAAACAGGCTGAACCCCTAATTTTTTTCCCTCATGTTTTTTTTTTTTTTGCATAGGTTGGTATTCCCCCTCTCATCCCATTCCTTCCCCTGCTTTTTTTCAGTGATGAAAAGTACCTTCAAAACACACCTGGAATTCCCATGCAGTAGAAGTGCATCTGAAACTTTGTCCTGGTTACTTTATGTTACATTTGCAGTTATCACGAAGATGAAAAATAGTTGCAAAGAAATGAATGATATTTTCCAATTCATTGCTTAATGGCTCTCAAATTAGAATTTAATATGTAGGAGTGTGAAAATTCAGTGAGATTTCTTTAGCAGAAATCAAACTGGGAGGTAGTCTAATAGCAGTGTTTATGTAACTCCTGGGTGAGTGAGAACCCTAGAGAAAGCAGATGCATTTCTGTCCTATAAACTTGCCTTTGCAGTGCTGGACTTTTGTGGTTGTTGTTTTTACTCTGATATTAATTACATTCTCACAGGTAAGCAAGAATAAATAAACAGGTTGTAACTACTACTTCTAGAGATCAGCAGAGGAGTGAGAGGATGCTGAAATGTTGTAACCCCTATGCAAGCACTATGGTTTAAGGCATTTTGTTTCCCTGTGGATACATTTGAACTGTGTGGGGAGAAGGAAATGGAATTTTTTTCCATGGACAGTTTCTATAACAATGAAAGAAACCTCATCTAGCAATACTTTCAAAACTTACAGCTTTTCACATTGAAACCTCCCAAAGGAGAAAAACAACCACTTGAAATAGAAAAACACTGCTTTCCTCTGCAGTTTTGGATTTCTTTCACTGAAATAGATTTTTTTTTTTCCAGGTTTGTCTGCACTCCCCCTCAAATACCTTTTTGAGGAAAGCATATATTTTTCAGAATTGTTACGAAATTGAGTTTTCTACTTTAAAACAAAATTGACATGGGATAATCTTTCTTTATCTAACAATAAACACTTGACTAGGCCTATTTTTCTTTGCTAACAAAGTACTCACTTGATCTGGTCCAGTTTGTGTGCATTCTGCATTTCTGTCACATCCACCATTGTTCACCAGACAAGGGTTGATTTCTTTATAAAACAGAAACAGTGTAATAAAGAGAGAGTAATTCTGAAAACCCAAGGAGAATAAATTTAAAGAAAAGAATACTAGGAGTGTAGATTTATGACAAAATTCATTGCCTCAGCTACTAGTATCTCAGTCTAGGTCTTAAGTTTTGTTGGTGCAGGCTACATAGCCCTGCCAGCATCACTTCTGAAACCAAACCTGGGGAGGTGTGGTACAGTAGCTAAAAGTCTTTGCTTGTGATGGCCAGAGCAATGTGTGTATGACTGCTGGAGATGGGGTTATC
>PYHW01009762.1:5547394-5659267 GCA_013186435.1 Turdus rufiventris | reverse complement strand
GGAGTGGAAGGAGGATCATGCCCTGCAGGAAACCTGGCTGCTGTCGCTGTCCTGTGTGTGACCCCTGAGCCACACTCATGCTCACCGATGCAGACGATCCCGTCTCCGGTGTAGCCGGCGCTGCAGACACAGGCTCTGTTTCCCGGCGTTGTTCTCCTGCACTCTGCCTTGGTAGAGCAGCCCCCGTTGCTCCTCTCACAGGCATCAATAGCTGAACAGGGACAACAGCAGGGATTAAACCAATGTGCTGGACTGGTTCCTTGCTTCTCAGGAAAATCTGTCTCCATCTTTTAAAGGGATTTACTAGCATTTTTGAAACACAGAGTCTTTCTGAATTGGGAGGCCACAGACTTCATTAGTGGCAGTCATTTAATACCTATTATTGTTTCAAGAGGGAAAGTTGAAATGATGTCTCTAGTCTGGAATGTTAGAATTCATCCAGGACTGACTTTCAGTAACTTTCTGTCTTCCAATTCTGCCACTTCCATCAAAACACGCCCCGCCCCCACCCCCCAAAAAAAAATGTTTGTGCTCATCTCTAGTTTAAATAGTCACTTAAATGTTCCCTGAGCTTGACATCTTCTGCACAAAGATCATATAGCTTCTCTTGCAGGCAGTCTAGAATATAATACCACCTTGCCCTCCTGTGACAGCAAGTCCTGGCTCTTATTCAGATGAGTACTCATACTGTTTCTCCAGCCTTGGATGAACTGGATGCTCATAATTTGAGAGCAGGGAGGGAGCCTTGTCTTATTTTCAGTGTGACTCAAATCAGCCTGAAAATTGCTTTAATGTTTGCTTCCAATGATCCTAAATTGCTGTTTTAGCAATTTCAGACCAAGTAATTGATTTTTTTTCTGCAACTGGTTTTGCCCAGAAATCCTGTATATGGGAGCAAGGGTGAGTGCGGAGTCACTATAGATGATCTGTGTCACCCAGCTCTTCCTGCACAATTTCTAGGGAATTGCCCCCAGTAGATTAAAATGGATTTGTCTGTCTTGTGCCAGAAGACAAAATGGAAGCAGGCAGAGTAATAGTGGCAAAGTCGGGGATTAGGACCCTGCCAGCCATTGTAAGTAGAAAAATGGGCTTCTGTTATGAAAAACATTAGTATTTTAATCAGTTAAGAATTAAGAAAAATTACAATTAATTATGATTACTGTAGCTGGAAACAGACTCTTTTGGATAACCCAGACTTTTGGAAGAACATCTAGGATAAGGTGCTGTTATCCCTTTCTGAAGGTCTCTTAAATCTCTCCAGTCTAAAGAAATGGATTTTACCACACCAGAAATCTGAGTAGGCTCTGAAAGCTGAGGAAATGGTAGAGCTACACAGCTTCCAATAGCTGGAAGTGTTATTGTGCTCTGAATTGGCCTCTCTTTGCTGGGCTTTGCTGGGAAAGGGAGTAAAAGTCACAAACAATGGGGCTGGGGTTGTGCACGGCATGTTCCCTTTTCTCTGCTCTCCCTCAGCACAATGCCTCGCTGCTTGGAGATTTGGAGCCCTTTGTTTGCTCTGAATCCGCACCTGTTGGGCTGCTATTTGTTTTGAGAAAACTGGCAACAATTCCTGTTTTTTAACTGGTGCATAGGGAAGTGCTCATCTCTCACCAACTCTACTGTGACCAGAGAGTGCTTCAAGCATTCTTTTTTGCTGTTTTTTTTTTTAATTTATTTTTCAAAAGGGAAGAAACAAAGTTCACTTGCCTGTGCAGAATGTCCCGTTCCCCTCAAACCCAGCTGCACACTTGCAATAGGCAGTGCCATTTGATAGGAGAAGGCAGCTAATGAAATAAAAGGAGGGAGGCATCATGTAAAAGAGAGGGGAAAAAAACTGGTCAGGTCTTTTGTCCAGCCCTTGTTTCTGTGTGTGTTTCTGAGGGTAATGTTGCATAGAAATAACAAGGCATTTAACCACACACTACGAGGGAGCTAAAACCATAAAAAAGGACCTAGCTGGATCAAGCTGTTCAAATGTGTTTTGGATGTATTATTTTAGGTATTGAAATACCATGCTCTGGTCTTTGAGTATCCTATTTTTTTTTTTTTTGTGCAGAACTCCAGAATTTGCATGTCTGCTCACCCAAAAAGCTATGCAGAGCTTTTTTTTGTGTGCACCCGATTTATGGAGGGATGCAACCAGCACAATTCATTATTGCCCCCTACTCCTGCCATGCCTGCACCTATCCTCACACCTACGGTTTTATGTCAGTGGATGAAAAGTACACAAGAGAAGAACAATCTGCTTCTGTCAGAAACACAGTTTTGATTCCAGAATGCGTGGGGTCCCCATGAGAAAATCTGAGAGTGTAGGTTTGACAAAAAAAACTGGTAAAATATTGCTACTGTGAACTGAAGGTCACAAACACACAGGGGAGAGAATGACCTACATCTGGGAAAAAGGGGGTTTGCCTCTCTGGTTTCTCAGCTCCTACAGAAGGGCTGTGGCTGAGAATGAGGAATCTTTTCTGCCACCTTTTCTTGGTTTTTTTTGAGATGCCTTGACTAGTATAAATCTTGCTGCCTGGTCAGTGGTGAGGGGACAGATGCACTTCAGTAAATAGCTCAGTGGAGCTCACTTGATCCTCTGAAAACTAGTTAGTGTCCTAGTATTGGTGCTGGACTGGTGAGAGCAATTTTTGTTGTTGTTTGTATATCTTTATGCAAAGAGGAAAGGCTTGAGCTTTTTGGCCTCATCACCATATGCACTAGATTTACATTGCCCCTTATCTCTGTGAGATGTGCTGCTGAGAAGTCATGAGCAAGGTGGACTTGATTTTTGCCTTGAAAGAGATCTCCTTTTTCTCCCCTCTCCTCTAAATAAGTGCATTTCATACATACTTAGCACTGGTGTGGCACGAGGTGTTACATGCGTCATCTTTGATTTCTGCAAATGGGAAAAAAAAGAGTAGGGATCAGAACCTTTTCGGTAAACATCCTTCTAGGTTCAGAGTCCTTTGTTCCCACCGTGTGGAGCTGGAGCCTGAGTTCTGTGCCAGACAGCTGTGCTCTCAGACTCAATAGAAACTCCAGCTGGAGAGTCTCTATAGATCAGGAGATACCACTTAAATTCACTTGCAAGGAAGAGTTGCCATATTGTCAGGAAAACATTTCACCTGTTGTCATTTATCTGTATTTAGTCTAGTGAATCTTGCATAATATTAGAATTATATAAGGGTGGGTTTTCTAAAGGTGCTGAATTTTTTCTCAGATGTAGCAACTACAGCAACCTTCTTATAAGAATCTTATTACTAATTTTTTCCCTGGGAAAAATTAAAAAATTATCTTGGATGTTATTATTAATGTGTTTGTAACATTTAAAAATGTTATACTATTAGAGGTAGAGTTTTGAAATAATCAAAATGTATTCAGTAACTATGTCTAACTAGAATGTAATTTGATTTGGATATAGGAGCTGTATTAAGCCGGCACAAAATGATTTATTTGCTAACTATTTTTTATCGCATTAGCAAGAGCATAATTTAATATCTGGTGTTGTATACCTAAATCAACTTTTGAAGCACTTGAGAGGGTTTTGATCTGAGGGTCAAAATGTGCTGGGTAAATGTGCTCTGGAAAACATATAGTTTTAATAAATGGAATATTCTTTTGGGACAGATTAAGGGTATCACAGGCAGAGAATTAGCTAAGAAAATGTTTCAGTATCATGAGCAGTGTCTCAAACGGCTCTGTAATAATACAGTAATTAATTGCCATAGCAGAGGAATGTGACCCATACTTCACTATATGTGGGAAGCTGCACTGGGATCTGACTGTGGCTTAGTAGTGTCATTTTCTGAAATGCTCACTTTTTACCTCAGGAAAAAAAAAAAAAAAGAAGGCAGGACACTCACCAGTATCACATGTCACTCCTCTCCAGCCAATGTCACATTCACAGGAGCCATCCCCATCGACCCCGCTGCTGCATTTCCCATGGACACAAGTGCATGCTGTGGGAGAGATGGGGGAAGCCACTGTCCCTGGCAGTGTGTGCAGCAAGGACAGCAGGAGTGGCTCAGACTTCACCTGCTGATGGCAGCCTCTGCTCTAGGCTTTTTGAAGAAAGGTGTTGTCTTGCGCCTTTTGGTTTCTAATTGCACAGTAACTCTAAATTCAAACTATGCTTATCTTTCCTCTATTCCAAAATGCAGGGTCTGAAACTGTATTTTAATGGGGAAGAATTGGTGACAAATAGTGGTGCTAAAGAGCATTGTTCTTGCTGGATTCTTTAAGTCTGTGATGTGCCAGAGTAGAAGATACTGTATAAAATAATCCAGCCTAGGGATTAGCGAGAAAACACCATAATGGGGAAAAACAATGGCTTAATGATGTTTTTAAGTCTGGCCTATTATTCTGGAAGTGCTGTACCTTTCTAAACCTAGCCTAAACATGGCTGGATGATGGAAGGTGTGGGGAGCTGAGGAGACGAGCAAAGCTGCTGTGTGCTGGGGGTGCTCAGTACCTTGGTCGCAGTTGGGGCCGTATCTGCCCTCGCTGCAGCTCTCGCAGGCCGTGCCCACGAATCCCTCCTCGCACTGGCACGAGCCGGTGCCGTTGATGCCATCCTGGCACACCCCATTCCCGTAGCAGGCGCTCCCGGCCTTCCCTGGGCACGGCTGGCACTGCTGCCCGAAGAAACCCGCGCAGCACTCCCTGGTCTGCAAACCCAGAAACGCTGCGCTGAGGGGCAGGGTGGCATGCAGGGTGGACAAGAGATCTGCATTTTCACAGGGGCTTTTGGTGATAGGAAAAGGGGAAATGGCTTCAAACTGAGAGGGTGGGTTTATATGGGATATTAGGAAGGAATTCTTTACTTTTCTCATGTTTCCCCAGAGAAGTTATGGGTGGCCCCATGCCTGGAAGTTCCAGGCAAGGCTGTAAAAGCAGCCAGGTCAAGGGGAGGGCATTTCTGTCCATGGCAGGGTGGTTGGAACTAGATGATCTTTAAGGTCCCTTCCAACCCAAACTAGTTTTTAATTCTGTGAATTTTATCAGCATGTTGGCTCTGCTGGTCTGTGACCACACTCCTCAATGTGCCACGACACAGGCTGCCACCCCAAGCCCTTGGTGGGACCCAGGTGCCCTTTACCACCTCAGGGAGAAGTGCAGAATTGCTGGAGACCAGCGGAAGGTTACCCTCTGCACCATGTGGGCCTTTCTGTGCTTATCATCAGTCTTTAGCATTTCAATCTCTGCTGTGTCCAGGATAAAGGTCAATTACCTGTCAGGAACTGCCTTGACATGCTGTATGTGCTCAGTGGGAATTATGAGGAGGATGAAGCTCAGGGAAGGGGGTTCCTGGTTTTTACCACAATAGAAGCAGTGAACTCACAATGATGGTTTTAGCACACTTGGGCTGGCACCCGATCTGGATGGTGTAGTGTCTCATGTGGTATTCTGTAAGGACACAGTATTTCTTCTCCCCTGCCTGAGCAAATATTGGAGAAACAGATGCACTTCTAAATAATACTGATCAGCTACTTTCAAATGTGTTAAAAAATGGGACGTTAACTTTCTGCATGCTGTGCACTGACTCACACATTCACAATTAAAATGAAGGAAATGCTTTTAGAAATAAAAATGTATTAGCTAAATCATTTCTAGTGAACATATGATCAGCTTAACTCAGTGTCTTGTGGTGTTTAAAGATGTTTAAAATTGTCTTTGCTCAGAACTGAACAGATTCTATTCAGAAATTTTACAAACTTTTTTTCATTTTTCACATTTTCTAGTCTTTCTAATTCTTCTTGGAAAACTGAGTTATGAAGTTGTGCACAAACAGCTGTTGAAAAATTGTCTTTTGGGTCTGAACACAATTGGGCAAAGACTGTTTGTTGAAAAAATAGCAACAAATTATAAGTATCTGCAGTTCTCATATATTGGACCTGGGCATCCAAAACCTCTTTAATCTCCAAGTCTTCTTGTGACCACAGCTTACAGCATATTGCTGGGGATGGATTGAGTTTGTCCTTCTGTACATCTGATTTGAAGGGCTCAAAGCTGGTGCTGTAATTGCTTCTGGAGCAAGCATACTCCAGACCACATTTAGCTCCCTTAATTTTGCATGTTAGAAATAAACTTTGAAGTCTGAGGAGTCTTAGTTGTCCCAGTGCTTATGAAAAACTGGTCTTGAAAGAAAAGCTATCTTTAAGCTGCCCTTCTGCTACCTTGATCCCAGGGAGATTAAAAAAAAAAAAGTCTCTGAGGTCATGATAGATAAAGTCTCTTGATTATAAGCAATGTATATAGCAGGCTGAGGTTAATACTACATATTTTCTTGTAATTGAGGCAATTGAATTAAAATAGGATTGAATGTATGTATAGTCAGTTTTGATATGAAAAAACTAGCATTAATGAAAAAATACTTACTATTTCTTTTGTTCCTGGGGGACAACTTGATGGTCGTGAACAAGCTCTGCACTTCTCCTTAAGCAACACAAAGCAGTTAACAGACTGTACAGAGCTGCAGGCAGGTTGTTTCATAGAAAAAGAATGATTTCCAGCCATATTCCTAAATCTAGTGCTTGAGGTACATTATCAGGATAATCTATTAGGTAAAGATGGTGAGGGAAGCTGTTGTGCTGAGAAAGGAAGAATGTCCCTATGAGTGGCTCTGTGGGGACACTCTTCCCCCAAGGGGAAGAGGAGAGATCATTTGGTTGTTTTTATTTGATCCTCTAAAGTGATGCTTCCCACTTTATAAACAAAAGTGATCTGGTTACAAAGATGTATTAGAATATGCATTACTAATATTATCTGACTATTAGAGGTCAGGAATTTCTTATTGCTGATCTCCTCTGCTTGTATTTTACCCAGGCTGTCAGAATTCTGATTTCAGGACAAAAGCTGTCTTAAGAAATGCTAAAACTCTGGTAGGAATATCCTTTGTGGAAAATGTGTGCATTCCTTGCTGGGAAGCAATATCATATATCCTATACATTTGAGCTTTGTTTGGCTTTAAGCATCTATACCAACAGGACCACTTACAATGATCACGGTATTATTGATATCACATCTGTTCTTCTGGATTTCCAGGACCTTTCCCAGTCCATGAATAATTCCTTTGTCTGTGGCAACATTTGCATAGCTTATAGGCGCATCATTTATGTATACCTGCAAAAGACATACAATCACTTAGAGAGCAGCAGAGCTGTTCCATGGCTCGGTGGTAACCTGAAAGAGAGAATCACTTAAGGAAAACCAACACAGGTAGTTAGCATCAGGCACATATTCCAGCAGCTGCATTTAACTGCTTCACTGCACTGGAGGGCATGGAATGGCTTGGAGCCTGTTGGAATTTCTTAGCTGCCAGATTTGGCAGAGCAGCTTTTTCCAGGGGTGTAGAGGTTATGAAGAAGGTGCCTAAGGCATGCCAAAAGGTAGCTTTGCTGTGTCTAGGGGATGTGGGGCTCCAAGGAAACTCTCCCAGCAGCTGCTCTTTCAAGGAGGACTTTCATCCTCTCAATGCTACCCTACGCTCCCATCGTGTCCTCACCAGCAGCAGTCCTCCCAGAGGGAGTTCTGGGACAGAGAAGGACCAAGTTCCCTTCCTGACCCTGACTTTTAATCTTGATGTACCTGATTTTTCCATGAGTGATTTTGAAAGGCAGTTCATATTTGTTGCCCAGTGCTTTAAGCTATTAGGATTGAAAGTGGTCGAACCTACAGAATATAGCATTAATATTTTATAATCGAGGACATGTTTCTAATAGCCCTTGGAAGTCAGATTAATAACTGCTCTGGAATTCAGGCTTGTAGTTGTTAGAGACAGATACCTAAAATTCAATTCTAAATGTGAGCAGCACAATTGAAATTAAATTCAGTCAAAGATATCTTCAAGGGTGACTGAATTATGCAGGTCTGAGACAGGCCTTGCATTTGAGTGACAAATTCTGTGCTGTTGAGTCACAGAAGCCAATGAGGGATGCACAGTTCCTTTTGACTCCATATCAGTTTAAAGCTGAAGCTGGATTTGTAAAAAGCAGGAAACCCGTTTCTCCCAGCAAGTGCAGACAGCAGTACCTGGCTGTTGCGGAGGAAGAACCCAACCTGGTAGGAGAACCCTAGCAGGGTCTCCCTGTGCATGCCATTGTGCAGGTTGTTCTTCAGGAGCTTCTCATCCAGCACAACGTGGTAGCGGATTTGGCCCTCATCCTGCCAACACACAATTGCATTCAGAGTTATGTAATAAAGAATGAAAACTTCCTAGGGATAGCATTTTCCAGAGGGTTTAAGCTAAACATAGATTTCCTGAATTTAAAGAGAAACTTCTCCAGGAGGCAGGCTATCTCATATTTCCTCCTGTAGAGAGCCTGCCTTCCTGCCACAATGAAAATGCTATTCACCATGAAGGGTGAAAGGCTATTGAACTGGGAGGACCAAGGTTTGCTCGAGCCAGTAGTGTGCTTCTGTTCATAGGGCTGGCGGCTTAATTCAGGGAAAAGTCAAATTACTTTTTAGGGCTCTGAAGTTAATGGGTTCACTTGACATGAAGGGTTGTGTATTCATGAGTGTTTTTATAATCTTTCCATACTTATTCTTTTGGGAAATCCTGAATAACCTATAGGGGAATAAATTGTGTTGAATGCTTAGAGTGATTTTTATATCTATCTATCTATCTATCTATCTATCTAT
Organism: Turdus rufiventris; assembly: GCA_013186435.1. Lineage (NCBI taxonomy): Eukaryota > Metazoa > Chordata > Aves > Passeriformes > Turdidae > Turdus > Turdus rufiventris. The sequence goes on along the minus strand of PYHW01009762.1, from coordinate 5,650,633 downwards.
CTATCTATCTATCTATCTATCTATATTTTTCTATCTGTATATGTATAGACACACTCTTTGGGGGCATCTTCAGTCACCAAAGACTGCTTTTAATTGCCTTTAATTAAAATGTTTTCTATGCCTGGTTGGTAAAGTGCATTCATATTTCATCGAAAAGCGATTAAGTTACTCTCTATACAACAAAATTTTGAGTGGGTTTCCCAAGGCTTCTGCATCTTGGTTTGAAGATCTCCCTGACCATGAGGAGGAAACAGAATCAGGATGCGTTGGTGAGAGATTGGTCAATGTGAGAGAAGCTGGGGCGTTTGGAGAGTTTAGGGGCTGCCTAGCCAACAGACAGTGCTGCTGCAACTTTGTGTTTGCAGTAAAAGGTGCTTGTGGGAAATCCTGTTGCTCACTGTCCCCTTGTTCTGAATCTCCATGCTGCTCCTGCTCTTCTGTTCCTTCAAAAGTGTGTGAAAGCATGAAGCAGGTCCAGGATGTAAGATTTGTGATGTTGCCTCTCTGTGCCCACAGAGAGAAAGAGTAGCCTTGACATCTCTTAGTGCTGGCCATGTTCCACAGATTTGGCAAAGAAGTATTTGCAGATGAGACAGTGGGAATTAAGATAGAGCAAATATCCATCATTGTCCGGCCCTATTTAATCTTCTGACTTTGATGAATTGGAGGAAAAGCTAACACTGATCCATATTGATTTCTGTCTTTAATCACCAGCAGAATTAGGACATCTCACCTCATCAGGGCCAAGAAATGGGATCTCCTCCCTGTGCCAAATTCTTCCCTCTGCAGCAGAGTTCTCCCAAGTGTTTCACAAAGAGGTTAAGCCTCAGACCTAACCTTATGGTTATTTTTTGATTTTTCTTTTCCCTCAGATTGCCACATCAGGCAACGCTGGGAGGATGAAAGAAAGACTGAAGAAACATTGGTGAGTAGTGGAAATGAGAATGATTTCTGTGTGTGTATGTGTGTGTAATCCAGATCTACTGGGATTGATGCCCTATGTGTCTCTCAGAGTTTTTTATAACTTGTTCTTGTAGTGATGTGGAAATGATGATGTGTCACAAAACTAAAGTAGTGTTCAAAAGCCTTTTGAGCAGATGGAGCTTGATCACTTGTGAGTGTGGGATTTTGCCACAGGTCTGCTGTTGTGGGTAAATGATTTGGGATGAGCCTTTTGAGCCCTGTGCTCCTCAGTTTCCTGGCAGTAAATGGAGACCATGCAAGTAGGGATAGAGTGTGGCAGGGTAAATACTTCTGGAGGAGACAGGGAAGAATTAAAGCCACTGGGCAAATCATGGGTGAAGCTTCCTCTGCCAGGCTTGTGGCTCTTGATATGTGCATTCTATAAAGCTGTTTCAAATTGGAAAAAATATGAAGAAAGCTGCTGGGATGATGCAGAAAAAGGATAGCTTATCTTGGGAGGAAACCAAAAAGGCTGGAGAGGGTGTTTGAACTTGTAAATATGTCAGGGTACAAATGTCAGAGAGAGAGAGAGTTGCTGGAGCATTCCTGCAGGACTGACAAGGCCAGCATCTGGATAGTTTTAATAAAGAGACTATTTCATGGCAATATTAATGATGTATTAGTGATGTCAGGGGACTGTTCACCTAAAAACCTCATTCCAGTGTTTTTTCTGGTCACTTCTGTGCTCATCTTCTTTACATTAAAAAAAAAACCAAACTCCCTCAAAATCTACTGACAAGATGTATTGGAAATTATCACCATGTTTTTAATCTAGAGAAGGCCAAAACACAAAACAAATAACTAGGCTCCTCTAGCTAGTTGGGAAATCATAGGTAGATCCATCCCATTTCACCTTCTCTGGTGTTACAGACAAACCCTAACTTACTGAATTTCTGGGAAACAAATCTCTTCCTATATCTGTGTCCTTGTAACCCATTCACTTAGAGGAAATACTGAGCTGTTAGGACAAGCCTTGTGAGTAATACGTACCAGAGTAGCAGTTTTCTTATCCTTGAGGTAATTTTCTATGGCATTGTTACTTGGGGCAAAGACTGTGTATGCGTTTGCCGCTTCTATTTCGTTAGCCAGGCTGTATTGCTGTGAAACACATTGAAATAAAAATCAGACTGACCACTGATACTCTGTACTAGTCCGAAATGCAAACAAAGCAGAGAGCTTCCTCGGTGCTGAAAACCTTGTGGACGTGATGTGAAAGCTTACAATGATGTAGCCCCTGAAAATGGAGTAGTCAGGCATTTGCTCCAGGCGGTCCAGCAGCCTCGGCATGGCAGCGCTGCGGAGCGGGGTCAGGACCTGCAGAGGAGCAGAAGTCCCACATCACCTGCGAGGATCAGGTGCAGGACAAAATGCTGTTCTGTGCAGTTTTTTCCCCAGAAGGTCAATAGTTTTGCACCACTTGTGGTGCAGAGGAGCAAATCCTTATCAATACATTGCATACCTTATCAATAACATGAATGACCCCGTTTGTGGATGCGATGTCACTGGCCACAAAGTGAGCGCCCTCAAGGATTGGGGTCTGGAAAAGAGAGAGGAGAGTGTAGCCTCCAAACCCTCCTAGCCTGGCTATTAGGGCCAGAGACTGCACTGAACCTGGTGATTTTATGCAGAAAGAAAATCTCACCTAGTTGTTCGGGAACTAAAAAATTTTAATGCTAGAAAACAACAAACAGCAACCTGAACAGTTTGTACTGAACGAAGTGGGAAATATGGGACAGGGAGGCTAATTCCATCCACAAGGGCAAATGGACAAAAGCAGGTGTTAGGGCAAGTTAGGGGTATTTATAAACTTAGAGGAGGGGTGGAATTAGGGGCGAGTTTAGGGAGGGGGTCCAATAGGGAAGGGCAATTAGGAATATTAAAACTATTGCAGCAAAAAGGAACCAGTGATAACAAGGGAAGCAGAGAACTTTCTGGCAAAGATCAACATACTGGAACTGGAGGATTCTGGGGGTGGTTTTTTACTCACCACTACTGTAAGGGTTTTCCCACAGCCTTAAGCCATGGTCATCTGCACTTGTACTGAATCTGACTCCAACAAGAGAGGTTTGTGATCTCATTGCAGGGATGTCGTTTGTTGTTTCCCAGCAGCTACCACTGTGGATTTCCACACCTTCCCCAGTGCTTTCCCAGGGCTGCACCGTGGCATCCCTGGCAAAGCCCTGTGCTTGCTCGTGCTGGAGTGGTTACCTGGGGTTAGGTGCCCTTGTCTCCAGCACAGGGCAGGCTGAGCTCTGAGCTGATTCACACGCTCCCAGTTATGTGCAGCTTTGAAGGACCCTGTAAATAACTTTGTCTTTGGAGCATGGAGGTGAGGGGCACTTCCCTCTCCCTTAATGGGGATGAAGTGTTCAAGTGTGACTTGTATGTTTCCAGGAAATCCTCCTCAGAACATGCAATTTACCTAATAAAAAGGTCAAGGGGGGAGGGCTGTAACTTGTTATTTACAATTTAAAATACCCTCAGGTGGTTTAGGACTATCAAGTTACATCAATGGAGTTGTGTGTTATCACTGTTTCCTCCTACCTTCCCAGTTCCCTAAACTAAGTTATTTGGTTTCCTTGATGATCTTTGTCTTAATTTAGCTCACACAGGCTGCTCCAGGCAAGGACTGCCCTTCCACTTGGTTACAAGACTGTCCAGTGTTTGCAGCAGCTACTTGGACATTAGAAATAAATAATATTGTGGACAACTTCAGTGATGTTAAAGTGGTAGAAAAAAAAAAAAAGCTAATGTTTATCCCAGAGGGCCCAATACAATTGAACTATGACTTTAATTTTATGACGTGTATTTAAAAAAAACCCAAAACATAGTGTCTGTGTGGCTTTGTAATACAAGAAAGTCAGTGGCAGTGATGTCAGGATTTGGTGTGTGATACCACAGCGGTTTGCAGGTCATCTCACCCCATTTTCTTTAGACAAGTGTAGGAATTTGCTCTCTAGCGATGTTGGCAGCATGTCAGAGGATGATAAATTCTGGAAATCAGCAAAGCTGTAAGCTCCTGTCAGTACATGATACCTAAAAGAAATGAACTGGATTTGAATGTTTTGTATTTGCTCTCTCTCTTTTATTTCAGATAAACATGCTTAGTGTGTCTAAAACTGTGGTTTTAAGCAGGAATTGTTTCTACAACACCTTGTTCAGCCATATTTTGGTCTTAGTTTGACCTTTAAACATTTCTGACATAATATGAATAATGCTTTTTTTAACAGTGGCCTTGCTACAGAGATTTATACCATTGGAATTAGAAGGGGAATACTATGCCCTTCTTTAAAATCAAAATACCTGTTTTGCTCTAGTGGCTTCAAACCAAAGGTTTGTTTAGCATAAAAACAATTAATTTAAAGAGTCAAACCCCCAAACCATTAACCTACTTAAGGAGAGTTGGAATGTTACTTTCTGACATCCAAAAGGCTTTCTCATCTTCATCCATGTTTTCAATTGCTTGCAGAGAAGGCACAAGGACAGTTAGGTTTGGGGTGGTGGACAACACCGAGTTTATCTTGGCCTCCTGCATGAAAGTAAAAAGGGTAAAATAATTCATTCTAAGGATGACCTATAAATAGTAGCTGGTGACATTTTAAGCAGGGTGGACTATGTGACGTGCTTTGTGACCAGCCTGGAAAGGAAAAAACTATTATACTGAGCAGTGACTTGAACAATAGCACTTAGACACTCATTTACCATTTTTGTACAGCTCTATTTTTTACAGAAGATTGCCAGCATTTAAAGGGCAGAATTAATGTTCAGGGCAGAATTATTTTTTATTATGACATACATAATTTGACCCCCACAAAAGTTAGACTGTCTCATAGGTTTTGTATTATGTACTTGAATGTTAAAAAAAAAATTAGCGGTGATAAACGGAGGTGATAAATGCTAGTGGTTACTGCTAAATTTGACTAACTTGCTCTTACAGAGCACTCCATGCTGCTTAATAGAAAGGACTATGAACCGTGATATAAGAAACTCCCATGACACAATGTTCCTATTTGGAAGAAGACTATTTAACATGGCTGGGTTTTTTTTTCAAGATGTCCAAGAGTTATCTGTGCCCGCTTGCAATGCAGTGGAGCTTGCTGCTGACAGCTCTAATTTTAGATGGTTGTGAAATCTGTAGCATGCATGAATTAATTCATCATCTGTGTTTTTATCTACCTTAAGGATGGAAAGAGTTTCTATTGGAGAGGATTTTTCCAGTTGTATGGATTTTTTTTTAAAGAGTAAAAAATGGAAAGCTAAATATTTACATGAGATCTTGCTGAAGATGAGGTTCTCAAAGCTGTTCGTAGTCTCCACAATTTACCATTTTTGATACTGCAAAACTTGAGCTTCTGCCTTTTGGAAGCTGGTATGTTGCCTGGAAGCTGGCTTGTTTTGCACAGTCCTTCATTACCCATATTGGGTTTTAAGTCAAGAAGGGAATCAGCTCCCTTAAATAGCTGGGAATTTTGTCTCTGTTAAGATCATCTTTCTTTCTAGCCATCGTCCCTATCACCTTCTAAATATTTAAATATAGAAAGAACAACAAACTTCCCCTTCTCATCCTTCCTGACCAGCAAGAAAAATACTTGGTTATGAAAAGTGGTAAACATCACATTCCTGCTCAAGTACAAAGCTAAAAACCCACAGATGGATATGCCTCCCTATTTTGCTCATGTTTGTAGTTACTGATGTTTATTTTAAGTGATAGCATTTCTCCGAAGTGTAGCTGAAATTTCCACTTGTCTGTTACAATAGATTATACAGAATCTTCCCTCTGATTTCCTCCCTCATTCTCTAAAGAGCACATTAGCAGGTGAATAGCATTTCCTATTGTGCCCATTACTTTAAATTCTTTCGTTTCTCTGTACACTGTCCAGTGTCACAATCTGAGCTCAGGGCCAGGCAGAAAACTGACTTGAATCAGCCACACTGAGCTCTCTTAAGAAACTCCGTGAGGTGTTCCTTGCAATTATGTACTTGAATGATCCCCAAGCCATCTAACTTTGAAAAGTCTTAAAGCAACTAATACACTGTCCCTTCTGCTTCTGATATTATTCATTAACACATCACTGTCCTTTTCTGTTCACTGTGTATTTGCTGTACACTGCTGACATTTAGGTTTTAAGCTCTTTGTGGCAGCACTGGGGTTTGATCTTTATTCATACAGTTCCAATCACAGTGGGGTAGGACCTCTAATATTACTGCTGCTCCAGTAATAAATGGTAGTATATGAAAATGGAAAGTAGATTTTGACAGCCAGTGTATCCAAAACTTTGGGGTTTAAAACCTAATTTGGTGTCTCTTCCGTAATCTGGAGCCTAACAAGCTAATCTCCTTCCTCATTGAGTTTGCTCAGCCTGGAGAAAAGAAGACTCCAGGGAAATCTTTTGTGGCTTTTCAGTACTTAAAGGACGCTTGCAAGAAAGATGGGACAAACTTCTTAGCAGTACCTTTTGCAAGAGAATAAGGGATAAAGGTTCTAAACTGAAAAAAGGGTGGATTTAGGTTAGATAGAATAAAGACTTTTTTTTTTTTGTTATTTATTTATTTCAGTGAGGGTGATGAAAAACTGGAAGAAGTTACTCAGGGAGGCTGTGGATGGCCCATCCCTGGAGACATTCAGGGTCAGGCTGGGCAGGACTCTGAGCACCCTCATCTGGTTGAAGATGTCCCTAGATTGCTCTAGATGGCCTTTAAGGGTCCTGTTCTACTCAAACCATTTTATGATTCTATTTCCTGCACCTCAGTCAGGCCTGCACAGAATGAGCTTTTTCCTGCTCTCTTGCTGTGGCAGCAGCACACTGTGCAGCCATACACTGGCATTTCCTGCCATGGGGCACAGTGAAAATGGGGAGGATAAGGCACTGTCTTCCCTTCCCACTCATCATTTTAATGAGTGAGAGAAATTGAAAGGAGACATCTAGAGTCATGTTCAGTCTCTGCTTGCACCCTGCTTTTGATCATCTGGATTGCAGTATACTTTCACACAAAGCCAGTCGTGGCTTATGTGGCTCCCTGCCTCAGAAAGCTGTTTTGCAGACAGAAATAGGGAACCAGGTGATCAACCCCTCCACAACTGGTGAGAAAGGCACCCTGATGTCTCTCCAGATCTTCATCTTCCTCTCTCTGATGGAAATATTGCTGTGAGGTTCCCATTTCTAAACTCTACAAGTTCATGCATTTCTGCAAACTTGGACATACTACAGAAATTAACCACAAAGTGTACTTACATTAACCCATTGGTTAAAAGCAGCTGCTTCTGACAGAGTGGATAGCTCCTGATTAGAAAGAAGAGAGATCAGTGAGTTTGTAAGCTATAATTAGCTGTACCAAAGTGCTCTTGACTGTGGTGCAACCCACTGTGTCTGGCCTGGCTATGTGACATATGGAGGAGAAGGTTTCCAGTGTGTGTGAAAAGGGATGGCATTAATATTTCTTTTTAAATTCTGATGCTCTCTGGTAATGAGAATGGTGAGTTACCAATTCTTGAAAATTAGGCCATGGATTGCTTAGGTGGGTACCTGACCCTGGTAATGTATTGTGTACTGACCCCAGGCTAAGCATTAATTTCCTGTGATTTTAAACTTAATTCTTCTCTTAACTCCATGCAAAATTGATTGAAATTTATGTTGTTTTAGCTGATACTTGTACATCTTACACATCACCAGCCCTTATTCTGCTTACTTAGAACAGGGGTAGATGATGGTATAAACAGCTGGCAGAGAGTACTGAGAGCCATGTAAGATTATTGCCCAGAGCTGAGACTGAGGACGCTTTCATATTTTCCTGTGCTGTTAAATGCATATTTATTTCACCAATTGACTCGTTTTGGTTTTATCTGCCTGTGGGTCAGCACAGTTTATTTCAACATGATAAACTGATTATTTCCACTGAGAGAGACTGCAGGGCAAAACTTCAGCAGAGTTGACTGCTTGGTGCTCCCAGCTGGGAGGTGAGCGCTTATCACTTCTGCAGGTCTGATCTCTGGGATTGGTGTTGTTCGATTTGTTATCAATTTCAAATTTTTAATTTGTTTGCAGCCAGAAATATGCTCTGCTCCCTTAGGCCCCTTTCCAAACCATATTTTTAAACACAACAGACAGTTTATGAATCAGGCAAGAGTTCCCACTGGAACATTCTTTGCAGAGATCACTGGTGGGCATAATATTTTTCTAACTGTCTGTTAAGGCTTTGCTATTGTCTCTGGTTAGGATCCAGGGTGAGAGCTGGCGGCAGGTCCTGTGCCCAGAGGCAGTGACCCCATTACTTACATCTGCAGCGTTTCCGTAGCATATCCGACCGTCCCCCTCGTAGCCCACTGGGCACACACACTCCCAGCCACGAGAAGACTCAAACTGACAAGTTGCCTTTGAACCAGAAAGAGAGAATTTGTCAGCTACTCGAGAGACCACTCCAGCAAGGGTGGCCTGTGAAGCCTCTTACTAGGACCTGTTTATATACAAGCATAAACCTACAAAGGAGCTTTTTACCATCTTCCACCATGGGTGTTCTCATCTTCCTGCAGGACACACTCCATCAGCCCAGGGCACTAACTCCCTCCCCCACCCACCATGCTCGAAGTCGGTAGGAATCTAAACCCTTGCTCCATCTTTTCTTTTTTCCTCCCTACAAGTTTGGGGCCCTATTGTTTCACCTGACTATGCCAGATCCATCCTCTGCTCCCCAGTGCTCCTCAGCTCTGTCCCTGTGCCCCACCTGAGGCTGGGACTACAGGGCACAGCAGAGCTACTGATCAAGCTGATATATGCCTGGGTAGAGATGCTTGACTTGGGTAAATATCCCAACAGTATAGTGGATCCAAGTTTTAATTGCTGGTAGAAAAGCAGCATTTATTTATTTATTCCAGGCTTGAGATAATCCTTCTGTACTGGTAGATTTGGGAGCAGCCCTTGCAGTCTATTCTCAGCTCATGTACCACACTGATGTGGTTCACACAGTTTTTGGTGCTTGTAGAACTGCTTGGAAAGTGCTTTCTCAAAAAGAAATTGCAGGCTTGAAATGGCAAATAAATTCCATGGTGTGCGCAGGAGGTGAGGTGTGATATGTATCTAAACACTTTGTTCAGGGAATGATTAATTACTCACCAGATGATGGCATTTTCCATCTTGTTCCAGGCAGACGTTTATGGGTGTGCATTCAATTCCATTCCCCTGAAATCCATCCTTACACTTACAGTCATTCTGTCATTTCAATAAAACATGGCAATTCATTAAAATGATTAAAATAGTGTGCATATTCTAGACATAGTAAATTAGTTTCTCTGTGTTTCTGTAGCTTAGCATTGACTTCAGTGGAATGACACTGACTGATATCTGCAGAAGATCTTTTATACCTGACATCTACTAATGTACTTTCTAAAAATTTCTAAAAATTTTTGCTGCCAGAGCACTGCCACATAGAAAGGAGGGAACACTGGGATTGGAATTTAAGGAAACTGTTTTGGTAGAGAGCACGGTATGGAATTACATTGTGGCTGGGAGGGAGAGGAGGCTTTGGGAAAGAAAACAGGGTATGAAGCGCAAGCTCTGGCAGAGCAGAATGGCTGAGGACATGCCCTGAAGGTGACACTGAGTGCAAGGACCTACCTGACCTGGCCCGATGTCTATGCAGGTGGCATTCTGGTGGCACCGTGCCGTGGAGGGCAGCAGGCAGTTGTTGATGGCTGAGCAGTCCCTTCCATCACCTGTCCATCCTGCCTGGCAGACACACCTGTGCTCCCCTGGGCCTGTCTGAACACACTCAGCCTAGGGGAAGATGCAGAGACAGCCACGCAGGACTCTTAGGGGACATCCAGCTTTAGCCATCAGGCTTGTCTAAGCTCTGCAGTGATATGTGGGGAAAGAGCCTGGAACTCCAACTCTTCTGCAGATGCTTCTGCCCAAAACTTCCTCTTTGCTTACCTTTTCCTGTGGGAAAAGCATGCACTTACATTGATATTGCAGCCACCAGGGTTTAAAACAGCACAAGGATCAACTTTGCTGCAGCTCAGGCCATCTCCCTCATAGCCAGGTTTGCAAACACAGCTGCAGAGACAAGAGGAGGGAGGTGTTACATGTGACAGGACAGCTCTAAAGTACAGTGATTGTTTTCCACTGCAACATGCTATTTATAGGCAGCTTAAAATCAGTAACCTTGGATTCGTGATGCAAGTAGCTCAAGTGTGTACATTATGTTTTTTTTTTCCAAAATGTTGACTGGGTTAATTGAGTCAAATTAGGGATCCATTCTCTGCGTACAAGACAGGGAGTGAAATTAATTCTGAGCTGATGTTATCATTGCAAAGCTGAGCTAACAGCTCCAACATATTTATGGGCTGGCTTCTGACACAGAAGATGGCTCTCTCCCTGAAATGTGTGCAAGACAATGAGCCCCGCTGTTTCCCTGCGTCCCTCCCCAGAATTAACCTGTATTGGAGGGATTTACTTAAGCACTCAGATTCTGCAGCGTTCCCCACTGTGCTTTGTCGTGACTCATTGAGGATACACTGCAGCAAGAGGCAAACTTGCTGCATGTGAAGGTGAGCTTGAAGCTTGAGGCAAGTCCAGGGCAGCTGAAGAAATAACAGAGTTTTGTGACCAGTCCTGGCAGGGCTGGGGAATCTGTGCTGAAATCTGTGGTGTGCAAAATTTACCTGAGCTGACCAGATTAAGATATCTATCCTCAAACTGTTGAGAATTTCATTCTTTTTCAGCAAGGCTTAAACTCTTAAATCACTAAGGGGTGGTTAGAAACAAGAGCTTCCTAAAAGCCTTTATAGATGTTGGTAGGAAGGGAGGCTTTTAATCAAGGATCAGATCTGTATGCAACTATCTTTCAGTGTTAAATACATAAGGTACAGGGTATTGAGAACCAATTTTTATCTTGCAACTCAAGGTGATGTGGTGCATGATTATGCTTACTTGGTGCATAGCAAGATTGCAGTGGCTGCTGCCTGTGCACTGCTACCAGGGACTGTTTCGGTCAGGCCAACAGGAAAGAGCTGCAGCACAGTGAATATAAATCGGGTGCAAATTACTGACTCACCTTACTGTGCCATCGCTAAGCTGACAGTCTGCATATGCATGGCAGAGCTGTAGGGAGGGCTCACAGGGAGCAATCTGCTTCTCACAGAGTTTCCCTGTGTATCCAGTTCTGCAGGATCCAGGAAGACAGGTCCCATCGCTGTCTATTCGGTTATCACACTTCCCATAAATGCAGAGGCACTCTACCAGAGATACATTAAATTACAATGTACAATTCTGTAGTGGAAAAAGGCATTTATATTTATGCAGCATTTCTTATGAATCAGTTCTTCCTAAATTTTTTCCCAAGAATCTAAACTTTTGTCTTTTTTAGGGGACTGGTTTGTTAATCATAGCCATGTCCTTTCAGGTGCGTTTTATGGGTAGCTATTTAAAACCTTTTGTGTTTTCACACTGCTCTTATCAATGAATTTCAAAGTGCTTCAGAGAAGTAGGAACAAAATTCTATGTCCTAGACTATTAAAGTTATTCATTGCATGACTTTTGCTGTCCTTTCAGTGGCAGGCTAAGCCTTTAAAGATTGAGCTCACAGATCCTACAGGTTGCACGGTGCTGGCTGCACAGAGCATCAGCACAGACCTACCAGTGCTTTGCTAGGACTGGGTGGATGACTGCTGCTGGAGGCACAGCAATGTGCCCAAGGGACACACCAGGAGAGCTTTGTGCTGTCCAAAGAAGTGCCAGTGGTGACTTAGTAAAGCAAACACTTACTACTGTGGTGGGACTGGAGTTTAGGAGCTACCACCATTCCTTATGGAATTTGTATCTCAGCTTTTGTCCATATACCTCTGAACCTTCGAGTGAGCTGTGCTTCATGAATGGCAGGCTGTTCCATAACAAAAAAGACTAGAAATGGTTTTGTAGGTGAGGCTCATATGTATGTTTGGTGTTGTATATGCTATAGACTCTAAGTGTATTGTCTCAGTAGGATTAAATCTGTCAGTGCAGGACGATAAGCTGTAAAATGGATCTGAAATTATTCACTAAGAATAGTTAAGTGGCCTAAACACGACCTGTTTATAGATCTATATGTTCTTAGATTACATATGCTTCTCATTGCAGGCAGAATCTGTTCTGTTGTGGGCAATAGCAGATGTGAACAAAATAGCAAAGATTTTCTTTTCAATTACTTGTGTGAGGGAGACAGAAATCAAAATAACAATAAATTAGTATAAAACAAGCTATGCCCCTGTAAGAAATCTTTTAGAATATTTACACTGACCCTGGCCTTAGGATGTGTCCTTTTGAAATAGGAAATGAAACATCCCAGGAACATCTTGCTTACCCTCCACAGGGATGATTTAGCAACCAATTAACTCCTACCTGAACATCACAAAAGAAATAGCCCATGCTCTTGTGCTGAGGCAGTACAGCTGCACTTACCTTTGTCGCACTGAGGTCCGTATTTGCCAGGGTCTGAGCAGAACTGGCAGCTCGAGCCTTGAAATGCCTCAGAGCAAACACAAGTCCCATTTCCATCCAGGCCATCCATACACTGATATGGAAAGGAGGTGATTTTTATGTATGAATTCAAACAAATCTTTATCCTAGAAAAGAGACTATATGCTTGTCCAATTTTTTTTTTGGCTCTGATAGACTCTCAGGAAGAAGCTGAAAAAGGTGCTTCAAAGAAAAAACTTTCCTTATGCTTTTTCTTTGCTGCTCTATATTCTACCTTTCTTTGCAGTTTTTATGAGAGAATAGTGAGCTGGGTCATTATACTGTGCTGTGCAAATTAAAAGCATGAGAATGGACCACTCAGCCTTGCCTGTATGCTGTGTGTTAGAACCTAGAAATCTGCAATTTGGGCATCTGAGAGGTGACAGATTGGTTTTCCCTCCCACCTATAACTGAACCTGGAATTCACTGCCATCACTGGACACAGATGAAGGGGGTAGCCCTTGTGGAGCCCAACATTCCTGTTTTGCAGAAATGCTCCAGGAACTTTTAGAACACAACTTATCCTTCCCTCCCAGAGCAGCTGGATGCTGCTGCATGCTCTGCTTACCTGCCCTTTTCCAGAGCAGGGTTTGGAGAAGCCTCCTGGACACGGTCTGCAGTCAGGGCCAAAGAAGCCTTTACAACACTTTGGTTTCTGAAAAATAAAGAAAATATCCTCTTTTTTCAGTGATTTAGGGCAGAGACAGTGCATAAAGACCAAATCTTTATTGTGTTTTGGCCCTCAGGGATAACTGTTTCTGAAAAGCCTTGTGTTGAACCAGAACCAGCTCTGGAATGGCCTCACTAAAAACCAGGAGGGGTGTCAACAGTTCAGTAAGGGGATGCACAAACCACCAGATATTGTCCTTGTTCCTATCAGACTCTGTTAGAAATCCCCATCCTGTCCCCACTTATGAACATGCTGGTGGGTATGTGCTCATGTTTTGTGCAGTCTCATATTTGCCAGTGGGAGTGCAGTGGAATTAGGATGCAGGCAGTGTCTTTGGAATCTGAGATCGGGAACCCCAGAGTGTTTCACCCCAGGGAGATGCGGTGACAGCCAGACATGCTGCTTTCATCTTCCTCCTTCCCCTTTGCAGCACGGTGGGATTTTCCCACCATGCAACTCTGAATGGCCTTTTCAGTCATCTCTTGTTTTGTTTGTGAAATGACTTCTTGATCCATTTATTTATAAAGAGAAAGTATATTAGAAAAGACTCATTTGCATGTGTGATTCAAGAGAACTAGGAACTAGCAAAAGGCTTACAAAGCTTACAGTTTTTAGATTTATCTGCCTGTCACTAAGTGGTGCTCATGAAGTTCAGAGGCCTGATTGGGAGCCCCAGGAACCAGAAGGGTCTAAGTACTTCTCAGGGGCTAATGACTTCTGCAAGAACTAGGCTTCCCAAGCAGAAGCAGTAGTTGGGGTGTGGTTCTCCTGAGTGTTTCCCACTCATTGTTATCCAATATAATGGGAAATCCTAGGAGAGGAGTGGCTGGGACCAGAAGAGAATGATTTGTCTAGTACTTCATGAGTGAAGCTGTATGGGAAACTGAATACAGCTGGGCTTGGAGCCTTATGTGAAAACTCCTGCATGGAGAATATGAGTGTGCTGTTGTCAATAACATATGACAGCTAACCTGGATTTTCCCTGATATTTAGCTCTGAGATGTACACTAGCTCCTCTCAGCCTGGTGTTGAAGTGCATGGAAACTACATGGACGTGTCCAAACATTTCTCAACTCCAAAAGGAATGTCCACCATGTATAAGACAATATTTTGGAAAACTTTTACATACATTTCATTATAAGGAGCTGTAATTCTATAGCTTTGCTTTGTATTGCAGACTCAAGTGCAGCCACTTTTTTGAAAGGTTGGGCATTCAATAATGCACCTTTGTTTTGAGAAAACTTGGAATATGCACAAAAGGAAGCATTAGTATTTCTAAGCCATGCAGGGTTCTGTGGTACAGTCTTAATATCACAAAATAATTTACCTGGAGGACACCTTGCTGATACTGCATTTTAAAATTTTATTAAATTATTTATTTTTCATGATATGAACTTTCTTTTCATTGTTTCTGACTACTGATTTACAGAACTACTATCAATGAATTTTTATAAAGTGGGGAATAACACTCCTGTGGTAGCTAGACTTGAATTTTTTGTATGGAGAAATATGCAGCAAAATTTGCATCTCTTAGATACAAAGCAGATGGGAGATCTTCAATCCTTCCCGAACCTGCATCTGCAGACTGTTACTTCAATGCTTAATCAAAGGAAACTTTTAACAAATGTGCGGTCTATTTTAAACATACTCAGTTTATTAACTCTCAAAGCATTGTCATAGTGATTCTCATTCCTCACATCTCTTCTCTGCTGAAATAGGACTTGCTTCACCTGAGAAACAAGTAAGAACTTCTATGAAGTATAAAGGGAATTTTGCAACAGCCAACAAAATAATGCTGAAATTATCAGATGATTCAGTCATTGCCAAAAAGAGATGAAAGTACCATCTATATTTGTATTTTTATGCAGTCTCCTGTATTCATATGTGGTTCTTTTGCTCTCTATATAGATGGAGCAATAACTAAAATACAGGCATGCCTTCTCCCTGTGCCTTTTGTACAGCTGGTGAGTCTGTTGGGAAAAGTCACTTAGGATGAGCTGTGCATCCTGGGGACAGGGAGCCAGTGGATGCTGTAAACAACCGGCACACACACCCTAGATGGAAACAATAAGGATCTGAAAAGGCATTATACCAACTGCTGAGGTGCATGCTTATGGATGGTGTACTCTATAGATTTTAAGTACCTCTGTTTTATGACTTAAGTGTTACAGCATGAATCTGGAACCAAAGGGCAGCACCAGGGCTATATCTTCTGGCTTGGATTTTTGAAAAATGGTTGTTCATTTCCACCTTCTCCTGTCTTCCTTCATTTTTCCTTCCCTCACTCCCTTCTTTTAATGAACATGAAGCTTCCTCAACAGAAGAAAACAAGGACATGAACACCCTGGTGTCCTCAATTAAATGTAACGAGTTAATTAATATTGTCTAGTGAGCTCTACACATTTAACTTTTATGAGAATATTTTATTTCTTCCTGGAAAACCAGATTAGTTGAGTCTAGAGTGCAGGCACTGTGAACAGAAATTTCTCTTGTGTGTAGGTGGCAAAGAGAAAAATATTCTTTGCTTCCACATTGCAGATCCTGTACTCCATTATGATCCAGTGGTACATAGATTTTTTTTTTGTCTTCACCCTTTGGTTGCTTTTCCTGAATAGCTAATTTATCACCATGTGGTGATGACAGAGGCTGGCAATTACATTACTGAGGAAATATAAACTCTGTTGGCACTTTTAAAGTGAATTCCCTACAAGCTGTACATGCAATAACTTCAGAGAGGTCGAAGCTTTCAGAGTGTGGGTATGGAGTTTGTCAAAGATATTGTCCTTGTGACTGTCAGTGCCTTGTTTTTCAATCAAGTTATCATAAATCCTAGAACCAGCTTCCAAGGTGTTATGTGACTCTGTTTTGTAGACATTGAACAGGAGACCATAAACTTAAATTATGGCACTTCTCCTACAGATTTATCACTGGAGCTATGGGGAAAGAATCAGGTACTGGTTTGGATTTAGTAGTCCTTCATTGTTGTACAGGACTAAAAGGAACCAGACTTGAAGAACCAGACTTACAAATTGCATTTGTGCAGCAAATAGCTGAGGTACCAATACTATGTTTTAAAATCTGTAGGTCAGATATATATATTTTGTAAATACATTTAGACATTATAAAAGGTCTTTTACAAGCTGCATAGTCATGTCTGAAGCTGACACAGGGTCTTGCCTTTGTGTTTCTGAGAATTCCTGTAAATGTGTCGTTGCCCCTTTAGTACATAAAAATCTGACTGATTATTATGGGCAATGTTTCCCTCTGTTGGTGTTGCTCTCCTTGCTGCTCAGTGCCACTTGGTGTCACCTACTCAGTCCTTTGTCCCTCTGGAATGGTCCCAGCCATGTGTACTGCTCCCTCCTTTTCCTGAGGGTGAGTCTGGTCTCTCTCTTCTGCCATGCCCCAGTGGAGGACAGAGAAAAGCATCCACACCTCCAGGCAAGGCCAGATCTGCCTGTTTTCAGTAGCAGATTGATACACTGCCTTTACACTGCAGTTACTGGAGCACAGAGATATATTCCCATTGAATCTGCCACAGGGGTGATGATCTCTGTGGGAAGGTAGAGCAGGGGTCAGCTGCTCCTTTAGTGCTCCAAGCACCACTTGTCAGAGATCATCAAAATTGGCTGTGGTCCACATATCAGGCAGGCACTGAGGACCTGCTGTCCCTTCTGTGCTTTTTGTGACATTAAGAATAAGCCCTGCTGTCCTTCACTTAGGCTCAGGTGCAGCTTTCAGCGTTTGGGTATGGTTACATGGATAAGTATGCTTTAGCCTAAAGGTTTCATCTTTAGAGATGCAAAGTTCTCAGAATTGTGTAGGTCTACCAGTTCCTACAAGTTTTGTGTCTTTTAATTCCTTAAATACAAGCAGTATTAGTCCTGTTTTCTGAATATGATGGAAATGCTTGGTGCAGAGTAAAAACTGCAAAAACCATTGTGTTTTCTTTGGCCAGCAATGCTCTGCTTAAATCTTGGAATATATAACTGTATTTTTAACTATGCATGAAGCTTTCAAGGTTGACAGAAATGCCCATCTTAAATTTGGGGAATAATTTTTGTGACTGACAGTGTTTGTTTTGTCTTTAAATAAAATTTTGTTTATTGCTTTAGGATCAACTGTTGGACATAATTTTTAGGTAGGTTTTTGGTAAGGAATTCAGATTACTGGAGTGTTCTGGGTATGGATTGCTTTTTGCCTCAGAGGTTGCTTCTTGGAGCTCTGCCTGGCTTATGATTATATTGCACATACAGCACTTTGTAGTTACTGCCAGAGAAAACACTGGCAGTGTTTTCTTCATTACATTTTGATGCTGTCCAGCTCTGCTGGGAAGCTCTTTGCAGGCTGTGGTTCTGGACTGTTGTAAGCTAAGACATTAAATGTTTTCCTTTTGTACCGGAACTGTTACTGGCCCAGATGTGGCTTGAACATGGTCCAGGGGCAGCTCACTAGAGCTGTGCTTACTCCAAGTGAAAAGTTTGGTCTGACATTCAGCCCTCTTACCAGAAATAGCGTCTGAATGTTACCAAGTAAAGGTCTGTACTGTGTTACCTAAGTGAGCAAGGTTTGACAAAATCCACCCTTTTAAATTGGAACAGTTTTGTTGGTGGAGCAAAGGAGGGCTAGGGGAAATTGTGGCTGCTGAAAATAGCATATGTCTAATATACAAATATAAAATTATGTTAAAATATTAACTTGCTGTTTCCTTTCCATGCATATTTAGTAGAAATGAAAATATTGATCTGGAGTAGTTTCTCTGAGAAACTGGGAGTGGTTTTCCCTGAGAACATGACAGTTGTAGATTCCTTTGTACTTGTATGCACAGATGGGCTTCAGGAACTGGAGGAAAGAGTTGGACTGGAGAGACAAAGGGTATTTCAAAGGGTTAATGCAACAAGTAGATTTTTACAATGGTATAGGATGTGTTCATATGAGTTCCCTGTTTGCAGTGCTGCTAGGCTGGTGTCCATTGATATATTTCCAAAAATAACTCTTTCAAATGGTTGATATCAGAGAAAGTTAGTATAGAGGAAGCTGGAATGCCTTGTATGGAAGAGTTGGAGATATAAATTCATTGTGATTCTCTTACCTTTGTGACCTGACTTGTCTCGTCACACCACTGTGGTAGGATTGGAACAATTGTGGGTGGGATGAGGATGCCCTCAAGAGTATAAATGCGACCATTTTTTGCAACAATGTCTGTTTCTTCAATTTTTTCTCCACTCACCAAGACTTGTCCCTATGAAACAATAAATTTTTATTAATAATGAACTGTTTTAGCTCCTCAGTTTCTGATGATTTAAAATGCTTAAAATTACTTTCTATTTATACTTTTGAATTTGCTGCCTAATTTTTATCATGCTTGCTTATGCAAGAAGCACACACATATTGTGTATTTCCTTGAATATTGGTCTTCAACAGAGGTATCTAAAGTTTTTCTACTAATCTGCCCTGTCAGCCTGTGGAACTGGTGAATAACAGACTGGCCAAAATGAAAAAACTACCGATAAGTTCAGGCACTGGTTTCAGTGGTTTAAGCATGCCTTGGTGTTCTCTCTGACAAAGGTAGGAGGAAGTGAGAGAATCTGGAATCTATCCAAATTCACAGGAGAGAGTCAAAAAATATTATTTGGGTATTTACTCCTGCAGCTGCTCCGCCCTTACAAGGAGTTTTATAGGTGCATCTGTATTCCAGAAGAGAAGGAGTCTAACCTAACAGATCAGTTTGGTTTAGCACAAGTACTAGCAAATTAACACTTTAAAAATTGTGTTCACTAGGTACATCAGGATCAGAGACCACAAAATTAAAGAGAGAGAATTTTTTTGCGTGCACTGATAAGTGTTTAAAATTGCTAAAATATGTAACAGAATTATTTTAAATATTTTAAATAGATTTTTTTTTAAATAAGGCAAAGCATGAATGAGGATCATTCCTGGACTGCATAATCATAAGGACAAAATCCCTGTAGCCTATCCTTACATACCAATCATTTGCTCTGCATCCTTTATAATATTAAGGCTAACAGTAGGTGGGAATGAGAAGTTGAAAATTCCTGCCTCATTATAGCAAGAAATTCCTCTGCTAATGCCTCTCCTTATCCCTTTTTTTATTCCCCCTGCATGCAAAGTTGCCTCAAGCACAGTGAGCTGCCCAGGTGAGGGCTGTGACTTACAGTGCTGGTCCTGTTGAAGTGAATGAACTGCTTTGCCATGGTCCTGATGTGCTCTATTGAGACCAGGCTGGCAACCTCTAGCTGAAATGAATATAAATTGGTTGAGAGAAGTGTAGTATCATTACTCTTTTCAAATCCAAACATTTCATAAGAAAGGCTTTCTTCGGGGTGAGAAAATTACCAATGTGGTCAGCCTTGCATTGACTAACCAGCTTGTGTAACAAAGCTAATGTCATTAAACCGTGACTGAGCTAGTTGGTTCCTGCATGTGATAACCTGATTGCTCAAAAGAATATTACAGTAGTTTCATGATTATAAGCCACACCATTTTCACTAAAATTTTGGTCCGAACCTGGAAGTGCAGCTTGTAGTCTGGAGCAGCTTATATATGAACAATGTTCTAGAAGTTGCCAACCTGGAAGTGTGAGCCTGCAGCAGCCCCAAGCTGAGCTGGATCCTGGCTGGCCCTGGCAGAGGGGGAGCTGGCGGCGCAGGGAAGCCCGGCAGAGCTGGGGCCGGCAGCGCTGGGCCAGGGCGAGCAAATGCAGCGGCAGCAGTGGTGTGGGTGGGGGCAAGTGAGCCTGGCGGCAGCAGCAGCCCTGCCGAGCGGCAGTGCCAAGCTGGGCCACCCAGCCCCGTCGGCAGCTCCGAGTGGGCCGAGCCCGCCCTGAGCCAAGCCACTAAACCCTGCGATCCTGCGATTCTGTTACTAATTGGCAACTTTTTGAAAGTTGCACATGGATCCTCGCTGTGATCGAAGGTGCGGCTAATAATCAGCTGTGGCTTATATATGGAGGAAGAACGAAACGTTGCTGACACCCTGGAAGTGCGGCTTATAATCAGGTGTGGCTTGTAATCATGAAATTACTGTAATTTTTCTTCTGATTATAACAATCACTAATTAAAGTTAATACTCATCTCAAAAAATAGTCCTGTTTGCATCCATAGACCATTGTGGTGATGCTGGTAGCATGAAGGAAGGTACATGTGGTTCTCATGTTCCCTCTGATCCCACTCTGTGTGCTGGGAATGACCACATCAGATAATATAAACAGAGGCTTTCCTTAAGGCTACAGTTAATTCTTTCCTTCCTTCCCCATGCCAGAGACTGGGGTGGGGATGAATGTCCCCCCCAGGAAAAACAGGGGGCTTGCTTAGAGGATGAAAAAACCAACTCTTTCTGAGAAACAGAAGACTGACTTCAGCAGAATAGGCTCAGAGATAGCTTGATTTCAATGGCAGTAAGTCCTTTTCCTGCTACTGTGCCTGCAGTGCTAACAATACCCCCTGGCAGTGCTCCTGCTCTTGTGCTCTAGGCTGGCAGAGCAGCTGGGCTCACCTCAGTGTTGGAGACAATGTGATATCGGACCAGCTCCAGCAGCTTCCAGGAACCCTGCCAGTGCAGAAGAGAGGCTGTTTTAGCCCAAAATGAGCCTCAGAAACACAGTCTAGCTTGATGACTGGACATGGGGGTGAGAACAGCACCACTGGCTGGTGTACCAGAAACCTCTGGGTCAGTGGTGGTGCTCAGCTTATGGCAGGTACCCTGGCATTCCATGTCCTCACCCCTACACCATGTTTTATTTTGATATGGGCCTTTCATGACATGCATGTGTGCTGGGACAGGCAGGAGGTGTCCAGGGGACAGGACACCAATATCCACCTCCTGGGACCACATCAGCAGTGACTCCCATCCAGTAGGGCACTTGCAGCAACTGCTTCCTGTGACTGTTCCCACCAAGGATGCTGCATTTCAGGAGAGGTTTTGGGGCCGTGCCATGTGGCTGTCCAGGCTGTGATACCTGGGCAAAAGCAGGGGTTTGGCGGCCTGGTGTGGAGGAACATCATCCCTATATGTGATGGGAGACCCTAGATCCTCTTTCTCTCTAAGTGATGTTTTGATCTTTAATTGTTAGAGATGACTTTGAACCTTGATCCCAGGAACTAATTTAGATAAACACTGAACAATGCTGGTGTGCATCTCCTATCTATCTACTGTCTGAGAAAGATTTGCCTCATAGAAAGACTGTACCTCTTCAGAAAGCAGGTAATCCAGAACCTCAGCTTTCATGTTGCTCAGAGCCTTGTTACTTGGAACAAAAATTGTGTAAGGCTGCTTGTCCTGCTGTAAATCCATTGCTAGGCCAGTTTTCTGTTTTGGTTTAAAAATAAAAGAGGAATGACATATTAATGTTGAAGAACATCTGAAAGTAGCTTTATGTAATTGTTTTCTGGATCCTTACCTCTATCAAAGATGTAAATTGGCTATATCTTCCATTAGCTTGAAGCACTGACATTATGGTTTTCTGAAATAGGATAAAAGTAAGATTCGTTTTAGTTGGGAATATGAAATAAACATCAGTTCTTATGAGGCATTTCTTGACTTACTGTGTAGGTCTCAGCTGTTACAGATTGAATGCATTTAATTTGAAGGGCTGAAGATGTTTGGAATTGACTTGAGATGGCAGCATTTTTTTCTTGTTGCTATGCTGGCTTATAGTTAGATTTTGTCATTGTCCTGAAATACCGGGTGGTTACAGGAAACTTAGCTGTGTGTTTATGGGGAAAGGGTTTTTATCTCTTCATCCCCATAAAAAAAAGATAGAAGAGTAAAATATTTGAAAAATGTAACACAAGGAAGAGAACTTTTTAAGCAAGTAAGCAAGTATGCTAAACTTGGCACAAAAACTCCCAAAGCATTTAAAATCACCTTTTTTTTTTTTTTTAATAGTAGCCTTTTTGGGGAGGAATTGCAACTTTGAATACAAATCTTGCCTGGTATCTGTACAGATGTCCCTCCTTTTAGTATGTAATTCTGGCATTCAGTGAAATTCACTGATCATGACTGCCAATTATCCAAGGAGCCACCCAGATGCAGTGAGAACATCCAAATCCTCCATGGTCCAGCCTGGCATAAGGATGAAAGCCTGCTTCCTGTGGAAACTGCCATTACCTTTCACTTTGAGTATTGCTTCTGTGAGCTGATGTGCGATGGCTCAGTAGAGTTTGTTGGTTTCTGTCAGTCATCCTCCTTCACATTCACTTAATGTGAAATTATTTTAAGAGAAAATTTGACATTGCATGGATATAATTTATGGCTCACCTCTTTGCTGCTCTCAAATGTTGGCTCCACATTATCCATGGCTTTGTCAATAATATGCAAAATTCCATTGGAAGCAATAATATCTCCCTGCAAAATTTTTCCTTTCCCCCTTCCTCCTTGGATTTGAATCCTTAATTGGTTATCCTGAAAGAAGCCAGCAGTGGATAGTGAATTCTTTATTATGAAATGACAGCAGAGCGATACACAGGTTGAATGTACTCTAAGACCCCTTCCTGTTGCCAGTACCTGAGCAATTTAAATCTGGGGAGACTAAAAATTGCTTCCAATGCTTACCAAGGCAATGGAAAAAATTCCTTTGGATCAGGACCATGATCCTTCAGGATCTTTCAGGACAGCAGAACTTAGAAGAGAAACAGAGACAGGTCCTGAGGGGAATTCAATGAACCTGAAAGTGCTCTAATATCCTGCTAGTAATAGAAATCTGCCAGGAAAAGATTTAAAATATTGTTGTACTACAAAGGTCAGCTCCTATAATCTTACGGGACTCCAACCCATTTCCTTATATTCTATGTATGTTTAAAAAAACAAAATGTTGCTGATTCTGCACTGTACTGAAGCCTTCAGGAAACAAACAGGGCTCAGACAGCAAGGATTTTCCTGGTACAAATGGAGTGTGTCCTCACTGAGCATACAAAATAGATATCTCTGCTCAGATGCCACTGATCTACTGCAAAACATGATTTCAGCCTCTACATGGGCCCAGTCCATCAAGACACACATAATGGACCAAGAACAATAATTCCAGATTACAAAATCTAGTGTATCATCCATAGAGAATGAGTTTTTTAAATGGTGGAATCAGACTGTACTGATGTTTACTGACAATGGATAGTCTGGGCTAATGATGAACTTTGCTATGTATTTTTCATGGTTAATTGTCATGTGCTCTCTCTGCTGGAGACTTCCATTTGCTGCATCATTCCAAGGCTGCTGATGCTCAGTGGGAGGTGGGACCTGCAGCTCAGTCCGTGCTTGCTCCATGTGAGCAGTATTTACAGATTTCCAGCATAAACTCTGGGCTTCTCTCTTCCCTTGCCACCTCTTAATTCACCTGGGCTCTCTTAATGCCCCTCCCCTGTCCCCAGCTCTGCAGATTTAAGATAACTTCATTTTAGCAAAGAGTTTAGACCAGTTTGTGTTAGTCTGACAGGTCACTCAGTGCTGATATGTGACTAAAAGTAACTTTTTTTTTCTTTTTTCTGGTTTTAGTGGGAACTTTGGGCCACAGCTGTGTTTTTTCATGATCTGACAGTTATCTTCACCCTGATGTCTCCCAGCAGAAAGAGCTTTCCTACTCCTTGTGGAGGGAACAGAGAACACTATTCTTGCTGTGGGAGGCTGAAAGGCCACTTACCTTTTCTCCCTTTGATATCTTTCCTGCCTTGCCTGTCAAAGTATATGTTGCATTAGCATTATTCAAGCTACTGGTGTTCAGTTGACCTGCTATAATATGGAGTTTAACGAAGTACTGGGCTTTCTGTTTATTTTTCAGAAGATCCTTTATCTGGAAAAGCAGAGTAACAGAGACGTATTTAAATACAGGCTTTGTCTAAAAAAAAAAATATTCATGATAAATGCTTTTTTGCTCTCTTCAGTTGTTACATTCTGAAATTCCATATTTTACCCTGAAACAAGGTGATAGAGTCTGAAAAAAGTGGAGACCACTCTTGGTTTCAGATCAGCTCACATTATACCTTGTCTCAGTAGGTGCCTCCAGAACTGTCCTGATGTCAGTGGAAGGTGCTACTTACATGTCAGTCTCTCACGCTCTCTCTCTCTCTTTTTTTTTTTTTAACTAAAGCCACTATTTTTTATCCCCCTTATATAAAAGGTGACCTGGAGGTCTCACTGCTGACAATTCAGATCTTACTTCAACCCCTGTCTCAACTGAGTGAAAAGACTTTGAGCGTAGTCATGTAAGACAATCCAAAACTTGAGGTGTGACAGTTTCATCCTAACTGACCAAATTATTTTGTTTAAAAATTTCAGCCCCTAGGTTTAAATCTGAAAAGAAGTCTACTGGAGCAAATTATCTGTATATGCTGAATCAAAACACTTAAACAGACAAGATTTCTGCAGAAGCCAAATCCCCCTGATGTGAAACCTTTTCTCTTTTTTACTTACATTTATACCTTTGAGTCCCTTGTTTGTTGGTACAAGCACAGTAAATGGTCCCAGAGTGCTCAGCTGCCATTCATAGGTATTTTCTTATGAGAAGAGGGAATAAAAAAAGGTTTAAATTCCTATTGACAAGCTCATTTGATAAAGGGACTGTGCAAAGCTGTGAGGGGAGAATAAGCAATGATACTATCTGATTATTAAATAATAATTTATGATTCTAAAGTCCAAGTCATTAAAAGATGAGAGACACGTGGAATGTGAAATCCAGGTGCTGGTGCATATTTGACACAAAATGAGGCAAAACATTCGGGATGCTTCTGGAGGCCTGGATTCTGTGGCATGCAAACCAGAGCAAGGACCCAAACCCAGCAGTTCCTTTGGAGATGCGTCCTTACGGGAAGACAGCCTTTTGCTTTAAATCAATGCAGTCTCTGTGGGGTGAGAAATATGCTGCTGATAACCTGCTGGTACTGCAAATATCAGCAAACACGTGACTGGTAACCAAAACTGATGCACTGAAAGTTAATTAGAATTCAATTGCTACCCAGAGGCTATTTCTGTATCCAAGAGAGCAGCATGAGAGACCACTGCAGCTGAAGGCATGAAATATTTCTGATATTCATCTTTTTCTCTAGAGTTATAAAATCAGAACTGAAAAAAATCTTTACAGTTGTTGCAGGTGTGTTGTACAGAGAATGTATCTCAAAATTAGTATGCTGTCCTACAAAACATCTATAAATTCTTGGCTTTTGAAAGCCATCAATGTGGAGTCATCTTCAGTGCTGAGTATGAAAGTCACTGCTAGGTTTTGACCTTGGCCAGATATGGGGTATTCTTATTCTGTTCTGTTCATGGTCTTTATTTTAATTGCTGGGCTCCGTGGCTGCAAATTATACTAAACAGAAGGGATTTTTTTCCCCCACATTTACAAGTTTAAGTCCAAAATCCAACTCAATTCTAGCAGTGTTTGTTCATAGCTCAAATTTTTGGCCATAGAGAAGATGATGAAGGCTGTTAGGTTGTTCAGTTCATGAGATAACTGAGAATGCCAGTGTTTTTGATGGACTGTTGTGTGTCATTCTAGACCAAATCTCATTTGTCCAAAACAGTGGGGTCATCCTACTTGTTACACGGTGGGGCAAAACCCAGTGGTGATATCAAATGCTGTGTGAGGGGTTGTGGAAACATTTAGCACTTCTGCCTGGAAGTTCTTGCAGGAGGAGTAGAGCAGCTGTGGAGGGTCTGAGGGACTGCAGTGAGTGTCATGTGTGCTGTGTCGTGCTGGGGTGGCACTTTCCTGTACCAGGGGGTGTGGGGGGAAGACAGGGCAGCACCAGCCCCCTGGGCAGAAGCTGGCTCTGCTTGTGTGTGGTTACTCACCCATGAGCACGAGGCTGGATGTCAGCTTGCCCTGCCACTGTCCTCCCACTTCTGCATTCAGCTCTTGGAGGCGCTCCATGATGTTCCCATAGCACACAAACCCATTCCCCACGGAGCCCCCCTGGCACGTGCACCTGGGAAGGAATTGGGATTTTAGCTGTGGCTCTCAATAAACTGGCACCAGGTGCTACCTACTGCTGCTCTGAAGGCATTTTCAGGGAGCACCCGTGCATTGCAGTTAATTCTTTGCCTCTGCCTGCTCTGCAGTGTGTTGGGGTGTGGGGCAGCCTGATGGCTGCTTGCCTGATGTGGTGGACTCCTGTTAGCTGGGCCAGGAGTTAGCAGTGTCTGTTTTGCAGGACCTCTGAATAAAGGCTATGTGCAGCTTATGGTCCCAAAATGTGGTTGCTGGAGCCCAGAAATCCACAGAACCTGCCTGTCTGTGGGTGAGAAGGCACAGCACAAATGTAAGGGGTGCTACTCTTGCAGCAGGGAGGCTGTTTTGTGAAGACCTCACTAATGACATGGGATTTGGCAGGATTAATGGTAGTTAATGGAGGTGCTGGCAGCTCATCAGTCCTTGGAATAGCTGCATGAATTTTGTAGAAAAAGCAGACTGGTGCCAGTCCTTTCAACAAAGCAAAGTGGTGGTTTGTTACCCTGCCCTTAAAGTAATGCTACAATTTTCAGCAATTTGTACTTTTATCTTTTTTACTGCTGCAGCACAAAATCTCGTGCTGTTTTAGATGTATATGTTGCTGCTGTCTCTGTTCTGGAAATAGCATCTCATATGTGACACCCTGTCTGTCTCCTGGGGGCTCCAACCTGTGAGAGGTGGCAGTGATGTGTGCCTGACCCAGTACTCTGCATGTCTAAAGCAGACTGTGGTCATGGTGCTCATGAGATGGACAGACAGACAGACACTGGATTTAATAGTACCTTTCCCAATTAAGTCTGCAGCATCTTTAATAGTCATGTAAGCTCTATCCACAATGATTCATCTCTCTGGACGTTTTTTCCTGATGGCATCAATAGAGAAGGAAGATTATCTCATGTCAACAAAAGATGCCCTTTCTATAATTAATCACTTGCATGTGCTGGCTGTTAAAAACACACCTGGCACTAGCACTCCACAGTGGTATCAGGCTGATGCCAGACCCTCTCCTTTTCCCCACGTAAGGTCTCTGCTGTAGCTGTTTCTCTGGTGAGAGCAATACTATTTGAAAGTCTCCAGAAGTCCCTGCTATCTGGGGAGCTGCATACAGGCTCAGAGGAGTGTTGAGATTATTTAGGCCAAGAGTCTACAGCTTTGGCTCATCCTGGGTAAAAATAGCAGTCTAAAAGCATCCTACATTTTTAGGATGCTATTCTGAGGGTGAATCCGCTTCTTTTTAAGGGGATCTCTTGAGCAGAGAGAGCGTGGCTGTGGAGCCTGGATGAAGGGTTTACAGCTGGGGGTGAGGAACAGCTGCTTCTTGGGAGCTGATATGTTTTTTCTGGTGAGGCAAATATTGCTGAATTGCTGTAGCTAGCTCCCTTCCACTTCTGAACATAGAAAACAACTGAGGCTTCAAAGGAGCTGAGAAATAGCATAGTAGAAAAAAGGAACTTCCCTTGAAGTATGGCACAAATCAGATCCAGGTTTCAAAATAAAGCTCCTCTCTCTTTTTTCCTGCCATATTCGTAAAGAAGCAGGTGCTTAAACATAATAACTTTTTTTGGATATAATTTCTGGGGACACAGTGAACTGCAGAAATGCCTGCATAGCTTGAAGCTTCTCTCCCGAGAGCAATATTGCTCATAACTGAATGGGCATCCAAGTTACATAGTTTGGATTTTTGTGCCAAGGGAAAGCATTGAGCAATTACAGATTAGCACCTATTGCATGGGACTGAACCCTTCAACCTGTGTGTTTCCTCAGTCCTTCTCATGAAGGAACTGACTTTCTGTGGCTGGGCATGGGGAAGACCAGGAGGATTGGAAAATATTGGAATGGTCATCACTTCAGCTTCAGGGAAGAAAAACTATCTCTGGAAGAGGGAAGCTCAGCTTTTTGTCTCCATTTTACCAAAACTCTCTATAATAGAGTTTTGGTTTATGAAGCTACTAATTTCTACATTGAAGACCTAGAGGAAAAATAAGAGTGGTATTAAGAGAGGAAAAAAAGAGTTTAACTAGTGGTAAGGCAGCTCTCCTTGTAAACCAGAGAAGTTATGATCTAATATGCAGTATAATTCTGCACTGGTTGGAGCTTCATAGCTTCTGGGCAAGGCTGAACATGATTACTGTGCTGAAGCAACACCATAGAAAGCAGCAGTACTCACTCAGAAAAGATCTACCTGGGAACATAAGACACAAGAAATTGTGATTTTTGAGGATACTGCTGAGGATACTGCTGTGTTATATTCACAAATCAAATGTTTGGTTTTTTTACATCTTTGCCTGTATGAGAGATTTATTCCTGTACAAATAATTTGGTATTGGAGAAAGTAGAACTCTCTATGTGGGGAAAGCTAATAGCACAACTGTATCCTTAAAAGAGTCAAACCAAAACAAAATTAGAAAGGAAGCAATGCAGTTTTGTGGCCTCTGTTATAGCTTTGTGTTTTAGAAAACAAACAAACAAACATAAAATAACTAACCAAAAAACCCCTCCCAAATGCATTTTTAAAACTGAGAAGCAGCCAAAATACAGTCTGTCACTTACCACCTGTCATCACTGGGCTATGAAACACATAAACCAGCTTCTGTGGTTTAAGAGAGCTTTGTAAAGTTTAGTGGCATTTGTGCCCTTTCCCTAACATGCATGTAGTATATTTCTGTACAGGAAAAGCCAAGTCTGCCAGAGGTTTTGCAGTTTCCCACCTGCTTGACTCGAGGTTTTAAGGGATCTGCTGGGGTTGGTGCTGCTTTCACAGCCTGGGGGGCAGGTTCCCTGGCTGTATCTGTATTAGTATCCTCAGAAGAGGCAGGGCTCCAGTGCTATCCCATAATTAATGCTGATTAATTTTCACCATGCTGCCTGGTGTGTTTCTGGCCCAAACCAAGTAGCATTTTCCCTGTCAATGCCCAGGCACAGTTGAAGGGATAGTATGTGCAGGGACTGCTGCCAAGAGGCATTTCTCTGTTTTGAAAGAGACATTAGCTGTGAGACAGACAATGCTGCTTGCCCTGAGGAAGAGAAAAGAGGTTTTGGTCCCTTTTATTTATTCGTGTAGGAATGATCTCTGAGTGCTTTAAAAATAAAACTTCATAGGTATTAGCAAATGGCCTGATGAAATCTAACACTATGTTGGTTGGCTGACCCTAACCCCATTAAATCTTGCGATTTGTTCTTGATAAAGAAGCTATTAAAGATAACTTCAGGAGGTGTCCATCCACGGGATTTGTTTTAGCAGCCCATTTACTCAGAAAAGAGGGACAAACTGTGGGGAAATTTTCATAAGCAAAAAGACTCACGCAATCTGTCCTGGTGCAACTGTTAAGCACTTGGCTTTTTTGTGGCAGGTGTTGTTTGTTTCACAGTGGTCCATCATGCTGCAGCCTTTCCCAGGTACAAAGTTGGTGTAATGCTCCTTGCATTCACAGTGGGACTAAATCAGAAGGATGTGAGAAGGGAGAGAAAATTAGCTGTGCACAAATTGTGGATTTCAGAATAATCTCTGGAACTAGGGCTTGAACACAATGTCTTAGTTAATCACCTGGTGAGCTTGGACACAAATATAAAACTTATATTTGTACACATCAGCCTGTGTTTCAGCCATGTGAACTTCACTGAGACGTGACCATGAACTGCAAAACAACCCTGAATGATGGAATTCCTTTTTGGTTCTTCAGGGTGTCCAAGCAAACCAGGCCTTTTGAGGTCTTGCTTTTTTGGTGGTGTGAGTTTTATGCACAGAAATTGGAGCCTGTTCCCAACATCATGAATAATATGCAGTCTTTGTAAAGTGCTGTTCATTGTTTTCAAAGACTCAGATTGCTTCTTTCCCTAATAAACTAAATTTAGAAATGTATATGTGGTACCAGAATAAGGACCCTGCTGGTCCTATTAGTCCCCTGTGGTCACAGAGACAAAATTTAACTGGCTGAAGATTTATTTCAATGCCTCCATTTTAGGGAGGCAAATCAGAGCCCAAAAAAAGTTCCAGAAAAAACAACACTATTGCCACTCTTATTTTCAGAGGGGAGCTAAAAGGACTCCCTCCTGGTAAACAGCAGGGCTTATAGTAAAGTTAGGAGTAGTCTTTGATTTCCTTGAGAGCTGTTTCCATACCCTCATGGCTTCTTTTTGGAGAGAAAGCATTATTTCTGCTTGAGCAGTTACACTGACCTTTCCTGGACCGTCATAGATGCAGATGCTGGACTGTGCAGGGCAGCTCCCATGCGCTGCCTGGCAGGGGTCTATGGGCAGGCAGACTTGGCCATCCCCTGTGTAACCTTCTCCACAAGTGCACTTGTGCTGGTTTGGCCCCAGGTACACACAGTCGGCGTTAGGATCACAGACCTTTCTGGAGCATGGGTTGATAGCTTGCGAAAAAAGAAGTGAAGTAAATGAATTAATGATTGTCCACAGGTCTAAAACTGAGGGCAAGGATTTACCAGAGCACCTCCATGTCAAACAAACCCTGGGCAGACTAAACTTTTCATAACAGCCAAGTCTGAAGTATTGTGGCCACATGGAGATGGAAGGGAGGAATGTGTTTATGCTAACGTAGCAACCAGCTGTTTGCTTTTGAGCAGAAACGATCTCTTAACTTGGCAAATTGAGTTATAAACAGATTAAAGCATGTAACGTGCTCATTAAAATATCACAACTATTTCCTTGTTCTCTGGTGGATTTTAACTAGAGAAGGTCAGGTGGGAGGTGTGAGGTCTGTGCAAGCTTCAAGCACATGTTAGATCAGTTGGAAAATATTTCTCAATACAATAGGCCTTCGCTGTTTTCTTTCCGGTAGTTAAACAATATAATGTCATCGGTTCAGCTGTATGGAAAACTTTCCTGGAAAGTGCTTTAGTCTTCCACATTCTTTACTTTCAGGGTAGCACTAGAAGCTCACTAGTTATTTCTATAAAACATTTTTCAGGCAATAGCATTGCTTGCTCTTTTTCAAAATCAAACAGTGCTTGGAGAGCCTCTTCTCACGCCTTCGTGTCCAGGTTAGGTTACAGTTAAGCACACATTGTGTCTAGAAGATTGCATGCCCTGGACACACCTAAAAGTGATGCTTCTCACTGTTTTCTCCTCTTTTCTTTCCTTTTTTTCCTCTCAGCTGGGACTGATCTGAGCCAACCTCTTCTACATTGTGCATCAAGCATCAGATTAAACAATATTCTTTGTTGCAATTGGTCTAGAAAGAAGAACTGGTACCATAAGACATAAAATGAGTAGGGAAAATAAAATATGGACTCTTATACATTTAATTTGGGCATTCAATGGCAAGTTGAGGAGTCTACAAAGACATGTCTAAGGTAGAGTTTACCTCTAGCTGAGATGCTATTAGCTTTGTTTCATGAAAAAGAGGGAAGCTAAAATGAATTTTACTTGCCTGTAGAGTTCGTGCTTGCTGATGGAACTGAGCTGCCACATCATGCATGGATGCTCAATAAATTTAATGCCCTTGGTTGCTGTTGTTAATTTTTATGGAAGTAAGCTGTGAGGCTGAACTGTACCAAGCAGAGGGATATGACAGCAGTGGATTTGTAAACACTGATGACCCAGTATCCACATTATGTATTTCAAGGGGGTTGACTAGCTTTAGTCTAATTGCAAGGACTGTAACTTGTTAGCAATTGGATGGATGGGCTTCTGAAGCCCATTTTAGGATTTAGCTCCATCCTGAAGGAATCTAGTTTGTGCTTTGGGATATGAACAAAAGAAAAATTAGATGGTGAGATGTGGCTCAAAAGCACATTCTATACCTGAACTATAACACTAATGGTGATGTATTCAAAGAACTGGGGCAGACATGGAAATTACTCACGTTCACATCGTGTACCATCCCCGTGGAAGTTGGGCAGACACGTGCATTGCAGCTGTCTTCCATCCTCACCTGAGGCAGCACACCTGGAGTTTGCAGGGCAGCGCAGCACCTCGCACTCGGCTATGGCTGAGGGACAGAGGGGGCAGGTTACTCTGTGCCTGCATGCTGAGAGGCTTTGAGGATCTTTGAGTGAGGATTGTGTATCTTTTGCATGACTAACCTGAGACCAATTCAATCTTACCAATTCTGCCTGTATCATGGCTGTTGCATACATCTCACATGGCAATTCTACTTACGCTGATCGCAGCGCAGCCCTTTGTATCCAGACAAGCAGCTGCATCTTCCATCCCCTGTAATTCCACTGTTGCACACTCCATGAACGCAGTCACAAACTATAGGGAGAAATGGATTTGCTTTACTGAATACAGATGGTGTTCAGAAAGGCAATTTTAGTGGTTACTCACAGGAATGTCCTAGCCAGCAGCTTTGGCCCAACCAAGCTTTGACCCGAGTGCCTGAATTTATAGGCTTCACTGCTGTTAAGATCCTGGGGTCTGAAAATCTCCAGAACACACAAACACCAAGCTGACTTGTTGCTCTAGAACTTGTAAAATTTGACAATATGAAGCCAAAATTGGACATAATGTGTAACATAGAACTCTTTAATAACAGTTCAGCTATTGCTTGTTTTTGCTTCAATTCTGTATCTCTCAAACACCTCAGGAAGAGACAAGTCTTGTAACTTTTTTTTTCTCCTCCCTAAACAGAATTTATTTAGTTAAAACCATAATTAATCGTGGTAGAGTGGTCAGGCTTCTTTCTTCCTATGGTCTCTCATTTCTGGTTGTATTCTGGTTATAAACCCAATGACAATATGCACACAAGTTGATGCATTCACAGTCCAGGCAACTGTGAGACCCTTCTATAAGTAATTTTTTGAGGCCTTAAGTATACTGCAAAAGCTTTATAGTTATAACTGCTTGAATTATGGCAATGATGCTTTTTAAAAAGGCCATTTAGAATTACACTTGGAAAAGTCTAGAAGCTGACTTCATGTTTAAGCTGTAGTTATGGAGCATATCTTCTTCTTAAAAACATAGCTTGTGTTCATGCAAATCACCTGCAGTAATTGATAACTTCCTACCTATATTAATAGTCATAAGGTGTGTCTAAGGTATTGCTAAAAAGCAGTTAGCCACAAATGAACATTGTTTGTAATATATTTATTTTGGAACACTTGGAGGAGCTCAAATATCTGAAAACTGAAGTGTAAAATATTGCTCAAGTTAATATGTAATTGAATCCTCCAGTAACTTCTTGGAAAATAATTACATTTATGATATTAAATTCATTCAAGTACCCTAGTCTCATGAAAATGCGGGCTCAGTTACATTTCTATGTATCAACACTGGCATCCAGTGGACAGCTGGTGGAAAAAAAGCTTTTGAGCCAGCAGTGGTGTAGGATTTAGTGTAGAAAGTCCAACAGAGATTATTTAAATTGAGACCATTTGTGACTCCTTAAAAGTAACATTATGCAGATCTTGAGAGAAGAAAATAAGTTTTACTTTAAGATAAGCAGCTATTAACACTTAAGAATAAGACTGTTTTAAATTTTTTTTTCATGCAGTTTTTCTGGTTTTTTTTAGTGTAATTTTTAGCAAGGGTCAGGAAGGTAGAATAGTAGAGATGATGAAGAAGCAGGCAAAAGCAGAAAATGTTATGTGCATATATACACTTGTGATACATAAACATTTAAAAAAGCATACACAGCTTTAATTGCTCCTTCAGACTCCTGCTTCTGGTAGATGTATGGCTAATCAGTGAATTCATCAATCACTCAAGCCTCAAAACTAATCACACCATTTCCCTCACTTTTGACAGAATTGTATATCTTTCTGGCACAGAATAGAGTGAAGGGCTCCCTTTCCTTTCCCCATTGTGTTCTCTGAGGTCAACAGCAGCTCTTACTGGGAACTCCTTGGGTTCTCTACCCATTTCATTGTGATATCTTAAAGTCTGAATAGAGTTTTGACTCCCTTCTTTTCCCTAATCAAACAAAGAAAGTTGCAATTTACCTGATGTGCAGTCAGGACCAAATAAATTATCTTCAGCACATTTTTCACAGGCTGTCCCTCCAAACCCTTTCTGTGAATTATACAATGGAAATCAAAACCTAAGTTTCTCATCTAGCTCTATACAGATAGATATATGCTTAGAAGGCTGAAAACAGCATCTTTCACTGCCAAAAGAAAACAACATGAAAATTTGAATCACCAGCTACCACAATCTAGAAGACAATCTTCCCCCCACATCTTTTTTAAAAAATAATCCGTAGTTCTTCAAATCAGATGTTCTGAATATCAAGGTAACAATGAAGTACACTAATCAAGCCTAATGTCCAAATCAGGCTTACAGTTGTTGAGTTGTATTTTCTGGATACTTCTACCTCCGTCTCTTTTTCACATGTCCCCAGAAGGGGACTTTGGATGTAAAGATGAACCAATAAAGGGGGAAGTAGCAAAGATTAATTTGAATTCTTTCCTAAAAATCTATTTGCTGGAGGTTAAGCACTACACGTTGCACTCTCAACAAACAAACAATGTATGGAGAGTATAGCCCCATGTAAAAGTACTTTCTATTTAGGGCAAAAAGTCCCAAGTAATAGCACAATGAAAAGAAACATGGAGGAACTCAAAACACCTCTCTCAAGAAGGTAAGATGAAAGAACTTTTTTATAATTCCACCAGAACCTGCTCAAGTCTGGAGAAATAATATTGTGAAGATCAATGCAATCTAAGCAAAAAAAATGAACTCCAAGCTGATAATTGCTGCTGTTTGTGAAAAACTTTCCTTTAATATATTTGTACAGTAGAACATACATTACTCCTTAGGACAGCTTACATGCTACTGTTGTATTTTATTTTCATTTAAAAGAAAGGATGTACCTGACAAGTGCATGTTCCATTCCCAGTTATGCCCTGTGAGCAGTGTCCTCTCCTGTTGCATGGTGATGCAGCTCCTCCTGGACACGCTGGAAATGACAATGGTTAAGCCATCAGTCACCTCGCTCTGACCCTTGTGCTCCCCTTGGATGGATTGATAATTTGCTCTCAGGATTTCATTTGATGCTAAGTTATAGTTTAATAAGCTTTTTTTTCCCCCACCAAAAATTGCATTTGCATCACGTGGGGTATTTTTCTTTTTCCCTGCTACCTTCATAAGACTGCGATAATTGATTCAAACTATCTTGGAAACTGAAATATCTAGATATCTCACAACCAATCCTGTCCAAGGGGCTGTAGTCACTAATCAAATCTGTGTGCCAAAGGTGCGTTATGCTCTTCAGTGCCTCTGGTGATAAAACCATGGTTATGGGTAGTGGTATAGAAGGTAAGACAGTCTGATCAGAAACCTCAGCCATCAGGATGAGATTAGAAAAAATTACCATATTTATAATAAAATAGTCTATTTTCTGTCTGAAAGGTTTCAAGATTCAAATCTTTACTGAAAGATTGCCTGCAGGAAATGTATATTACAGTGGTTTTTGGTCAGATCAGATCGTTGTTAGATTTTCTCTCCTATAGGGATACCCTTATTTTTTATAGTTGTCCTGCTCCTCCTTGGAACTGATATATAAACTCTCTTTCATAAGCCTTTCCTTCCTGTAATTAGGATTCCCATTAGGTACCATAATTTTGATACAGGTGGTATCTAAATGTACCAAACTCCTATTGGCCTCACAGATACTCTTCTGTACCTTACTAGTAAGATTTATTGCTTATAAAGAGTCCCAGAGTTTGTTCTGTGTGGGTGGAGATGGGTAGCACCAGATTTAAGCTCCCTCTGCCTAAGTTAATACTGGTTTAGAGTATTTAGCTAATGTGGAAGTTTTAGTAAAGATGAATTTGATTTGGAGTGGTGAGCAAATAAGAGGATGTGCATATGTGTACACTCATTTCCACTGAAAGCTTTGACTTTAAACTAGTCTGTTAATATTTCTTAATTTATTCCTTAATGTAGTCTGAGGTTTATTGCATCTGTGTAAGCTTCTTTTGAAAAAAACAATAAATTTAAAGATGAACATTTTAGTGCTGTTTATCTCATACACACTGAAATAATAAGATGTTTTAAGAATTTAGGTTATTTAACTACAAATGAGGGAAAGTAATAAATGCATATCCTTTAATCTTTAAAGTGGCTTTTAGTGAATCTCGTTTTCTGACTACCATATGACAGCTAAATCTTAAGGATTCATGGAAACTAATATTTGCACAGAATGGAAAAAAAATTATTTTTACTGATGCTTTAATTGAGTGTGCAATGATAGCGAAAACTCAGAGTTTCATGGTACAATTCCTAGGAAGAGTTACTTTAAAATTGTTGACAAAGCAGGTGTTTTTTTTGCTCTTGGCATTCATTTCACTCATTGTCTTCATTACATCTTGTCTCTTGTTTTGATACCAGCGCCAAGAGACAGCTTTATCAGAAGTTGGGTAAATTACCATGCTGTTGTACAAGTTTGACCAGGCAGATAAAGTGCTTCCTGCAACCAGCAGGGCCACAGGAGGCAGTGCTGGGACACTGGAGCAGTGCTGGCACAGTCACTTGCTGCCACCCCAGGGAGAAGAGAGACATTTGCTTTTATTGAGGATGCTTTTTGAAAAGCGATAAGAAAGAGATGCTCTTGCTTATCTCTTAACAGTTGTCAGTGTGTGAAGGCTGAGTCTTTGAATCTAGGTCAAAAGAACCTAAATCTATCAGCATATTTTCCCTTAAATTCAGCATGTTCCAAGTGTTATCAAATAGACCCTCTTAAAGTGCTTCTCTTTGCCTGACTCCCTGTGAGGCTAAAGCAGTAAGTAGTACTGGAAAAGAAGTATTTTGAACCATATAATTTGATGGCATCAAATTGAGTATCTTTCCTCTTGGCCTTTATTTTTTCTCCTCACATTTTCCCCGCCCTTTATTCTTCTTATAGTTCTTTCTACTCTATTGGTCATGTCATACACCTTTCAGTTGGTACCCAGGCTTTTCTTTGGAGCCATGGACATATTTGCCCAGAGTGGGAACCTGTGCTGGGGTAGGCAGCAGCTCCTGCTCCTCCTGAGCTCCACCAGCTGTAGTACCTGTGGTTGGATGATGCTGGCAGTTTGGAAAGGCTGTACTCTTTCCTCCCGGACCTTTCCTGAGCCTGTACATTTCTGTTTTGACTTGATGACTTTTTACAAAGGGATTGGTGTGCTTTGTGGGGAGGGAATGGAACTAAAGATCTTTCATTCATTCTGTGTGTTTCAGCATGTGCTATCATTTAAGGAAGTCAGAGTGCTATTTAAGACCTAATTTTGTCCTTGCCATCAAATGCTAAATGTGAAGTAAACCCCTAGTCAGGGATTTTTGCCCAGCCTCAGGAAGGACCATCTTTCCTCCAAATATTTCAACTTGTGCCATATCCTATTACAGAGTTGGTGATAACCTAGAGATAAGTATTTTCTTTTCCTCCAAATGAAAGCAGAAACAATGCTTTTGGGGTCAGGAAGTTTGTCCAAAGGAAGGGAGGGCTTTCTTGCCTTTGCAGCCTCCTTCACACAGTGGTGCAGGCACGGCTCTGGCGCTGGGCTAGAGGACTCTGCCCCTCTCCAGAAATTCTGCTGCCCCTTATGGGCTGCCCAGAGCACCCCGGCTATGGGGTGATGAGGTAGATTTGTTGGTGGGCTGGCAAACCACCCCACAAGTCACTCTCTTCAGAAGACATTATCACACACTGTGCACTCAGCCTGTTACTTCTCTTGAAGTTCCTGTGAGCTGCAGTTGGATAACTT
The DNA here is from genome assembly GCA_013186435.1 of Turdus rufiventris. Classification (NCBI taxonomy): domain Eukaryota; kingdom Metazoa; phylum Chordata; class Aves; order Passeriformes; family Turdidae; genus Turdus; species Turdus rufiventris. Next base: position 5,612,908 of record PYHW01009762.1, on the reverse strand, counting down.
GCATTTAAATAATAGCTTGGGCTGAAATTATAATTTTTAAGAATCTATTTTGTGGACAAAGGACTTCTCAGACATTGAAATGGACCTTGAGGCCATTAACTAAAGGAAGAAACACTCTGGCTGGGCAGGGAAACTTCCTCTGTGGGTCTGGATGCCCATCTTGGTAGCCTGAGATTTGATGCATGTGTGGAGATGCTGAAAAGCTTTTCCTGAGGAAGGGCAGCAGGAGGGGAGGCACTCCTGATTCCCTTGTTTCAGTAATGGCCTTCAGCACTCACAGGCAGTTCAAGAAGCTGTTTCAACTTGAGCTGAAAGAAAGTTCCTCCCTGCATCACAAAGTCAAGAATTAGGGAGATTTGGAAATATTTCACTTGCAGATGAGGGTGATTTTGACCTAAAATGAAACATTTAAATTTGTGGTTTGAAAATCATAGTTTTTAAAATGCATTACGAGGGTCCTCCTGAATGAAATAATTTTGCAGGCATTGACTCTAATGATTTGTTTTGAAAATCTCAAAATCTAGGAGGTTTTCTGAGACTCTTTACATTTTTCTATGAATTTTTCTTTTTAAATGAAAATTTGAACATCTGTTTTTCTTCAAATCCCCAAAGTTTTATTTGAAAAGATGTTATTTATTTCTACTTTTATAACAAGTTCTGAGGAGCAATAATTTCTGAAAAGAAGAAAATGTGCTGCTTTATTTCTGTTCAAATTCTGTATGAAAATAAAACCCCAAAGCCCTAAACAACTTACCCATGCAGTCTGGGCCCCAGTGGCCCTGGCAGCACTCGGGTTGTTCAAATTCCCTCACACAGCGATGCCGACAGCCCGGAAAAGAAAGTGTGTGGGTTTTAATTTCCAGATAATACCTGTGGAAAAGAAGTTAGAGCTGTTTTAAAATACTTACAAGCCTTCTGTGGGGAAAAATGAAATTCTTAAGTTCTTCTCCTTTCAGTGTCAGACAAGAGTGCTTTAAGCTTGATTGCATTGATCTGTATTTTTTAATTCTTCATTAAAACATACATTGCACATCAAGGTCTAAAAAGATCCTTGGAGCTCTTTCTTTTGAATGGTATGGTATTTATCTTCCCACCCCAGCCTAAATACAGCACATTTCTCTAAGTTTTGATTTGAAACAGTATTTTTGAAATTGTTTAATATCAAGGTCTTTTAAATGCTAAGTAAGCTCAAAACAGTTCCACTTTTTCTAAAATACTGCTTTTTTTTCTTTTCCAATCAGAATGGCAAGACGTCAAATTAGTTTTGAGGTATCTCTTCCTGCCCTTCACCCCAAAACTCCTTGAGAAATGTGAAAAATACTTTATTTATATGATATGATATATAAGATTAACATGTAAATATAATACATATTTATAATGTACTTTTGTATCATTCATATCAAGTATGCAGAATAAACATAGAAGAGATTCTATTATACTATTCAAGAGAAAATCTGTTAGAAATTCAATGGCAATGTTTATTTTCCTCTTATATCACTTGCTGTTCAACTTCAAGCATCAAATACCCTGAATGCAGCTTGAATGAGTTCTGGAGTTGGTGAAACCAATGGTAAATGTTCCATAAGAAAATTGCATAGACTAGAGAATTTTTGATGTGTATTAACGTTTTCTAATTACTGGAGAACAACATTCATGAGAAAAGCTCAGACAGAGGAGATACCTGCAGTCTGGTGTCCCAGTCCCATTGGTAATTTTGGTGTAACCAGCAGGGCACTGGGTGTCAAGGTTTAAAGAGCAAGGTACACATTTGGTTTTCATTCTAATGAGCAGCTTTTGGTCACATTGCTTCTTCACCTGAAATGGGAGAAGAATAATTAACAAGAAGGAAAAACACTACCCCAAATGACATTGGTGAAAAATGACAAGTTTAACTCGGCTTTCTTCACACTCCCAGCTCTTTTCTGTTCAGCAGGAGCTCCTTGTTTTGGAGCTGAACTAGATAACAGACCACATATTAGTGCTTTGCAGAAGCTTTGTTTGCACAAAATATGTCCAACCACTGCAGGATAAACCCTTCCAAGTCTAACATTTTTCCTAAGAGTGCTTTATCAACAAATACTTAGTCAGACTTAAAAGCCAGGTTACAGAGACAGCATCAGACTACACAGTGTTAGTTCCAAAGATGCTGACAAGCACCTTCCCCACTCAAAGGCAAAATTAAACAGGGTGTGGAGGAGGAGAAATTAAATCAGCACCACTGCATTGATCTAAAGGGCTATGGCTGGTATTTTCAAATTTGTGTCAAAGAATGGCAGCTTGCTTTGCATTGAAATGTGGTGGAGGTTTTAGGCCTGACCCAGAACATACTGAGAAGAGCAGCCCTGAGGGTTTTTATTTATTTTTTTTTTCTGGTTTTTTGAGTCTATTTTAAAGCCCTAAGTCTTTGCTGAACTGCATCTAATGTTGGCTTAATCTTCTTTCTTCCTGGTATTTGTAGAAGTTCATCATTCACAAATGGTGAGAAATGACCTAATTTAGAGTATGGTTTTTAAAACCCAGCAGCACAGCCCTGTGCAGTCCAGAGAGTCCTGGGCCTTTGGGGCATTCACGGGATGCTGCAGCCTCTGCAGAACCTCACAGTGGTCTGGGTGGCTACCCTGGCACATTGGACAGGATTTCTACATGCCCCATGGTGCTCCTGGATGAAACCCTCACTCAGCAGTTTTCCCTTTGACAGATGGACATTTCAGCAGAACGTTTGTGAGGAGGTTATCACAGACACTGATAAGGAGATTTAACTTTATAACCTCTGAGCCACTATATGGGATTGCCACCACCCACATAAATGTGCATTTCAACATTTATCTAGCTGTCAAATTTTAGTCTTCATAAGTTACTGTTGAAGTCTGGTCTTGGAAACATTGACATGTTTGAGTAGTGAAACCCTTTTGTTGTGTAGATGCTTTTCAGGTGTCTTTGAAATAAAAATGTAACCTTTTCCCAGATGTGGGTATAATGTGGATACAGCTTGAAAAGACATTTGGTTGTCATCAAAAAGACACTGTATAAAATTTCATTTTTGGAACAATAAAATTCATTGAGTGTTTTGAAAAAGAAAAATTTAAATAAAAATTACCTATGCCCTTTCTATACCACTACCTGCAAAACACTATTTGTTTTGGAATGGTAACGTTATCTCCACTTTCTCCCAATTCCTCATTTTCCCTTTTTGCTTTTAGAGAAAATGGAAGAAAGTTGACTTCTTACTGTCTCTTCTTTTCGTGTTGCCTCTTAGTATTTTTTTTTAAAGAAAAATAATAGCTTTAATATATTTCCCAGTAATTTTTGTACATTTCAATGTATGTTTCAATTTAAAAACTGCAACCAACCAAAAGCAACAAAACACCTGAGTGTCTTCCTTTCCCCCTTCTAATTTCTCCCTGTCCTTTCGTTTCCTCTTCTAAATCTGTCCTGCCTCTCTACAAGGGTGGTGAAAACAGATGTTGTGAAATTCCACAGATTCATTGTACTTGTACATGACAAATGCACCACTTCCCCAAAGGTCTACAAACCTTTTAATTATATTTATAACTTTGTGTTATTACTTTAAATAACTCAATTCCTTAGATTTTTATCTCTTACCTGTCTAAAATAGCTTTTCCTCCTTTTAGTTAGTAGGAACAGATAATTTTCACTATAGAAAAAATTTCTGCTTTCATCTTCTGGCTTAGCAGAAATCCCAATCAATTTCTTTTGATAAATGCATAATTTACAGTCTTTTGCTACATATGCCAGTTTTAGAGACTTTTTCAGTGTACTCAGGCTATATCATTTGAGCCAAATTCTCATGCAGAATAAACAGATGCATTTCTCTTATTTCAGAGGACTAAATTACAGAGCTCTTTGGTTCTTAATTCCTTGTCATATGCACCAGTGACTGCTAATGTGGGTTTTTCTGCTATAAGATACAGTATGTGATAACTGTTCTCTCTATAACGCAGGGTAATATAGACAAATAATAATCCATTATGTGAAAAGATTCTACTTACCTCATCTTGGACTGGTGATGTCAAGCATAGTTTCACTACAACCAAAAAACCAAAAAAAATTAAAAACCCTGGACTTTTTTCCATTGTGGATTTTTCCCTTTCGAAGATGTCCAGGAATGAAAACTCAAATTCTGAAGTTCTGTTAGAGATACTGTTTCTTCTGCATTCTCAGGCAAATACTTTTAACAGGAGTCTTGTCTTCCCCAAGGTAAATGAATGAGGGATAAGGCATGCAGAGCTTGCCCAGGCAGGAGAGATTCCAAAATGCGGGGTATTTGCTGAAAGCTCTCACTGGAAAGCTGAATAAAGTCCCCCTGCTGAATGGCAGGATATCCTGACAGGGCTCCAATCATTTAATCCTCTCTCTGGAGCTGTTGATAGTACGAAACCGAGGACACGGAATTGTTATGACAGAAGATAATTTCTTCTTTTAGGTGAGCATGGATAGGTGGCTAGAGTAGCTACTGTGCTGCTTCTTATTACAATTATTTAACTGTGCTCAGGGAAAGCAAAGGATCTCTGGAAGTTGGCTTAGCAGCCCTAATAACATACAGATCACATACATGTCACCCCATTGTGGGTCTGGGAGAAATACTACTGATTTTATCTCAGGAGGCCAAAAGAACATCTCCCAGATTTGGTTAGCCAGATGAAAAGGAGCATATTTTCCCCACCTTTTGCTGTTTTTGTTAAATAATTTCGACTGGTTTTCTGGTGCTGAGCAGAGGAATATTGACTCAGCTACATTACTTGGATGTGGTTGAGAGAGATTAATTCTCAGATTTGCCAAAAGCATTTTGATTTTGCCATTTTGATTTGCCTAAAGCAAGACTTTTTCTTTCATCTCAGAGTTTTTCAGCTCATTTCTAGTGCTGCTCTTTGCCAGTCTGCGGCAGCTTTGCTGCTCCGGTCAGTCTTGTTAGGACAGGCTCTCTCATTTCTCAAATACACAATAACTTGGCTCTCACCAGTTTGTCAGTTTTGCCTGGTCCCCCTGACCTTGGGATTTTTTCTGTCATTAGAAGGTGCTCCTTAAAGGTACCTTAATACAAAGCAGTGCTTCATAACACCTTGTCTTTAACTCTGTGTGGTTTTCCTAAAGAACTGAGTGGTGATAAACATATATCACAGCATACAAAATACTTTTGTTACATGGTCTAAAAGAACACTGCAAAATGGCTGGAGATGGCAGGGCAAGGTGTTTCCTGTGCACTCATCCGATCCTGTTCCTTTCTCTACATGATGAGGAAAGTAAATCATTCCTTGTTTGTGTAGATGTGATAGCAGCCAGGGTTATGATGGACATGCTGACAGTAGGTACGTTCCTAAGAAGGGCTGTTTCTTTTTTCTGAGGTCAAGGTTTCACATTACTTTGGCTTTACATACCATGTACCATCTGGCCTGGCGGAAGGGATGGCTCAGGTCTTACTGCAAAAGCAGAATCCTAGAGGATCTCCTCTTCTGGGTGGTGGTAGCCCATGGCCACATCCCATTCTTTGTGGGTTTGGGAGCCAGACTTTCTGCAGAAGTGCCTGGTGGGGGTGTAGGCAGGGTGGCTGTCTGGGCAGGGTCTGTGCCACCTGGGCAAAACACATCCTGATCCCTGTGTGGGTGCTGGAGGAGCTGACAGCTTCTTCAGCAGCCTGGGGTCAGCTGAGTGTCCTGCCTGTCACCACTTCAGCAGTGCAGTGCTGAAAGGAGCTGCAAATCAAGCACATCCCTTTCCTGCCCTGTAGACTGAGATAAAAACTAACAGCATCAGCTCTCGTTATCTGCTCCTGCCTCTCCTATAGGCATTTGCATGAAGTAAACTCTTTTTCCGTTTCCTTCCTTTCCCTTCTCATCAGAGCATGGCCTCCTCACTAACTGCTATGATTGCTTTCTTTGTTCCAGAGGGACCAGCCACCCTTTACTTCTGCTGGTGTGGGGCATTTTTCTTCTTCATCGAGGTTACAGGCTGTGCCAGGCTCTGGCTACAGCTCTACCTGCCTGGCTCCTGCCCCACTTTGGGCAGAAATTCGGGCTAAAAGGTCACCTGGAACACAGGGTGGGGACCCCTGGGCCTTTGGGGTGGAAGGTGGTACCTCACTGCTCGAACAGCCTGTGCAATGTGGCAGGGTGTCTGCCAGCAGCCTGGGAGCTGCTTTCCTGAAAGCTGGGAACAGTTTGGCATGGGGAGCCCAGCCAAGCCTCCCTCTTCAGATGCCCCGTGTCTCAGCTGCTAGTCACCCTTCTACCTTTGAAAACTTTCAGGTTGCAAGCAGCCTGGTGAAAAAGATTATTAAGAGTCACTGTGTGTGCTTTAATACTGCAAATGCCACATGCTGGGGCATTCCCTTCTGTGTGTTATAGTTTTGCTCTGCTATTGCATTCCTGGGCTGGACGCTCCTACTCTTTAGGTAATTGCGAACTAGCTGTCCTTTACTTTCTTCATTCACCTACAGCCTCTCCCCAGGTTACTGCTCCTATTTCTGTGCTGTAAATGTCAACTAAACAGAGAAAATGTGATGGTTCATTTATGTAAATGTTTTTGAAAACAATGTTTGTGTTTATTTCAACATCACAATGAGGTAGTTGCTCTTTCTCAGAGCCAGGTTCGTGAGGTCAGTTCAAAAGTAAATTAAAATCAGTAGAGATACAGACATGATGGTTGCAGCACTGGCTTTGTTCTACACAGTTTTGATGAAAAAGTGTGTACTTTTCTGTATTTTGAAAATTTTTCATTGAGTATTGACCACATAGCTTGCATTATATATTGCTCCCCTTAATTTTCAGAATGTGAAGCTCTCAACCAGAGGTGACTGAACTTCACATGATGAGGTCTCAGATTCATACAAAGCTCAGCCATCTCACAATGATATTGTCAAAGCCCCTTTTCAGAGGAAGAAATAAGAAAAAAAACAAGGCTACTTTGAAGGGAAGCACTCGTTGCAGGCTGAACATTTGTGAGCTCTGCATGCTGATACTGCTTTCTTGGTATGTCCTACCTTACTTGCAGGTCAGCTCCTCTCCCAGGGGTGCAGCCTGTTTAGTGAGAGCTTAGACAGTATCAAGGGTGAGGGCAGTATTGAGCTAAATTTGATATTCTTGGTAATTTGGAAGTAAGCAGAAGAAAATAAATGATTTTTTTTTTTTTTACTGTATGTGGCTTCTGTTTTAGAGCCAGTCACAGCAGGAAAACTGTCACAAGGGTGTTTGAATACAGTTGGAGGCTCCACATGTCTAAGGGAAGTCACTTTGCTCTTTGTTTGGAAACTGGCTAAAGCACCTTGTAGAGGGCTAGGGAAATATAAAATGTGTTCATAAGAAGAAAGCTTCCTAGGGGGAGGGAGGCTTTGGCTCTGCCGAGAGAAATGTCTGAATGCTAATTGTAGGTGGGAGGAAGGGGGGTACAAACCATCAAGTTGCCTAGGAGGAGGCTTGGGGAAAGGAGGGGGGAATATTTGGGAAATACTGCCTTTGATTAACACAGACTTAATTGGGATATAACAAAGGGACATTAAAAAAAAGGGTTTGGCAAGTTAAATCTTTCCAGTGCCATACATCTGAGGAAGCCAACGGTGGCCTATGGAGAGCCTGAATGGGCAATGTGGAAAATGCCAGGGGTGTGTAATTTTATCTGCGGGGTTATGACAGCCATCATTTTGAACCACGGTGACTATCAGAACTAATTAATTCTCCAAGCCCAGAGGATGCATTAAGATGGAGCTGCAGCTGGTATGCTGAGGAATGCCGCGCACCCGGCAAAGGCCACCGCTTTTATCCATGTTAATGAGGGACAAGGCACAGACAGCTGATCTAAACCCCAATGTGCTCACCATGCATACAGCTGATGGCAATGCAGACTGCCAGGCAAGGGGTGGTCTTAGCCATAGATTAGATCCTCATAGTGGCCTCTTCAGCTTTCTTTCTTTCCCTTCTGTGTTTTTTTTTTGTGTTCTCAAAAGAGTCTTTCAGCTGGTGAAATTGTAAACAAAAGACATTCTAGCTGAAGTCGTGGCAAGAGGGCTTTGCTAGGGAGCCATGAGGAGAGTGGTGTGTGTGGTGCTAACTTGGACAATGATATTTAGCACAAATTTTCAGGGCAGGATTGGGTTGGGGAGTTGTAAGACTGAGTTTACAATCATGCTCTAAAATTTAACAACCACAAAATCAGAGGCTGCTCACAGATACTAGTGCTAACCTTTCATGTTTTTTATAATTGCGTGTTGCTTAAAAAAACAGAAGTCATCCTCAAGGAATGGGTAAAGTCCCAGATTGTGCAGGTTCCATAGGATACAGGACTTACTAATAAGTCTTCAATTTCTTGGAAGTGTTCCCCATGTAAGGCTATGAGATAGATGTTTGAGGGGATGAATCTACCAGGTTCCTGAGCAGAAATGCCATGGGGTGGGGGAAAAGACTTAGTGACCTTGATCTGGAAGTTCAGGTGCCTTACAGGAATATTCAAGTAATCTTTCTGCCCCTGTCTTTACTTTCCATCTACTGCCTTGTCATTTTTGATAGACCATATACTGATCCATATAGCTGCCAGCTCATGGTGTGAGGTGGAGGAGGTACTGCCTGGTACAAAATCTGGATTTTCTTTGAACACTGTGGCACTTCCTGATGGTATAACACACTTCAGAATCATTAAATCTCATGTTTAATGGAGTATAAATACAGCATGTATTCCTTGCAGATATTTGAAATAAAATTATTTGCAATTTTGAGCTGCTGGATAAATACTCTAATATAAATTTGTAGTTTGAGTTAACATCTTGCTGTGTAGTATCAGCATATAAGGAGCTTCAGCTTTAAGACATGATTAAAGGATACAGGAAGCTAGGAACCAATAATGGGTTTTCAAAGTTTGGTTAAATGGATCTTTATGGCATTTCTCAAGCAAACCTACTTTGCAGTTTATATACATCCAGGAAGGACAACGGAGTTTTCTGTATGTGTCCTCTACTGCAGTTCTGCTAAAGTTGCAGTATGTAGAGCAAAAATACTAGTCAAACCCTGTGATTCTAGGATTTGGGATGGGTGGAGAGATGCACAGCATCGCTTTCTGGTGCTGTAAAGGTTACATGGATTTTTCTGACCCTATGGTAGAGAAGCAGGATGGAGAGCAATGCACACATTTCAGATCTTAGCAGCTGGCTTTGGTAGCACTGGGAATGTTTGGGAAATCCAGGTACCATAAGTGAAGGGATTTTGTGGAGCTGAGGGCAGGAGCACAAGCCCCTGTGTTGTTACTGCAATGTTATTGCTTGGTGACTTCCTTCCTTGCTCTAGACAATGCATAGAGCTCGCTGTAATTCTGGCCTGCGTAGAACTTGTATGCTTTTACAGTAATATTTCTGTTTTATCTAGTCTTAAAGTTAGATTAATATAGTTAATAATTTACTACAAATGGAACTGAATTGCAGATAGTGATATGGAGCAATCAACCCTTGATCAGTTTTTTTTTTTCTTCTCTTCTTTCTTCCTTTTAAATGCAGCCTTTATAGCATTATCCAAATGTGTGTGTTCGTAGCTATAGTGCATTTATTTCAGCCAATTATCTTGTCTAGGAAAATCCATCCCCAGATCTGATTGAGAAAGGAAATTGTGCAAAAAACAATGCAGCACAATTCCCACAAATAGAATAACAACACGTTATTTTTTGTTGTTTTCCTTCTCATGTCTAAACCTACCATGGTCTACATCAAGTTACAGGGCTGTGTGCTGTTCTGTGCTGTCCCACTCGGTGTGGGATGGCAGAATGAGAATCCCTGAGCTGAGGCTGGCCACGGGGACATCTGGCATTGCTGGCAAGAGCCAGGTGTGGTGTTCCTGGTGTGTGTTAGGGGCTGCAGGCCAGCAGGGATTGTGAACTGCTGCCATAGGGAACAGAGCCGGACTGCGGAGAAGGAAGCTCAGGCCGGATTTTTGGCTTCATTGTTTAAAGATGTGGACAAGTCACTCTCCCTTCTGCCTTGGCTGTGTCTCCTTTCTGCCTCTCGATAGTTTGTCTGGCTTTCCCCATGTCTCTGTGTGTCTGTGCCTCCAAAGGTGCCCCTCGAGGCTGTGAACAAAACTCAGTCTCTCCAGCAGCATCCTCCATCCCTCTTCGGTTCAGCCCAGGACCATGGGATGCTCTGGGTAGGAAGGGACCATGAGGATGACCCCTCCCGGGGGCCACCGGAGGGCAGCAGAGCCCAAGCCACGGCTCCAAGCCCCCAAAGCTGCGGAAAGCAGCGCCTGGGAGAGGCTCCGGGAATCCCCGCCAGCCGCTGCGAGCTCCCTGGGGAGGGGAAGGAGGAAGGAAGGGAGGCAGCTCCCCTGCGTGGGTAATCCCAGCCGCGGGATGAAAGGGGGAACGCCTCGGCAAGACCCAGGTGGTTTCCTGAAATTCGTCTGAGAGCACCTGGGGATAAAGAAATATGTAAAATAAATAAGGATTAAAATAAATTATCTATAGCAAGCATATTAAAAACATATCTGTAAAAGAAGATATAAAATATAAAAAGAAATTTGTAAACCATAGATTTTATTATAAGAATATATAAAAAATGTAAAAGACAAACAAATACATAAAATATGTAAAATAAAGGTATAAACTTAAATATATAATTAATCCCTAAAAGGAATATAAATCATATAGAATATAGACATAGAAATGCAATTATGGTAATTCTAAAATGATGCATATTTCATATCTATATATTTGGAAACAGTCGTCTGTTGCAAAGAGTACAAAGCACATGAGGTAGAAGGGAGAGGATATAGTCAGGATATGGAGGATACAGTCAGCACAAACATATGCTGCATCTCAGAAATGAACATCCAGGGAACTGTACACATTCCCCTGACTCCCACGAAGTTATATATACGCTATGAGTAAGAAATTCGAACGATTTAAAATACGTGGGAGCATAAGACTCAGCTAGAAGATTATGCTTTCTGGCTTCTGTGTTGGAGACTAAGCTTTGTTGCAAAGTTTACTGTTTGGTGCCTTTTTTTTCTTTTTGTGATGAAGTAAACATGCAAGGATTCTTTCCAATTGTACAAAAGCTATGGTAGAAAGACTATACTTTGTGTTAAACACACTGGAAAGTCTAAATAAACAGAAAAGTGTAAAGCCAGTGTTACTGGCAATGAGATTAGACTGAGCACACATGCAGAAAAACCTCTTCAAATGTTCACTTATGCTCAGCAAAGCTCTTTACAGGAGGCACTTTTAAAGGACTGTGCAAAGTCCTCACTTACTAACAGATAAGTTTTGGATGTGTCTAATGTTAAACAAAAGAGCTACTATTTTGAAAGTTTTGGTGGAGAAGTCAAGTTTTTAGAGCTATGAACAATCCAGAATTAAATGTCCTCTCCAAGGTTGTTATTCACTTTAGCAGTTAGACAATCACATGAAGTAGTCCTCTGAAGAGAGGAAAAAAAGTACCTTATGTAGGGGTAATAAAATAGTAACTCTCTAGGTTTTGAGTGCTTGTCTTGTTTCCAAGTTTTGGAAGTAGAAATGTTGGGGTTCTTCTATTGCTGTGACTTTTTTTGTGGTTCTTATTTGTTTGTTTGGGGTTTTTAAAAAGGGTTTGGAAATGTTACCGACTAAAATATTAAAAAAAAAAGAAAAAACAAATACCTGTATATAAAGTTTCAGTCCAGTTATTTCAAATCCATCCAGGTTATTAGCTACAGAAACAAGACTGATAATGCGAAACTCTAAGGAGGGGTAATTTACATCTTTGGGCCCATTACCAACACTGTTATTAGTAAATGCATCTTTTCCTGGTCCTCCCAGATACTCTTTCAAGACTCTCAACCATCCCTATGTCTCTCTTTATGTGATTGCAGAGTGTATTTTAATATCATTTTACATTAGCAATGTCAAAGCAGTGTAAAGACATGTTATTTCACATTCATAGCTTTTTAGCATCCTCTTTCTGCCCATCATCGTCAATGACATTATCTAACCAGAACCCCAAAGTCCCCGTAAGTGTCCAAATGTGACAAATGCTGGCTGGCTGCCCACAGGTGCTGTCCCAGGCACCGTAGGACAATGCAGTATAAACTTCAAGTTATTGTTTGTCTTTTTTTTTTTTTTGTTTCAATTTTGACCCACAATTGTGAAGTTGTAGAAAAACTTCAGGAATCATTTGGGGAAATTACATTACAGATCTCCTGGAGGGAAACAATCTCTACTTCCTAGAAGAAAACCAAACAGATCATTAAAAATGTGGCCTGAATAATTTAATGACTGAGATTCTCTCCATTCCTCTTCTGACTAGTCTCCATGAAAAATATAGAAAGATTTGGAAGGATCTGGAGTATAAAAATGGCAGATATTAGAAAATTAGGAAGTGATAAATGTGTGTGTGGAATAGGTAGAAAACTAAAAAGAGATAAAATAAATAGAGGTATTATGTATAGAAATCATAAATAGGAAAATCTTGGTTTTTTCCTATTGCAATTCTACAGTAAGAAATTTTTTGAAAGAATTGCCTTTAAAAAGGCAAAATAAAGTTGTTTCTTTGTAAATAAGAGGTGAAAAAGCTTGCAGTAATTTCTGCTAATGCAGCTTCTCTTTTTCTTATTGTTTAATTGTAGGTAGGTAAGTCTTCACATTTTAGAAATTTGTGGTTGAGAACAACAAGGCAGAAAATTGTTTCACAAACTTCTTATTTAGCATTTAGCTAGAATGTGTAGGAAGCAAACTCTTCTTTCTTGTAGAAAGTATTTGGAATATCTTCTTGATTGAAAAAATTTACTGAAGGGAAAACATAAATATTAACTTTTTTTGCTTCAGTTGCTGGATAAAGTATCTGCCAGGCACACTGGATTCCTCAAAGTTGTCTCAAACTTTGTTGAGGAGCGATTCAAGTGCCTAAATACTGGCAACTACTGCTGCTTTAGATGCCTTTGACACTAGTGAGTGACCTCCTGGAGTAACATCTGGCAGCCACATGGGATACCAGGAGGCCTCTAGACCAGTCCTAGTCAATGAAAATACACCCTGTGAGTATGAGGACTCTCAGGACCTACAAACCTGAAAACCTCAAGAGCTGCAGAGATAGGGTGGCTACTGAGAACTGGGTGTAGGATAACCACAGATATTTCCTTTCCGAGTCCCAGCAGCAAATATCTATAGAATCACAATTTTTAAGATGCAGATTTCCCTTTTATTCGTGAATCCACAAGTCAGGAAGCAGTGGCTGCCTGGATGTCTGAAGAACTGCAGTGCATGGAACCAGTGTTCTGAGGGGAAAGAAAACTCATTCCTTGAATCAATATCTTCCTTCATAAAAGGTTTTTTGGAATCCAGTTGTTTTCTTGGGAAATCAAAGCAACAGAAAAGTCAAAACTTGTTGTTTATCTGATGCAGGCTGCAATCAGAGGGTAAATACTCATCTGTCCCATCAACCACTCCTGAGTATTTCAAGAGGTGTTATGAAGCAAGTTTTCTGTCTGAGATTCAGCTCTCACTGGCTAGGCACCTCTCAGCTGTTGACTAGTTTTCCAAAAGAACTCAGTTCTCATTGTGACTATTATGCCCAGGTTTTCAAAAGATTTCAACAGACTGAGTGCTGAGGTCCTTAGAAAATATCCTAATAATTATTTAGGTGAGTAAATAAAATGGGTTCTAAAAGCTGATTCTTTCTGGAAAGTCTTTCCACTCAGTGACATATATTATTCATTTTTCATGTTCCCTGTATATGATTTGGCTTTATATATTTTCAGAATTTAGGCTGTTTTAGAGGCAGTTTCTGCAAAATTAGAATTGCAGAGCAGCCATAGATTGTACTGGGGTGCAATAATTCAGGATCAGTGAAATGCAACCTTGCTATTGATGGGTTGATCACATTAAAACTTGAATGCTCTTATTGAGCAAAGTTTCCCGAGTTGCTGATAAGTAGCAAAAGAAGATGTAGTAGAAGAGTGAAAATGAATTCTTCACTCAATGTTAATATACCTCAAGACTAAAGTCTAGGGGTGAAAAGATAGTGCTGATGGCAGTCTTGCCTCCAAGGATGACAGAACTAGGAACAACAGTGAAGCTTTTAAACACTGTGTCCATTACAAAGTTGGATTTAACTAATTCCTGTCACAGTGCTTAGGCGGCAAAATGCCCAAATTTGTGTTCTTGGCAAAACTCCTGGGTGAACACGTAATTCTGAATTTAACCCTTGAGATTTGCCAGAGTGCAAGAACATAGCAACACTCCATGTAAAATCAAAGGCTTATTTGATGTTCACTTCTTGAGAGTTCTCAATACTGGAGGTTGAGTAAAAGAGTATAAGAAAAAGGCCAAATGCAGGATAATGTTTTTAAGGTACTTTTTCAGGATTCTACCTCTGACAAGTTATTTTTATCTGGTTTATAGCCTTTCTTTTGCCTTCATGGCATCTTGTGGCAGTGACTTCCACAGTGTAGCTGCACTCTGTGAGAAGGCTTGGCTCCTTTATTTCAAGCCTTCTGTTAGATGCTGGGGCGTGAGAAATAGCTAATACTCTATGACTTTGTGAAATTGCATTACATCCCTCCAAACTCTGCCCCTATTAGTTTTTTCCCAGGTACAAGTGCTATTGTTGATATAGTTTCCCCTCACACATGAGTCTCCCTGGATCTCTGACCTGAGTTTTGCCCTTCTCTGAGCTAAAACCTGTTCTGGTTCGTCTCTGTAGCTTTGGAAATGGGAAGATGTAAGCTGCCTACAGCAGTCAAGATGTTTGTGCCTCATAGATTTCTCTTGCTATGTAACAGGTTTTTTTTCTTCTTCATTCTCAATTCACCTTAAAAATCTTACCATTGTGAATGCTTCTCTATCTGCTCTTAAAAATGGAGCTGATAGTAGAGAGGGGGAGGCACAAGGGTGCCATATTTTATTTATGGAGTGTGAGTACTGGTTTAAAGACTGTTCCTTGGGTTGTGGTTACTTCTTCCATGCATGTGTGGATTAATGCAGGATTTAATTTGCTGCTCATCCCCCTGGCTTTGTGTGAAATGCTCTTGTATCTCTGCAGTCAGCCTTACAATCAACCTCTCCAAACATTTTCATAACGTTATGTTTTGTTGCCTCATTAACAGCTCCATTTTCACCTATGTTTTCAGCCTAGTAATGCATCTCACTTCCCCGCCAGTATTTTCCCTCTAGTGTGAAACATCACCTTTCCTCCATTTCCTATATTTCAGTTAGCTGATTAACCACTTGAGGAGCTTCTCTCCATCGCCACTTGGCTCCTTTCAGAGGCTTCTGTAAAGGGCTATTCTGCTGGGGAGCTGAATGGCTGGTTCACATACCTGGCTATAGGTCTGATGGAGTTGGGAATCTACACTCCTCACTCAGAAGAGCAGGCTCTCCATCAGAGAATTCACAAACATTTAATCATATATTTTAATTTTCAAGTACTGTGTGAGAAAATCTGTTGTCTCAGTTTCTTGACCAAGGTGCTCAGCTGTATTATCAAGTTGCTGTAAAAACTTCACTTCTCATTTATTGTTTCTTTATCCAAAAGCAAGCTGTTGATGCAGACATACTTTCTCAGTTTCTTTTACTCTTTGAGGCAGAGAAATTAGAATAGTTTGGTCATTTGGGGCTCATGCAGAAGCATGGCAGCCATATTATGAAGTGAAATATTTATTACTTTTGTTTCAAATTGGATAAGAATATCTAAACTATATAATGTTGGTTTCCTGAAAACTGTTCAGTGAGCAGTATATTGCTCTATCCTTTGAAAGCAAAGGTGGCACAATAGATAGAATTACAGGATTATTTTGAACAGTCTTTGAATAACTTATTTTCTGACTGGCTCGTTGCTATAATCTCATGCTGTCCCCAGTGTATTGTCTTTGGTTGGAAATTAGATACCTGCACAGAGCTGCAAACATCACCTGCAGAACACAAAATAGAAAATCTCAAATGTATTTGGAGTGAGGCTGCCCTATATATTAGATATGAATACGTGTACTTTGAGCCACGATGTTGTGGAAGCTGTATTTTCTTCTTTCAATTATTTAAACCACTTGAGGCTGTCTCTCAAACTTTATAACACCGTGAAATTCCCCTGGTGAAGCTACAGTTTTATGATGCCAGGTAGGGTGTATTTTATTTTCTATTTCCTAAATTATTATTTGTCAGCAAGCACTCTAGACTGCTTTTCTGTAATTGCCTTCCATGTGATAGGTGCTCCAAGATGTTTTGTCTCTTACACTCTTGGTTATGGAGAACCTTTTACAAAAGAAATCTCTCTCATTCTGGTTATTGCTAATGGGGTTTGTTTTTTTTTCTCTTTGCTCTGTCAGTGTTTAGAAAGTGCTTGGATGTATGTAAAGTGCTTCTTTGCCTAAATCCCATGAAAAATTTATGGGAATGAGAATCTTTTCAGTAAAATACTTTTTTCTTTTAGGAATATGAAGCATAATTAATTTTTCTCATTAAAACGTTCATATTGATGTTGTTGGTCTAAAATGATCAGTCCAAATATTTTGCCTGCTTCCAACATACGCATTGGCAATTATGAATTCTGGCATTAATACATAGAAAGTAACATAGGTTTAACCTTTATTGATATTAGAAAACAATTGCTACAATGAACTGATGAAAATGTAATGTGAAAACGTAGCTCTTTGAAAATCTGGCTGTATGTAAGAGATTAACAAGGTTAAGTCTGTTTAATTAAACAAAGCCAAGAGGTAACTAGTGTCAAAAGTACTAGCTAGTACCTCTACAATATAGGCAGTAATGTAGGGGAAAAACAAAACTTAATAATTTCCGAAGAGAAAAATATTGAATATTTTTTTTATGTTGAGTTGAGGCAATTATTCCGGATAAAAGTCTGCTGGAGTGAACTGCATTCTCCAAGCTCCAAAGGAAGACTTTTAGGTGTCTTTCAAAAGCAGATGCTACAGTTGTATGAGTAGTTATGAGTGTGATTTAGTGCTGTGCTGGAGGTTTTAGGCTGGATTGTGAGGACTGGTCTGTAATTTCTGCCCAAGTTGTGCTTTTGGGTTTTAGCCTTTTTGTAAATTCCTGATGTGTTTTTGAATTCTGACTGGACAGGATGGCACCTTTCACTTAAATCACCTTATTTTGGGTTGTTATCAGAGAGTTGCTAATGATGCCAAAGGTGAATTCATGAGGTAGGTGGGATACCATATTAATTGCAGCCCCAGAACATATTTCTGTGCCAGTAGAGTACAGAAATAGTCCCTGCTTGCAATTGAAATGTTTTCAGAACAATGAAAGAAAAACTGATTTGTGATATTTCTTACAGAAATATCTTATGGAGATATTTCCAAAGTCCATGCAAGAACAACTAGAAAAGAGCCAGCTAATTGTAAGAAAAGGAGCAATTTAAAAAGGAGGAGTAGGTTTTTCACTCTAGTCAGTTGGCCTAAAAGTGTAGTAGGTAGGACCCCAATAATGATTAATATTGTGTCCATTTACTGTAGAGTGAAATACAGAAAGCTGCACTGTGGTGTGATGCAGCCTGGGATGGATCTGGGAAGAAATACTGTTGCAAACTTATATGCTTTTATCCCTACGTAGTCTATCTTGCAGCAAGACTTGTGAAACCTGGAAATTCCTCAGCCAGACCAAAGCTACACAAAAATTGGGACATGCTACTGTCTAATTTCAGTCTTGGCTAAACCTTACTTATTAAAGTCGTGGTTTTCCTGTGTGGAGATAACAAAACATGTTAATAATGCATTTCATGAGAATGTGAAAAGTCTCAGAGAGTTACCGGTCTGGAAGTCAGACCAAGTAGGAAGAATACATAAAACATGGTTTAGACCCCGCTGAATGGGAGGTCCAGCAGCACTGTTGCTTCCTCTCAAGTGATGAAGGTATGTGTTCTGGTTTTAAGGAGATGAAATTCACCCTCTGGCAACCTGTGTGGTAGGGACCACTGTAAATCCCTCTCTAAACTTTAAGTTAGAAAGAAGTGCTGGAGTCTGTCCATAAAAGTTAACATTCTGTTTTCCCCAGTGATAAATTAGCATAACATTTGATAAACACAGTGTACCATAAGAGGGTATATCAGCCACTGTTATCAAAAGTTAATTTTCTAGACTAATTATTCATTTGGATCATTAGAGCTATTAAATCCTGTGTCAGGTTTTAAGGAGCTGGCTGTGCCCGAGTGCTAGAAGGAGCCTGAAAAGAATCATATCCTGTCAAGATAAATGATTGAACTGTTCAATGAACTCTTTGACTGGCATTGGTTCCAGTCATGCCAGCTGAAGCTCAATTCCTCTTTGTCTGTGTGGTCTTGTTTTCACCTTGCCTGTGGGGCGAAAGCAGTGTGATGTGACCCCCTTGCAGACGGAGGCATGAGCCTAACCTCTATTTACACCCTGTCATAATGGGGAGCTGGCAAACACTGCTGCTTGCTGCTGCTCTCCTCATTTCCCCTGCTTTTTTTTCCTGGTCAAATAGTTAGAAGTTGTGCATTCTAATAATAATCATCTAATTAGCATAGTAGGCTTATAACATCTTGTTTATGTTGTCTACTCTATTTTGAACAGAAAGAAGCAAAGAAAATATGCTCTTTTGTATAGTTCAAGTACTGCCTTAGGGATTGCATATGATGTGGAGCAATAAGGTAACTAGATAATGTATGTAGAATTTTGTCCTTTTGAGATTATAATTTGAGATGTGAGCTAATTCCATGGTGTACAAAGCCTGAAGCTCATAATCTAATTTGAAATTTGGTGTAGCACCCTTTGCTTGATCTATTTTTCGGCCCTCAGCAAACCTTCTCCTTACAAGTTGAGTTTGTTGATAGTGCTGTATGTTCGCACTGACTCTAAACTTGTTTATTTTCTATAGGAGTTAAACTATTTTTAAGCCCTTTTTTTTTTTTTTATGGCCAGACTTTCTGTGTCACCTACTGCCTCCTGCTTCGTCCCTCCCCTTCCCTCTGGTTCACTGACTGATTCTTGGGCCAAACTTGGAATGTCAACAGGGAATGTACCCCATGATCTCCCTACCCCATGCTCTGACAGTGACTGACCTGGAGCACTGGGGATCCCACAGAGTTCAAAGGAAATGTGCATGTGCCCTGGGAAATAAAAGGCAGGAAAAAATTTCTGGGGAATTTTTTGGAAAATAACTGTGTGGATTTCAGGATTTTCAGGTCAAGTGAGACACTGCAGGTCCACTTGAATATATTATTGCATTATCGTGGGGCTGGGCCCGGTTTTACTCTACAGTGACTGCCTCCTGACTGTAATTTATCACCACAATGTGTAACATGTTTGTGACCTACAGCAGTGACTGATAGCTCCTCTAAAATTCACAAAAGGGAAGAAAAGAAGCCTTATTTATAACTACAAAGGGGAGAGGTGATTCTAAAAAGAAAGGGAGGAAGGAAGGAAAAATGCGCTGATGGATCTCCTTTGCATTTTGAGGGATCATTTATATGCCTACAAGGAGATAAGTTATAAATAGAACAACAAACATATACAGTAATTTCACAATTATAAGCAGCACCTGATTATAAACCGCACTACTGGGTGTCAGCAACTTTTCGTTCTTTGGCAATATATAAACTGCACCGGATTATAAGCTGCACTTTCGCGCAACAAAGTAACCAATTTGTAATAATCACACAATCATGGGTTTTACTGGCAGGTGCTCAATTTGTGACCACTGCTCCCCCCGCGGTGCTGGCAGGAGCCAAGCCCACCTTTCCCCAGGCTGGGGTGCCGGCAGGATGGAGCCAAGCCCACCTTTCCCCCGTGCTGGGGTGCCAGCGGAATGGAGCCAAGCCCGCCTTTGCCCCAGGCCATGCTGCCGGCAGGAGCCCGCCACCCCTCTGCTGCGCAACAGAATAACCAATTTTTAACAATTGTGCGATTGCGTGTTTTTCTGGCAGGTGCTCAATTCGCGAGCTCAGCTCATGGCTCACACTTCCTTGTTGGGAAATTTCTGAACTTTGTTCATATATTAGCTGCTCTGGAGTACAAGCTGCACTTCTGGGCTCAGACCAAAATTGTAGTTAAAATGGTGCGGCTTATAATCGTGAAATTACTGTACTATTTTTTTATGACTACATTTAAGGGAAACAAGATGCAAATGAGATGAAACAACTTGCGGAGACAGCTAGAAACCTATTGCATAATATATGCAATAATAATGTTAGGTAATAAAAAGAATCCCTTTGTAAATAATGAAAAAAGAAAATAGAAGATATTTTTCATGTATTAAATCTATAATTCAGATTGTTAAATTGTTTTGAATGGAAATCTTAGTCTGAGGAGAGAGAGCAGGGACAAGTTCTGTTCATTCCTCTTGAGCAATGATACATGTGTCCCTAGCAGAGGGGTGATCTAATGAAAACTGAGTCACATGCTGCTGCTACTATGCAGCAGGTTGAAGAAAGCCCCTAAATGTGAGGCTGTGGAGAAGATGCTAAATGAAATTGTCTGAAAGGATAAAAATAATTTTCCTCTCGGGGTGCTGCTGAAAATGGAGGAGACGTGGTAGCAATCTTTGGTAGTGCTCAGAGGGAGCCTTAGCAACTACTTCCCCACATGCCTAATCTCTGCCCTCCAGGTCCAGGAGATGGGGAGTGATGATCATGTGTCTGACCACTGAGACCAGCAGAAGGTCTTCATATCTATTCTTACAGTGTAACACCTCAGAGAGGAAAACTTCTCTCCCTTGTCTTCCTTTGTCCTGTTTGTATTAAACCTGGAAGGAAAAATATGGAAATTAGTTTATGGCTTTTAATCCTGTTTCAGACCTGCTGTCATGTAAGGTAGTAAGGTGTTGCATGCTCTGTAACACTTCACTTTCTGGGTCCAAAGATTGCTTCTGCTACCATGAGTGAGAGTGAGCTGTGGGAAAGTGGCACTTCTGCTGTGCCAAAACTGTCCAGTACCACCAGTCCTGAGGTACTCAAACCTGCTATGAGGGACACCTGGAGTCAGCCGTAGATGGGTGCACATGTAGCAGAGTTAGACACCTCCAGAAAAAGTCCTTCTTCTCTGTGAGATGATACCTAGTTACAGTAAAGGCTGTTTTCAGGAAAGAACAAATTCTTGAAACTGCATATTTCAACATTTTCTAGATGAAATTTTTCTTTTTCTGCTTTGGCACACTTGAAACTATCTGAAGAAAACCTTCCATCTGGACTTCCCCTTCATTCTCTCCTTACGGTTATTGATTTGCAAACCTTTTCAGGATTTTGGCTTTTTGTTCCATTGAGAAGAGGAAGGGTTTGGATGCTCGGATTGGCAGTGGGGAGGAAGGCTGCCGAGCTTGGCTCTCACATGGCATGGTGTGGTTGTAAGGATTCATGCACATCAGCAAGGAAATGCTTTGCAGTGTGATACTCTGGCTGCCTTCTGGTCCCTGAGTGGGGCTCCAGCCTGGAACAGCAGCTCATGGCAGAGAAGTTCCATGCTAAAGCCCTTTCCCCAGAGCAGCTTTGCATGCACAGCTAAGCCTTTTTACTTGTGTTTTCCTCAGCGGCTTGGGATTTGTCCCCTACATTGCGATGAGCTTCGTGCTTCCAGGGGCTGCTTGGTTTTGGAGTAAGCCATGAACTTAGAGCACCAATTGCATTAATTGCTTTCACGCCAGCATATTTCCATTGTGGCTGCTATTATAGTTGTGTAATGTTTCTTCTCTCTCCTCTTTCATGGCTTTCTTTGCCTTGACAGGCTCAGTCAGATTTCCTCATTCACATCTGCTAATGTGAGGGCTGAATAGAATAAATCTATGCAACGATGGCTTCAGAAAAGATGGGAGGAGGGTGGTGGAGGGAGAGCTGTCTCAAAAAATAATTTCTACTTAATAAGTGCAATTTCAAAAAACGGTTTCAGTTAGTTTGTCCCAAGCACGATACTTGTGGTATTAGTAGTATCAGGGCCCCCAGTCCAAAAGTCTTATCGCCCCCTGTTCCTTTTTTTCCTAACTTAAAAGTCACTCAAGCGAAGGAATGGACAATGAACAGATTACTTTATTTAGCTTCATCAGGTTTGCCAGGAGAGGAGAACACTGCCAAGCTCCCCAAGACAAGCTATGCTGGGTGCTTGCCCTAGTGCCAGTGTGAAGACAAAAAAAAATCAGGAGCCTTGAAAAGAAGCTGGTGCAGCACATGGCTCTTTCCCACTCCTCACAAATGATGGCTGTTGTGCTCGTTAACCTCTTCTGGGGCTCAGTCAGTTCATGCTGTGCAGCAGCGGAGAGCTGAATGAAATAAAAGGCTCACAGGACCCATAGAAACGCCATAACTCCTCCATTCCCAACACACAGGCGAAGGCTGCCTTCCCCGTGGAATACCAAGTGCCTCTCGTCAAACTCTTAATAAGTCAATCCTGGCTCCATGTGGCGGTGACAGCTCAGATTCCTGCACAGGCGCGTGGGGCCAAGCCCAGCTCCCGATTTACCCCACTGGCTTTGCCAAGACACCTCAGGCTCGTGCTTGGCCTCGCTCTGCCCACACGCTCAAACTAGTCTAAGCCTTCTGCAGGCATGGGTTCAGCTTAGTTAAACCAGCCCTGTCTCTGTGCAAAGCCTAGTCCCGCTCAGACCCTTAGCAGGGATCTAAAAGGAGGCACGTAATGAGCTTTTAGCTTATAAGATCATTAAATAACTCCATAACATTCCTCATAAAAAAAATGTCTCTTTTATCCGAGTGGCTACGGTTCTGATAAATAAAAGAGAATCTCTTCTTTGTGCTTATAAATGAACAAAGGGGACTGTACAGGCTGATCCAAGGCCCACAGAAATGAAAGGAAAACCAAAGACTTCAAGGCACTTCAAATGTAGGCTCTTCTAACTAGTAGCCTTTGATTTTAAGGATTTTTATCTCAAACTGGAGAGGACAAAGCTACTGTTTAAAAGGAACTATGAGCAGTTGAAGGGCATGATAAACTCCCATCCAAATCTGTGTGCCACAAACAGACTAAGATACGAGCTCTGATATTTAAAACAAAAGGGGACAAAATTTGAAACAATGCCTAGAGCTAACTAGGAAAATCTCAGAAAACATACCAAGAAAAAAATAAAAAAGCTGTGGTGATTTGAATGACACAGGAAAAACACATTGTACCACAAATGAATTTTTAACTTTAACATTTTTCATCTGACTTTGTGTATCAAAGGGCAAAGTATGCAGGAAAAAAAAAAAAAGGAAGAAAATGCCATTGCAGCAAAACATGAAATAAATTTAATTGTGTAGTATTAATGTATTGCATATTATCCAGTGCTTTTTAGATGTCAGTGAGTGCAGGATGAAGAGCTGCTTTCCATGTCCAGTGATTTTGTTACCTTTCTGGCTAAGGAACTATTGCTGGAATCACCCTTTTCTTTTTTCACCCACCCCAGGTCCAAACCACCATTGATTCACTGAATTATGCGAGCTTTTAGACGATGCCCCTTCTGTTGAGTCAGTGGATACCTTGTTTTGCTGTCAGAGGCTAAAGAATCTGTTCACGTGGTTCCTTGGTCAAGCTGAGAAAGCTTTAGGCTCACCATGAAAAATAACCAGATCACAAGTTTCTATAATAGCAATTTTCAATTCAAAATCTACATAAAAAGTATTTTTTTATTAATCCTGTATATCTTTATAGGAAATAGCATCAGAAATTTTATAGCTTGTCTGACTTAACCTTGGGAAGAAGCATGTAATTGAATTTACTTTTGTTTCATTTCAATTTAAATCCATGAATGTCTGTATGCTGGTCTTATGCTTGGCATGTAAAAACCAGAAAGCAAAGCCTAGTTAAGAGAAGCAACAGCAAAATGGTATAAGTGTTTCTAAGGGATGAAAAGTGTGTGGTCTTCATTCAGATTTCAAACTGGTTTGACCCCATGTCATCCTATTGGCTTTAGTTATTGTCCTGATTTATGTCAGCACAGACAAGAGCAGGATTAGATATAAATGTGGTAGTCCATTGTTTAGATGAAACATGTTTGTTTTCCACAGAAGCATTCAGAGAAGTTGACTAGAACAAAATCATTTAAAATATATATTTTTTTAGAAAAAATCATGTCTAAACCCATCTGTATGTTCATTTTATGCCAAATTTAGAATTAGAGATTGAAACATTAAAAACCCCCATAGTCCTAGATCATTAGCAGAGCATTCTTAGACATATTTCTATCTTGTTTTTCAGTAATTAACATACATGAAAAGATGAAGTTTTAAAATTAACTACAAATTTTATCATCTGCTGACGCTGAAATTATACTTCCAGTGAGATGTACCCAATGAACTTAAAAATTAATTAAAAAGCGCAGTTTGCCTTTTCATGTGTACCTAACTTCCAGAACATTGCAGTGTTACTAAGGTTCACCTGAGTATGTATATTCTTATAATGAGCAGCTCTTCAGAAAAGAGAGTAATTGCCTGCGAGCTGAACATGAAATAAAGCTGCTTAACTTAGCTGAACTTTTGAGTTTTAATTTTAATATAGTTAGGGAAAAGATGTCTTCGCTTGTGCACCACCCTACAGGGACTGGGACAAGGTACAGCCTGCTGAATGTAGAATGCAGCCCTTATTTTTAGAAGGCTAATATGGCTTAAAATTAGAAAGCAATATGAATAATATATATCACATTTGTATTCTTAACCTGGGCTGGTGAAACTTGGTGAACCAGCAACAGGGAATGGGGACCTCTCAGGTGTATAGGGCACTAGATAACAAGAAGAGCCTGATGGAGCACAGCAGCCTGTAAGGAATATGTTGGAGCATGAAGATAGGCATGAAATCCATGGAAAAGAGATTTCTTTAAAAGGCAGGTGGGGGTAGATAAGATTCTATGGCTGTATATTGGCTTGAGGCTGTATTTTGTGACCTTCAACTTGTGATGTGGTCTCAGTAAACAAAGCTTTGTGGAGTCTTCCTCTCAGAATGATGTGAGACAGTGATGAAAGGAAGTTATCTGCTTTGTGCTATCTCTTTCCCATAAAATATAATTGGAGAAATTGAACATGATACTATGTTGAAGATATGGCTTGTCAGATAATTGTGCCTCTGGGATTTATACTTCTGTTCCTAATTTTGTGTAAGCTGTTTTCAAATGCCACATCAAATTATGCTGAGGACATAAACATCATGAAAAAGATGTGTAAGAATTAAGAAACACTGCAATTGAATCACCTTCAGTAATCTCCTGCAGGATATGTTATCATAAAGATTTTAATTGAAGAATGACACTCGGGTTTGCAAAAGTCCCACTGAAAGGTGAATAGGCCATTTTAGAAAAACTTTTTAAGAACACTTGTAATTTTGTTTGGTTTTACTTTTTTTTTTTTTTCTTTTCCTGAAAGACTGGAAATAGGGTTTTAATAAATTGATGAACTAGAAACCATGCTCCTATGATATTTAGTGTGGCTAAACTGTGTGTCATCTGGACACACAATGGAGCTGCATTTCAACCTGCTGCTGTGGTTACTACTGCCATGTAGCTGTAGCAGTGTGCTCTCAGCATGACAGAAGAAATGATCATTTATCCAGAATCTTTGTGAACTTTGGAGCTTGTATTGTGCTTTGTGCTGCTGAAGCCTGGGTGGTTTTAGTGCCCGAAGTAGCACTTTAGCATCAAACTCTGTGGTGACCTACAACCACTGCCTGCAGGGTAAAGATAGCCTCACTCTCAATCACTGAGCTTGAACTTCATGTTCATAATGAAGTTCCCTAGATATGATTCCCTCTCTTAATAATTGCATGTACAGAGGGATAGCCTCTAGCTCAGAGTGCCCATTACTGTAAGGGGAAAATACACGGGTGTTCTGGTATTTTGGAATCTCTTGAGGGTGCAGTTTCTTGGGGGGAAGAAAAAAGTTAGGTGTTACAAAGATGGTATGTCTTAGTATCAGGAATCAGACTGATTAATACAGAGCTTCTTCAGGCAGAGTGATGTCCCCAAACACTACAATGTGCCAGAAAGAAAAACAATGAAGAGAATAGCAAGTAGATGCTCTGCCAGTGGTTAAATTCTCCAAAGTATTTGAAGCCTTAAATGGGGCACCATTTTGTGCTTGTGAGCAGTGTGGGCTGATAAAAGATGTGTGCAAAAAACACCCCTCATTATTTCTGTAGGTGATAGATGGCTCCATATTTTGGCATGTTTCAGTAATTTTAGTTTAATCTGACAGGGAACACTTGATGTGAAACTGTGCTGAGGAATGTCACACTAAATCTGCATCAGAAACCAAAATGAAAGATGAAGAATTTTTGAGTGAGCTGAAGTTATACCTTCCATCATTGTGAGAAGCAACTAATTTTTTGAGGGTTAGTTTGTGACTGCATCTCAGAGATGAGCACCTTACAATGTTGAGCAATTCAGCAATAATTACAGCATAGCTAGGCTGCCAATTCAAGATGAATCAGGATGAGATTTATATTAAAGGTTCAACAGTTCCCTGAAACATGGTTGTGTTGGATTTGCAGTCACAACATCAAGAAAGAGAGGCTGAGACTAAAACCATTAGGAAAGGTAGAGCTCCCTCTGATTGAAAGAAAATTGAAAATACCTATTGAGTCTCCTTCCCTGCTGCATGATTCCCAAAACAATGTGGTAAGCAGTGTCTCTTGTAAAGAGAGAATTACTGGGTTATGTGTGCTAATTGGGGTTCTAACAGACGTTGTCTGTTGATTTGTCTATCAGCCTCCTGATTAACATTCATATTTCTCCGTGAAGAAAGGCACTGAAAGATAGCTCCAGTCTTTTTCCTGCTGTCAGCTGGTGGAGCAAAGAGGGGAAACCATTGCTATGGGTGCATGCCTGGCTCCTGGGTATTTCCATGTCTGAATTTCCGGCTTGTGACAGCATAATGTGATTTTTCTTTTCTTTGCCATGTTTACAAACATTTCCATTATCTGAGGAAACAAGCACAATACTCATCTTTGGCTGCTGGTGATGAGTTATTAATCTCATGACACTCTGGCAGAAAGTTGTTCAAGGCATTATCAATGCGTTAAATAAAAAAAGCCAATAATAATAATAATTATAATAATAATAAGCCAATTAAAAAAGCAAATACAGCCTACAATTTTGAGAAAAATGATTATTTATGAAGACAAATGTTAGTGTAGGGTTGCCCATCACCAGCTTTGTTTTGATCATTGATGCCGAAGTGCGAAGATGCACTCCTTGCCCTCTTTGGTAACAGGGATTATGAGAGTTTAGTTTTAGTAGTAAGAAGAAGAGTCATGCAAAAATATGGTAGTTTCTTTTTTTTTTTTTTTTGGTAGTTGTTTTCAGCAGTGCAACCTTAGGGGAACTCTTCCCATTTTAATAAAGATTTCCCTCCCATCAGCTTATTTATTGACATGATTTAAATCTATCTTAGAGTAAAGAAAAAGTAAACAGGATTTTGTTAATTCTATGGCATTTGTAGCAATGCAGCGAATAGAAATAATCCATGGAATGAACAAACGCAGGACAGGTGGAGGATATTTTAGAGCAAAATGATGCACACATGAAGAGTAAAGTAGTAAGAAAAACAAGTTAATAGAAGGGACAAAGACTCTGAAATTTCACCCTAGATAAACTATGCTAAAAAACCAAACCTGGAAGTTCAAATACCTCAATTATATTTGTGAAAGATGCAGTGGGAAGTCAGTCATGCTTTCTGTTTTCACTTCGTCTTTCTTGAAAAGGCTACTGTTATTTTTCCTACCAGCATTGATCAATGCAACTGAAAGCTTGTTTTCAAATAAGATCGTTTATCAGGGGATTTAAAAAATGGAGGTTAGTTAAGGGAGTATTGACATTGACATTGAGTCTGTGACCATGGGAGGTAGGAGAACATGTTAAAAAGAATTAATGTTAATAGACTTACAAAATAACTCATATGTATTTAGCTGTCTCAAAAATGCTTTTAACAAGACATACCATAAGTGGGAAAAGCTGTTTTTGCTCTGCACCCAGAGTGAAATAACTGTATTTACAAGTCACTACAACCTATGCCAGACTCTGGAACTGAAGTGCTGGAATTCAAGAGACTTAGAAAAAGAGCTTCCAGCTTCCCCTACCATGCCCATGCAGCCCTTCAGAACTGGTGCATTAACATTTCGAACTCTGATTACAATTTCTCCTATGCTCTCACCTGCATTTTTATTCCTTCTCTGCAAATGGAGGGCAGGTGGTACTTGATCTTTGTTTAAAAGGAGGAAAACATCATCCCCTTCTCACCGGGTCCAAAACATCTCTTTAGTTCCTGCTTCTCTATCCTGAGCAGTGACTGTGATTCTTAAAGCCACTGAGAAATGTAGAAGTCCTAAATCTCAGGAAAATATCTGAAATCTGGATTTGTCAAAAATGCTTTTGTAGGTTTTGAAATGGGACATACGCTATAAAAGACACACTTATATCAGCTCTATCCTTACATCTTCAGAGATTATTTTCACAGTCATTGTAGACCAGCGGGGCTCCATTTACACCTCTTCTCCTAGGAAGACAGGAGATGATGTCAAGTGAATCTACACTTCTGGAGCACATGGAGTGTTATGATTTGGTACATTAAAACACTGATGTTGCAGTCTCATCCATTCTCTCACCCACACACACAAGAAATACTGAATTGGGATTGTGTGTTCTCATCCAAAACAATGAGTTAAGATATGTGCATTAAAAAATTTGAGGGACTGACTGACAGTATGTAGCACCAGACCCAGATAGCAAATACAGTGTGTTTGTCAGTTCACAATAAATCATCTCATTGTCATGTGACAGACAGCATGGAGCATATTAGTCTACGTAAATGTCCAATTTGCCTGCTTGTAATGAAAATTCTGTTTTCTGGGAATGTTGATGCAGTGTTTAACATGCTCTCTTGCTCACATGCACATGTTATATGAAAGGATGCTCCTTTCATAACTGAAAAATATCACTGGAGAATAGGCAGTTTTATTAAAAGTGTGTCTCCTGCTGACAGTTTACATATTTTGACAACCTCTTGGACAGCTGCAATAATCAACTTGAGGCCATGCTGTGTATGTCCTCAGTGATGCATGGCAGGAGCATGGAGACCCAGCTCCGCATCCTGCCTGTACTCACCCCCGGTGTGCTGGAGTGGAATTCCAAGTGCAGCTCTGCATTCATTACCACCTAATTATCTGCCTCAATGTCTTTCAAAGTCATTTTTCCTCATGACTAAACTCGGTCAAAATATTTTTATTTACCTGTGCTGGCAGATTTTCATATGAGAGGGAGTTTCATGTCATCTCAGTTTGCATGCTCGTGGCTCCATCAGAGCAGAGGCGGCACTGGCATATTAGACTAAAATCACTCAGGGACACAAGGTTGCTCTGCTTGCTGCTTCTCAGCCATAGCTAATTTTGCAAAAAGGAGAACAAATTCCAGCCTCCCCTTTCCATATCCAAGTACAGTTTGAACCATCACTTGCACAAAATTAAGAGTATTTTTTCCCCCAAAAATATTAATTATAGCAAATTCTTGACCACAGGGTAAAGTAAGAGGGTATCAGCACAGATCTATTACAAGGAACAGTATGTTGGCTTCTACATGGACAAGCTGTTATCTTTCCAGGGTTTAATTTTTAGAAGTAAAGCTGCTAAAAGAAGGCCTTTGTTATTATGTGCTTTATGTATTACTTACAGGTGAATCTTTTGAGTGCAGATGAGAATAAACACCACAGTGTTTTTGTGGTGTCGTGGTGGGGAAAAATGAAACTTTGTTGCATTTAATGGATTTATTAGTGATTTTATAGATATTTTTATGGAACTTTTAAACAAACTTCCAAGAAATGGTAGTGGAGGGCATGAGAATAAGGATAGGCTATCCCATACAGAGTTGCACAGATTGTAGCTGCAATCGATAGGATTAAAAAAAAAGAAAATTATTGGGACATGTAGTTTCAGAACTGCTGCCTGTACCATGGTGGCATATTTTGTCTTTTAAATGTTGCTCAGTTTTCATCTATGTGTGAACACCGTGAACCCATTCTGGTAAATTCCACAGTACAGCAAACAAGGATCTAACCAACATATCATTGATATCTGCTGGAAACCAGCTGAAGATGTAAAATGGCCAAATGCATCCATGAAACATGTTCAGAGGGGTTGCTTGGAAGCCCTAAATAGCCACTGGGTGACAGAAGCCAATACTGGAGAGTGTTGAATATGGATAGGAGAAATATTTGTCTCTAGAGACTGACCACTACAACATGATATGAAGTATCCATGATCCTCATGTATTTTAAGAAGGACTTTTTGAAATCTCTGCTCATTCAGGCTCCAATAAATAGAGGAATGAAACATATACTGTTGATAGTCCCTGATTAGCTGTAGAGATCTCACTAAAATTTGTTACCTGGAATTTCATGCATAGAATGTGGCTTTTGGATGATGTGGGTCAGAAAAAAACGATTACATAAAATAGTGATATCTATAGGCAATCCCAACTGAAAGGATTTTCAGCAAACATGACCTCCAGAAGAAAGGCTTTCTTTTCCTCTGATGAAAAGGAACTCCTTGAGATAAACTTTTTGCTCATGGCTTTAGCACCGTGAGGTTGCTTCTGATCAGATCAAGTGCTCAGCCCAATTTCTTAAATGGCAGAGTCTTACTCTCCATGGCTAGAGAGGTTTCACAAAATACCCAGAACCTCCCTTCAGGCTTTACCTTATTTTTCATTTGTCCTTCACCTTGGTTCTATATCTACATCTGTCTGTGGTGGCTCTTTGCTATGTCTCAGGGAGACAGGCTACTCTTTCCAGTCTACACTGCTGAAACTTTCACCCAGGCCTTCACTTGCAGATTAACTTCTGCAACTTCCTGAACGCCTGCCCCATCCAATGTACCTGCTTAGCTGCTTCTTTTGCATCACGTAGATAACAGCACCATCATGCTTGAGTAATTTCTCCAAATTTCTAAATATCTAATATCCTGATTTTGTTTCTTATTCTTACTTTGTCTTCTGCAACATCTCTATTTCATGTATTTAGGCTACTTTTCAAAAACACCTTATGTCCCCTTCATTTTATTCAATGAAGACAAATGGTTTATCCAATCCCAGCTACACTTTATCTGCTACTATTGGTGAAAATACTAGCTGAGAGCAAATGATCATTAATTTATGTGGGTGACAACCTGCACACATCTGGCTGGAGAAACTAAGAAATTTTACCTATGTTACCTGCATCTATTTCTGTTGACCATTTCAGCATTTGTTCCTTTTCTTTAAGGTATACTGCTTTAGGTAATAGGAACTTTTTTTGGATCAGTTGTCCTTCTTTTCAGAGATTGTCTGATAATAGTATCCAAGGGAGAACTGGCCCTGAATTCTAATTTAGCATAAACAATGAAACTCCTGATAAAGGTGAATAAATCTCTACATTTTCAGAAGGAAATATGGGATAATTCCTGTTTTGTAGCTGGTGCTATCAGCAGGATGTCCTGCTGAGTCTGGTGCCAGGACAAGAGACAACGTGTTCAAACTGAAACACATGAAATTCCATCTGAATGCAAGGAGTTACTTGTTGTTGTTGTTGTTGTTGTGGCTGCTCTTGGGGAGTTACTCAAGAGAGGCTGCGGAGTTTCTGTCTGTGAAGATACCCAGCCCCATCTAATTGCTGACCACTTTGCTTAAGCAGGAGGTTGAACCAGGTGATCTAAGAAGGTCCCTTCCAGCTTGGATTTGGGAATTCTGTGATGACTTATGGTTTAAACTGAATCTTTGTTTATGTTATCTAATGCATGTCACTTGCATTCCATACAATGCTGGTTGTTCTCAAAGTGCCAGGACCTACTAACTTATTCACAGAAATGTTCACTTTGTTCCTCTTGTGCAAGCTAGGTTTGATGTTCTGAATTCCAGAGTTTAGACTGGGAAAGATATTCAGGATATAATGCTTTACTAGATGGAGTTGTCTAAAGCAAAGAGCAAAGAAATAACAGAAACCCTTTATTCATATAAACCAGAATGTTTCTTTAGTTTTCTTGTTCTGATGAATTGTAGACAAATAATTAATTGAAATACTCTTTCTGAGAAAAAATGGGAAAGCAAGCTAGCAGTGGAGATACAAACAACTTCCTCAATAGTTTGGCTAAGGAGGCTGCAAAAGTTTTACTTTAGACAACAACATGAGATGTCTGCTTTACCTTTGTTTCTCAGTATTAGTTATCCATATATTGATTTTAATTTTCCTAGAAGTGATTCTTTAAATTCCATCCACATTTATTTGTAATTGATGCAGCAACCTTTTGTTGGCATAGAAATATGCGTTTTCAAATGGAAGCTAAATCTAGGATTCAAATACTCCATACTTCTCCTGTGAGGATTGCTCTGAACTATATTGTAATTAAACTAATTATAATATCCTGAGAAGAAAATGCCCCATCTTTAGGAGTCTGGCTTCTTATTGATTCATGCAAGCAATGAGGTCTAATTGTTCCTTATGTATTATTGGTTATAGCTTTACAAAAAGGCATGACAGCATCCAAAGCCAGTTTTTTGTAACGAATGTTGCTTCTAGGTTTTCATCCGAGAAACTGCTCCCTGAGGAGTGATTTGTAGAGAGGAAAACTCTGCAGGGATGAGAATTTAACTTGGTTTCTCCTGCACTCCTGTTTATAAACCCCTCATCACTGTCTGGACCTCTTCTTTGGGGCTAGGGAAATAAAAAAAAGGCTAATGAAAAACTCAGCAGACCACCAAGATTTGCCAGGGTTTTGTCCATCCGTTTGTTAGGCAGTACAGTGTGACATTGTCCTAAAATACTGGTGCTGCTTTTGGGAGAAGCTGCTTCACAGGTTTAGTTTGAAACCAAATGCCTGAACACAGTGAGAACTGGAGCTGGCTGTGATGCAGCTGTAAAACATGGAGAGCAGGCACTGCTTTGGCAGTGGTGCTGTGGGTAAAGCAGATGCAAGGTCTTGTGAGAGGATGATGAGTGTGCAGGTGGAAACGTGCACACATGTATGTACATGAATCTCCGTGTGTGGATATATAACCTCGCCCCCAGTCAGTGCAGTTGTATACAGCACAGAACAGTGTGCTCATGCAGGTGGAGCAGAGATGGCCCTGTGGCCAGTGCAGGGAGGAGCAGGAGGCAGCCCCACCCTCACCTACCTGCCAAAACCAAGGATGCCGCACCTGCAACATTTTATTTCCTCTGACAGATTCTGAGGGATTGGTAAAGTGCTTTGATACTTCCCGGTCTGGGGTCCAGGGAGCTGTAATCTATCTGGTTATTAAGTGTCTGGTGTTTAACAACCAACATGTCCAAAATTATCAAAAAACCAAATGATTTTGGGTCTGATGCACAGACTCAACATCTTATTTGCATTCGTTACTGTACAATATCTGAGGCTTTTTAGCTTTTTCTCCCCCTTACATTCAACCTACATAAATTCCCTGATTTTGTGGTGGTATTAAAATAACACAATATTAGTGCTATTTCAGTATCTTTTTCCACTGCAAATTTTCTTCTGGGATTGAGGGAATTTGAGAGCACTGTGCGTTCTTTCCCTTCTGTGGCGGTGAAGTGCCTGGCTTTGTGGGGACCCCTCGGCTGCCCTTTCTTCCCTGGGTGTCCATTGTGGCGGGCTCATTCATGCATCCCTAAATCGAGCGTGTGCAGCAAAATGCTGACTTCCAGGGGCAGGAAGGGCCTTCCTGAAGCCGCCCCGCCGGCTTGAAATGCTGCGTTTGTTTTATGTCCTCCTCTGGAAATAGTGGAGCCCGCTCGGCTCCCCACCTACCCTGCCCCACGGCGGGGGAGCAGCCCCTGGCTGGGCCCCCAGCCCCCCCCGGCCCCTTAATCCCCCCGCCCGCGTTGCCCGGCCAACAGGCCAGACAAGCAGGTGATGCATTGACAGGGAGCAGATGGTCTCCCGCCGAGGTAAGCAGGGCTCAACAATGAAACCATATTGATCATATTGCTCCTTTTATCTTCTTCGGCTTCAACTTGGGGCTTGAGGTTTCTCCGCTAATAACGTGCACCCTCCCCCAGCCCCCCCACTCGCCCCCGTTCCTGTCATCGCGGCCTTCTGCGGAGAGAGGAGCGCCAGCCTTCATCCTGCCCACCCAGCTCCTGCTCTGCTTCCTCTCCTGCTGAAATCCTGCTGGAAGGACAGAGGGCCAAAGGGTGCCCACCACCTCCCTACTCCCCATGGCGTTCCAACCTTTTCTTCCTTGGACCTCTCTCCCTCCTGCCCTCTTTCCCATTTAGCAGAGGGATGAGGAGACTGTGAGGGGCTCTCTGTCCCAGCATGACCCACTGAGGCACAACATCCCTCACTGCCTCATTGGACACCTCTCTTCCTCTTCCTTTTGCTCCCTTAACCCTGATTATGTTTGAGTGTGTATAAAATAGGCTGGGGAGATGGCTTGTTTGCTTCCACCTGCCCTGTGTGGGAGAGCGCCAGGGACCACTCTCCATTTGCTGTCCTCTCCTGTACTGTGCCTGTGGTCACAACTCCTTCAGTCTGCTCAAACATGTCTAGACGGAAGCAAAAACTGATACTTTTCAATCCCTGTCACTTCCTCTCCTTGACTGCACACCCTTGTTTACCAGACAAACAGCCAGAAACATCCCCAGTCCCTCTTGGTGCTCACGTCTTGTCCTGTCTCCTTCAGCATGCAGGGCCATCAGCACGAGAAGGAGCCCTGGCACTCGCATCTTGTTCCTTCCATGATGTGCTCCCCCTCAGATGCTGGTGCACAGATAAACAAGACAGAGAGCCCAGGCCCTCCACCTGCCTCCCCCCTTGCTTCCCTCCCTTTCAGCAGCCTCAGCCTGCATTCACTGCTGTGTGAAGATGCTAAACACCGAGGGCTCGAGCACTGTTAGCCACTATTCACAATTTTAATACTAGCTTCATAGCTGTCACATAAATTCATTGCCGACTGCAGGCTTAGAATAGCAAGAGGGAACTTTAAAATAAAGAAAAAGAAGGAGCATGTAAGGAAAAAGAAAAGAGAAATCCTAAGGGCAGTTTGCTATGGTATCTGCACTTGTTTGCAGGTGGTTTTGGAAACTATAACTACTGTAACTCCACACAGTGTTCTCTAAAGTAGCTGTCACATTGTGTTGTTTTTTTTTTTTAATCTATTACACCAGTACACACACACTTTTTTTACAGTAGATAAAAATGCCTATAAAGGCTTCACCCCCCTTTTTTTAAAATAAGGAAAAAAAAAGAAAAAAAGAAAAGCAAAGAAAGAAGCTTGTGAATGAATGAAAAACAATGCAGGGTCACAAAGCTGTCGCAACCAATGTCATAGTGGTGCTGCTGGGCAGGCTTACAGAGGACTTCTTGTTCCTTGATTTTTATGGTGATCGGTAGAACGCATGTAGCACTTTGCGAACAGGTTCACGACAAGTGGCAAAGAAAAGGCTCCTCACAATAAACTCTTTTCTATAGCACTGGGAGCATTATGCCTGAAAACACCTGTAGTTTTCAAAGAAGGAGCTGTAGAAGACACACACAAAAAAAAAAAAAAAAAAAAAAAAAAAAAGAGGCAAGACACTGTTTTCAAGTTGCACTGCATGCCACAACTGTGCACAGTGATGGCTTTTTTTTTAACTCATCTGAGACTGTAAGGTTTAAAAAGCCACAGAAATATTATTGAATACAAGTGCCAGAATTCAGAGGATGCTGAGCTTGGGAAACAGTGAAATTAAATGAAAAGAGAAATTGACGGTTCAGCCTAGTGATCTGTCAGGTTATCAGATAACTGTCTGCTCTGCAACGGCCCTGCAGGAACCAAGACTCTGATGTTCCTTCTGAAGCAAGTCCCTGAAATGGCCACTAAGTCCCCGTGACCTGTGAAGCCAGGACTTGCCCTGAAGTCCAAAAATGCCACTCAGTCCAGGGGCTCAGTATTACAGTCCAGACTTTCTTGTCTAGGTGCTAAATACTAGTTAAATAAGATTGCTTTAGACTGTAAAAAGACATTTATCTTCCTCTTCAATGTAGGAATAAACTAAGAAAATATCATTAAGAGGATGTATAACAAAGGGTCCCTGATTTAGCTACTCTCAGGTTGATGAAGGAGACATCTCTTGTCCCCAGGATTCTTCATTCCCGTAGGTGTATTTTGAGCCAGGTCCCCAGTACTTCTTGAGGTGAACACCCCTGTTCATGTCAGAGTCGGCAGCTATTTAAAAAAACCCCTGTAACAGAGGTCCTTATTAGCATCCGGGAGAGCTCTGCCCAGACAGAAACCTTCTCTACCTCTAGAACAGCCAAAGTGATTAATTATTTCACAAAATTAAATTTTTGTATGAAGCAGACTTTTCTTCATTTGAAAAAACTAATATAACTTATTACAATTCCCTATGCCTTCAACATGCCCCTTTTCTGCCCCATGTTTTTCCTTTGGGATTCAATTTATTAGGACTCCTGCAGTGTTAAATTTACCAAAACCTTTTATTTTTCTAAAGTTATAAAAATCCAACATTAATTGTCTTGATTGTTTCTTTTGCTAAGAACTTTGTTTAAAAAAGGAAATAATAAACTCCTCAATTACCCCCAAACTTTATCCTACCTCTTCCTAATTTTTTCAGTTGTAAAAGTAATTGTGCATGCCACTAGTTGATTGAAATATGGTATGTGTGAAGTAGAGTAGATTGCTGAATATTTGATTTGGAAAGTGGTCAGATAAATTGTCAAGAGCATTAGTCAAAAGTGGGGAAATGAGATCATGGTGACCCATTTCTCATGTGACACTCCTCAGTACCTTGAACTATCACTTCTTGTTCCATTGGAAAGCCTCTGGCCTCAAGCATAACTTTTGAGCTGATACACAAATACCAGGTTTTGGTATTACTTGATAGAGGGTTGCATTTCTGAGGGATCCACAAAAGTAAATTAATACTTGGCATTTTTAGATCACTAGACTGATTTCTGCAACTCTTCTGTACAGATTTCCTGCAAATTGGAACAAGATTGAAGCCACTGTGGTAAGGTTTGAACTGAGTAATATGATCTACTTTATCTTAATAAATGAAATAATCTTATCTATTCCCTGAAGAATTTAAATATGCTTTAGAAAAAACAGAGGACTTAAAATTTTTTTTTCCTCTCTCTCTTTTTTATTTTCAAGATGATTTGAAGCTTTTTGGCTATATCTAAAAGCCCTGCAGATACTTGCACAAGAAGAATGTAGTATGAAAATTTTAGAGCTGTAATGTAATCTCGTAGGGGTCTGGCTTATCCTATTAAAACTACAGTTTAAAGTAGTTAAAAATATTTCTTCCTAGTGCAAAACTCCTTCTTTTCTAGTAGTTATATTTTGTGTTAAGATGACAGGAACAAATGTTTTTTCACTCCTTAGATAACTCCTTAACTGTAGAGTTGAATCAAAGGACAATAAATTTTTCTGTTGCTCTGGGGAAGGTTTGGCTCATTTAAAACTTCATTGAAATGGCTTTGCAGGGCCACATTACATTGATTCTGTGAGCTTTGACCCCTTTCAGCCAGTCTAACCAGAACAGTAAGTGTATTGCATCTGGGAGTTTCAAATCAAATGAACATCCATGTGTTCCTGTCCCGGTGGGAGTTAGGTGTGCTTATCTTAGAATGAATGACCTACCATGAGTTAAATAGCAGTCTGTTATTTTTGGCTAAAGCATAACCAAAATTGTTTGTTTAGGACAAGGTTTGAGACATTTTGTGAAAGCTTGTCTTGGTGTGCTGGTGGTAAGATCATCAATCCTAGACCTTAACACACAGCAGGAGATGGGACAGAGGACCTATCACTGTTCCCAGTTTGTGTGAGCTTTGCTACAACAGGGTTTTGAATAATTGGCATTTTCCTTGCAAGCTGAAAGACCTTCCTGTGCCGCGTGCAGACCAGGATTTTAACACCTTAATTGTGTTAACAGCAGAACTATGGCTCCCTAATTCCTCTTGAAATGCTGATGTGCTTACCTGCCCTTTGTGATAATGGGGTTAAATAAGTTCAATATGACTAGAAGTGATTTACAAGAAGAGTCATATTTTGCCTGTAAGAACTTGAGACTGAGAGCTTGATTAT
The DNA here is from genome assembly GCA_013186435.1 of Turdus rufiventris. Lineage (NCBI taxonomy): Eukaryota > Metazoa > Chordata > Aves > Passeriformes > Turdidae > Turdus > Turdus rufiventris. The sequence goes on along the minus strand of PYHW01009762.1, from coordinate 5,574,952 downwards.
GTGGGGTAGATCTGCTTTCTGTATGCTTCATTAGTTGTTGCTTGAGCATGGACTGAGATTAAGATATTTTCTTTGTCTTTGGGTCTGTTCCAGACACTTTTTTGGACATCTCTGGATTGTTCATCTTTCAGAAATCCAATGAGATGTATACTATGGCCTATTTTGGTAAACCTGAAGCTGATCAGACAATGAACCTCATATTCAAATGGGTATTGGCTAGGACAATTACAGCATAATTAATTATTGCAATTTATCACTTTGTAAATCACTGGTCTGCAGCCTTATCCAGGAATTCTTTAGAGCTTTGTATAGTTCTGTTATTACCAATCAAGAGTGAAACCAGGAGGCCAAGACCTTTTGGGATTATCCATCTGAATACCTTCATGTATAAATAATTACTGAAGTCGATGGCACTAGTTAAAAGCATAAAACTATGGAAATGGTTGCAGCAGTGAATCTGAAATGTGCCTTTGCTCATTATAAATTGCTTGGTTTAATTTGTTATATCTACAAATACCTTCAGACATGTATATTTATATATGTGCTTATGCTTGTAAGCAAAGTTTATCTTCTCTTCCAGCAGTGCCAAAGTAGAACTTTCTTGACCACAAAGCAAAGAATGAGTCAAGGTTTTTGAAAATAGCTCAGTACTGTTATTTGTACTGCCATTTAGTTCTGCAATGTCTGTAGTTATGCTTTTTTGCTGTTCTGTCTGGCTCTGGGGAGTTTGCTGACTGTGGAAAGACTATTCTCTTTGAGATAAAGTCTTCCTGACACTCAGAATATACTCTTTGACCTATATACTTTTTTCTGCTTTCTCATATGCACACTCTTCCTTTTGTTCATGGCTAGGAAACAGATTAAAGAGATAGCAGGCAGTGTGAATTTTCAGCTCTAACAGGGCCTTGAAGCATCATCAAATAAGATTATTATTTGAGAAGGGCAAGGAGGGTGCTTAGCTCAGCAGCCTGTCAGCTTGTATTGACTTGTTCTTAAAGGTGCTCTCCTGGGCAGGGATTGGTACCAGTGAGCTGAATGTATCTGAGTAAGGAGTGGTGGAGTGGATGCTACAGTTTTATCCACTACACAGCTTCTAGATTCAACAGGGCTTCTCTCACAGGGTTTGTTCCTTAACAGTATTTTAACTTCCACATGCTTCAAAATCTAACCCTGCCATGTCCCTGGAAACTGCAGTCATTGGTTTCTGTGCTGTGGCAGCAGTCTAGCTGTGTGAAGTAAACTGAGGGACAGGATCCTAAGTTTCCTAATTGTTTCCTGACTGCACAGAGCAGGGAGCCTATGAAAGAGTTGGGATTAAATCTGCATCTGAGCAAAACAAACAGGCCCCGTTTATTGTAAGCTGAAAGAGGCAGACTGGCTATAGTTTCTGGCTTGTGCATTATTGTCACCATGCTACGAACACCATGGCTGCTTCCTTCGTGCTGACAATTGAAAACGCCAATATTCCATACCTTAAAAATCTAGTGTTATAGTTTGTTGCATGGTTTTCCACTCATTCATGTTGCTCCTCAGTAACTTAGCAATGACCAGTCAAGATATGCACACACCATATTGTTTTACGTGTTTGACTAGAACACTGACAGATTAATAGGAAGGGTAAATAGCTCTGCACTCTGTGGTGGCTCAGTGTGGGCTGGCAGGATTGACTGCTGCCAGACTTTGTTGTATTTGCACAGAGGAAGCCGCAGCAAAAGCCTGCTGGGGCAAGGTGACATGGGTCATGGGTATTTGTTTCTCATCTCTATAGAAAACAATTGTCCTCTCAATGGAAGACAGCTTTTGGAAACTATGTGGTTCCACTAGTGGGCAAGCATTTGCACTTCCAGAGTGCTAAATAAAATGCAGCTATAGAGTGGCAGATGTGTTAAGTGTCTGCAATACCCTGCATATCATGCAGGAGTGTTTTGGTTCATACACTAATAAATTATTTGCATCTGTTTCTTTGACTTGCTCAGTTTAGAAGAAAGAGAATATTGCTCAGATTTTCATGGGTATTTTCCTGGAAATTTCTTCTATGCTGAATACTTTTCTAAGACACCTTGTAAGAGCACAAGGGCTCAATTTGTCCATGATATGGCTACTTTGGTTATTGCAAAAGATAATTATTTCAACAATTGCTAGAGCATCACTTTGGAATGCCATCTGAGACCTCATCTTTATGGAAGTAGACACCATAAAAATTTGCCGTAACACTGAGCTTTTAAAGTGATCATACACTTATCAAGCATCTAAAGTAATATTTTTTTCTCTCATTTCCAGTGTGAGTTACATCACAAAGCCAGTTTTTGACAGGTTTACAGATCTGAGGCCCAGAGTCAGGATCACAGCTTCTTCAGCTGTGCAGGGTCTGGGAGGGCAAACCGAGGCACCCAGATTCCTTGGGTAGATGGTCTTGGTTGCCTCTTGAAGAGCTGAAAGTCCTTGTGAAGGACATGTGAACATGGGTCACCTGGATGTATGTCAGGTAGTTTGGGTACTGCTGGTGGTGATGTTATGGCAGTACAGACTTCTGGAATAAACCACCTAAGAGGTTCTCATGTGCTGATTCCTCCTGGCCCCACCGAGTGCCTGAGCTCAGTGGCTGGCCCTACACTGGGGATGCATCTGCGCTCAGCGCAGCTGGGTTATCAGGCGAAGCAGATGCCATCTCCAAAGGTCACACAGAGGGCCCTGCCCACAGCAATTTTAAGCCATAGTTTTTGAATCTCAGTCTTGTGCCATGACTTTCCTCCTTTCCTGAGTTATCTGTGAGGATATACTCTGTTTTGCCACATACTACAAAGGTGCAGAGATTTCCCACTGTGTCTGACCACCACAGAGTGTTGATTAAACTGTGTTAGGAAATTTTCTGTGTCTAAGGGTTTGTGTGATGTTCACCCATGAGCTGTCCTGCTGTCTATTTCCTAGATCAGTTTTTATTCTAGGTAGGTTAGCAGCTGCATGCAGTGTGTGAAGTGTGAGCCTCATGCAGTGTAGGCATATGCCCTTTGGAATATTACTTTGTCTTACATTCGTGAAGTTCATTTCCTGAAGGAAAAAACCTCAAACAAAAGCAAACCAATTAAAAATGTGTATGGTTTAATTTAAATAATTTTTGATTTCATGAGACTCACTTGAAATAAACAGTGGTGGATAGATAAACTATTCACTGCTTATATATAACTCTCAATAATGTTGACAGCCCACAAGAAAATCAGTGTGGGAATCAATCCGCTATTGTCAGGATAATGTAAACACATGACAAAGGTCCTTAACTCCAAAAAGGGAGGAAACGAGCAATTCCTCTCTTTCCTTCCTGCAGGGTGTTTTACCCTTTCTCTGCTCTGGGGTAATTATTTGCACTGTAGGGAGGTGGCCATAAAGTACTGTCCTCCTACAGGCGGTGGCATGAGCAGATTGCTGGGGGGTGGGGTGTGAGTTTGCAGAGCTTCAGATGCTGCCTGGTGACTTTCCCTGTTTCAGCACAAGTTGCAAAGGCTATTTTGCTTTGCTCACAGGATAAAAAAAATCCTGTGTTGGGGGCTTTATACAGTAATATACTGTAAGTTCTCACTATAAGTGCCTCTCTGTATTTATTTTGTATAGAGGTAATCTGATGTGATGATGTTTTACAGTAGCTTTGTTGAAATTACTCTAGAAGATCTAAGGATGAAGTCTGGGCCCCAGACTGTTTTTTCTCCTCAAATAGAATATTTGAATAGGTTAATGGCCACAATAAACCTGTGGACAGTCCTGAACTACCTCATGATGTGACAGTGATTAGTTGCTGCTGTTTGGTAATGGAGACAAGACTCTCTTTTTCCCTCATTTACAATGACCTTGCCAGCTGTCACTGCATCTTTTCAGCATATGCAGAGACACTGTGAGGCCTCCATGCAATGGAAGAGGGTTCTGGGTTTTAGCCATAGTGAGTTTTACTGAAACTTCAAATGTTCTTGGACTATATATATGTATAGTTTACATATAAACTATAGGTATGTAAAATTTCAGGCAGTACAGTCACAGGGAAATTAAATATCACTGCTCTGAAATTTATCTTTCAAGCTTTCTGGGCTTGCAACAGGTATTTTTATTTTGTGTGATGTTAAAGGCATGATACAGCTACAACATAAATAATCTTTACTTTTATCCCTGGTGTGCCAGACTGTGAAGTCTGTAGAGCCAAAAGGAGAAGAAACATATAAAAGAAATATTAGTGTCAAATATTTGATATGGAATAATTTCCTAACTATTCTGTACTACATGGCTTTATGCGTCAGTATTCAGAGGAGTCTTTACAGAGGCTTCCCATGAATTTAGGATGCAATTGCAAGTTCCCTTTGAAGAATTTGCCATTAATGTTTGGTGCTGGCCCACCACAAAACGGGTGGTATTTTCATCCCAAATATTTTAGTGTTTCAAATGGATCTGTTCCAGCACAACTATGCCATGCAGAAACTGCTCTGGCCAAAGTACTGGCTTAAATTTGAGCAAAGAATTTACTACTGTGGCCTTAGAGCCCTAATAATTTCCTCTTGCAAAGTAGTTGGCTGTGAGGGTAGGAGTGAATAGATATATGTAGTGATGGGAATGTGGACAAGTATACAGGAGGTCTGAGAGTGTAGGGAAATTGGAATTCTTAGAGAGATCATATCCTCCCTTCCTGGTGTGACTTTTAGCTGGTTGGATCTGTATAGCATGATGGAACAGATGCTTTCCATTGGCATCTATCCTATTATTGATGGTTCTTCACCTGAATTATACTTCGTAGTATCCATCAACAGCTGTACATTTAGCATTGGTAAAGAATTAAAATAAACTAAAATAGTATCAAATTTTAATGCTACAACTGAGTTTTCTTCACAGGGTACCTGTTGAAAATTTAATTGTTTTTAATGTATTTTAGTATTACCATTCATTATTTCTGGACATTACAGCCTATTTTAAATTTTTGAGGCATTGCTTCACTGGAGATATTGAAGAACAGGTTGGATGCAGTTCTGTGCCATGTTCTCTGGGCTGACCCTGCCTGAGTAGGAAGGTCGACCAGATGACCCTCTGTGGTCTCTTCAATCCTTATCCATTTTGTGATTCTGTGTTTGTTTCTGTGTTTGCCGAAACAGGTGACATAAACTGATGTTGTCAAAGAAGTAACTGAGAGTTAGGCACCCAGATCCCAAGGACTTGAAATAAAATTGTGCAGGAAGGTTGTCTCCTGGTTCATAGAAGTATACTGCCATGTAGTACAATAAAAAAGGGAATAAGCAGTCACCAATTTACCTTCTTTAATGAACTCACAGCCAGCAACAGCACAGGCAGCATGATGAGTACAAAATGCTGCAGCACACATGCACAATCGCTGCTTCCTATTGTATATTTAATAATTTAAAGTCAATAAAATACATGTAATAATTTAAAGTCAATAAAATACCTTGATAGAAACTGACTAGCTAGGCAGACTTTGATTAGTTATAAGAAGGACTAAAATCATGATGTTAGTTCAATTATTTTATTATTAATTTGCTGCTTTTGCTTGCTCCTTGACAGAAGAAGAGGAATGTAAAGTTGCTAATTTACTTTCTTTTTGAAGCACTTGCCAGGAGCAGGGCATTCCACAGCATATTTCAGTACCACCCTCCAGGCTTGCCTGAGCCCATATCAGAGGAGCTGCTGTGTGGCACAGGGGCTGAATTCTGACCCGGTCAGTGAGAAAGAGGGCACAGGACAGGGTGTGAGCTCAGTTGTTGTAGGAATTAGCCCCAACCACCAGCATGTCTTGGAAGCTTCAGAACTGGGAAAGGTGTATCACATCTGAAAACAGAATTGAAAATTCTGATTTCTTCCAAATGCTATTAACAAGGTGGGTGGTTAAACCCCCCCAGGATTATTATTTGCTAATTTTACTGTCAGTGGTCCTTATTTCATGGTACTAAATGCAACAGAAAGGGGGTCTAAAATCTGGAGTTCCCTTCAAATGTGTGACAGAAAGACCTCTATAACATGGATTACACCTAAATGGTTCTACAACTGAAACTACAATTAAGACGCTGCTGAAATGTATGATCTAGCAGCAGAGTGGGGCTGTAGAAGTACAAAAGGAGTAAACCTGTCAGATAACAAAGCCTTGCAGAGAGGAGGACTGGTCTCACTGCAACATGAATTATTTGGCAGTGTTGTCACCCTTCCGAGCTGTTGGGAAATGCATGAGCCCAGGTGGAAGCCTGTAGTTCTGCATCTCCAGCCCAGTCTCTGAGCTGGCTAGCAGAAAGTTGGGTCCCTTCTCATTCAGACTCTGTGGGCTTTCCCTCTCTCCTTGACTTACAGTGCTGCCGGCTCTGGATTTCACATAAATAATCCTCGAGTCATTACCCTGCCCTTTCTGTCGATACAATGGCAAAGGCTGACAGCAAAACCACTTGTTACTGGGGCACCGGTTCTTAAAAGGCTGTGACTAACCCCACTCTTCTCCTGCAGGGCCAAGATTATTGATAGTTTTTTGCCCACAGCAGTTTGTACAAGTCCTGGAAGAAAGTCAAGATTTGTTAAAGAGGATGGGTTACTCTTTTTGCCAGTTTTTTAGAGATCTTATTTTTTGCAATATGCCCCTAAGCTGAGAGGCAGAATAAGCTGGTTTTTTTTGAAGGACCTGCTTGCTGTCTACTGCCATTCATTGCTGTAAAGTTCTCCTGATCTGCAACAAGTGGAGTGAAGAAACCCCTGTGGTTAGAGGGAAACTGCAGCCATGGGTATTGAGAACTGAATTTAGGTTTCTGCAATTAAATTTTCTGAAATTTAATGGAAGTTAAGTTCTAATTGGGAAGTCAATTGATTTTTGTAGTTTGGGTTTTCCCCTCATTCTTTTCATAAAAATGTCTTGAGCATTCATGTTGGTTTTGAGCTGCTTGGATTATGGTGGATGGAAATTTCTTTTTCTTGAAAATACTCACAGATAAGCCACACAACTCCATTCACAGTGATTATAAAGGTCAAGACGTAAGATTTGTTATTTGCAGTGCCGTATTATCCCACCGGTCTTGCAATGAGCAGGAGGGGTCAGTTTTACGTGGCTGTGTTGTGGATCAGTGGCATTGTCTGGTGGCTGTGGAGACAGCAGTCAACTTATATGCTATCAAATTAGTTCCTGTAGAATTTAATTAAGGAGGTCTGTCTGCAGCAGCACTTTTTCTGGGTAGTGTTTTGGAAAACCCTTTCTTCACATAAAAATGTCTTGCCTCTTATGTGTCTTTATTCAATTTTGGGTGTTCTTTTAATCAAAGCTTCTGCTGCAATGAAAACCTGCTTTATGTACAAACTCTCTGTAAAGTTTGTAACTGATGTGAGTTAGTTTCAGAGACAGAAATGCTGCTGGAAACATCAATGTTTTTGTGAAACAGCCACCTCTTGACAACTAGCAGCTTCTTTTGAAATTCAAACATTTTGCTCTTCTGCTACTTATTTGTTTGCTTATTGGTTTTTCAGAATATAAGTTTTTTCCTTCAAGTGCACCTAAGTTTTCAATAGACAGCTGTGTTGGGGGTTTCCCCTGAGCTTAAAATGCATTTTCTTTTTGAAGCAAGGAAGCAGAACTGCAGACTCCATTTGCTTATTTTACTCCAGCACTTCACTGGGAAGCAGGACCAAGGGCTCTGTGTGAGTGAGACCTATGATACTGAACTAGCTATACATTTTCCCTCTGCTAAATTTCCACATGAAGGGTGTTTGTGGCTCTCCAAGACCAACTGCCTGCATGACGGCAGCCTGGTACCTCACACGTCCAAGTCCTCCAGCTCCCTGCCGCTGGAAGTGCATCACGTACGAAGGAAAAGTAAAACACAAAGAACAATTATAGATCTGTGACGGGTTTCTGACGCTGGAAGGACCCAATCAAAATTTCTCATCTGACTGTCCTGAAGAGAGGAAAAACACTTATCTTAAAGATTCACGATCTGAGAGCCCGATAGGATCTGCCGTTTCCATAGAGCTGGGCCCTAGATTTCCCTTTAATGTAATTAAGCCTGAAGATTTATGAATACAACAGGCCAGAACTTGATCCATGTTCATTTTCAATTACTGCAGTGAAAGGCCTCCATCCAGATGTCTCTATTTACAGCATTCACACAGGCAGGACCAGGGGCTGGGGGAGGAGGGACCACAAATTGTCACACTTGTTAATTCTTCACTGAGGACACTCAGCAGAGGTCTTGGCTTTGACCCCGTGACAAAAGGCAGGGGTCTGCTGGAGCAAGTGCATCAATGATGAGGGGGCTGACCCGCTGACCTGCCAGGGTCACTCCCTGTGCTTTGTAGGTATTTGAGTAATAATGGGGGTTCATTCCTTATTTTTATTTCTGTTACAGTGCCGAGGCAGGGAAAGAAAGAGAGGAGCTCTGATGTGAAAGACAAACATACATAATGAGAGGATCAAGCTTCCCCTGGCAACAGTAACGACTATGAAATGCTACAGGGGAAATACACAGTACTTAATGACCCACATAATCAGGCCTGTTTTAGCAGCATTGTTTTATATTTCTTTTGAATGTTTCTTTTATTTTTAAATTTTTTTTCTCATGTTCCCAGATCCATATCTTAGGGCAATAAACAATATTTGGGCACAGCATCTTTTCTCCATCACCAGCCTTAACCTGGTGCTAGGTAGGCTTTTCATCAGGCATGTGGTGGCTGGTACAATACCAAGTGTTGTTCTGTCTGTGTGTATTTTCATTCCAATTCCTCAAAGCTTTTGACAGACACATGCTAGATGCTGTTTCCCCCATTTTAAAAATGCTTAAAGCAAAATAACTGAAGTGTCGTTGTAAAAGAAAACTGTATGTTTTAGCCATTTACACAGAGCTCAGGGCTTTGTTCATCTTTGACAAAGCTGGTGAAACACTGTGAATTCCTAAAAGGAGCAGTTTCTCCCTCATAACAGCACTCCTATTTTCACAACACAAGGAAGAAGGCTGTGACAGTGCAATATTGTTTTCACTGAACTATAATTGCACGCCATAAATTAAAATATCTTCATTAGAGCAAGCTCCTTTACAAATTTTCCAAAAGGATAGATTATTTCTTGAAATGGCAGAAAGTGTTCCACTCCATTAGCATTTCAAAGAGATTTATTTCTTTTGCCTTCTGAAGCTGTACCTTTTTGACTTGCAGATAGGCTTAGAGGTTTTAAAGGGATTTGAAAAAAACTTTGCCAAATGTGAAATTATGAGCAAAACCAGAAGCCCAAAGCATCCTTTCCACCTTTAGGCAATGAATAAAAGCTGCATAATTATTGCCCAGGAATGGCTATTGTATAAAGCTATTTGGAAAAGAAAAGAAAAAGGAGGAATGAACACCTGATTCTATGAAAACCAACAAATTTTTTATCATTCATTGAGATGAAATTCAGAATTTCCTAAAAGAAATAATTAAAAACAACCCAGGAAGAGTGGGTGCCAGTAATCAGAATAGCCATAGAAACATCTAGGTTTGAAAGGACCTTTTCGATCATGGAGTTCAGCCATTGTAAACTGTGTCTCTGTTGGTAATCAGTTGGCTACAGGGTTAAGAATCTGAATGTGATTTATACTTGGCTATTGCTCACACCGTGAGGTATATTGTAGCTTTAGGCTTAAAACCTATTTGAGCTTTAGGCTCTCTTTCTTTATCAGAGATTTCACCTGATACTTGCTAACTCTTGTGGTCTAGTTTTCAGTGTAAGGTGTTTCTTGGATGATGCTCCTTGTTGTCATAGGGGTCTGCAGTTCTACCTGGGAGAGCAATCATTTCAGTATCTCCACACAGTGTGCACAGTTCTTGCCCATCTGTTTTGGGGTCATGCTCGTTGTCCCTCCTCCTCTAGTAAATCTGAGAAAAGTCAAGGAAAGTAGCCACAGGTTATCAGGGCGGTTCTGCTGCTCAAAAGACTGATCAACAAAAGAGAAAAGCAGCTAAAAATATTTTTATCTAAAAAAATTTTTTTTTGTTATTTATGTCTAGAGTGAGAAGGTAGGAATCCTCAAAACTTGTGTTAAGTTGATCCCAAACCATCATGATAAAAGAGATGGGGAGGGCATGGTACGAAGGAGTAAAAGAAGCATCTTTCTTCTCATTAACCATGGACTGATCATAACCAGCTTTTTTCAGCTACAATTTGTAACTTTTTTTTTCATAAGAAATGACCATTTTACTTCCACATAGAAAGACAAAGATTTATTTTAGAAACTAGTAAGTGAAGTTGAGGCTATGTGTCTTGATCTCATTGCACTCACTCATGCTTCTCTTATGGTCAGGATACATGGCAATGTTTTCCATCACCTTAAATAACCTCTGACTGTGTCTTAGAGAGCAGTCTGTGATGACCTGCTGAAACTTGGATCAACAGAGCATTTTGGAAAACCCCACCTTGAATGGCCTGTGATCAATGTTGTAGAAAAATTGGTTGATATATACACTTACAGTTTCCATGCTATTTTTCTCAGTTGGTGCTTGTATTGTTTCATTCTGGATGTCGTCCTGAACAAACTTTGCAAAGTTTTGGGTTTTGTAATTATAGAAACTCACAATTTTGTTTTTTTCTGTTAAAGAGCATTGGCAAAAATATGACAGAAAGAACCCCCAGTTTGAATTAAAATTGTGATGTGAATATGTTGGAAAAAAATGTACGTTATTTATGAGATTTGTCTTAGTAGAGGATACTTTAATTTCATATTATTTAATATCATAGCTGAGAATGATTACATCTTATTAGGAGCTGAATGTGAACTGTTACTAGAATGTAATTACAAGGAATAAGTACTTTGTGGACTCTTATAATTTTCTTTTCATGACGTATCAAGACACTTTTTACCTTTTTGTTTTATTTATCTACATTTTCAAAGGATTTATTCTGAAATATATTGCTCCTATGTATTTGAATTTTAAATACTGTAGGTAGGGAACATGTTTAGTTTTCTCTGCCTTGCCCATAGTAGATGGGTACAAGTTTTGCTGAGGGTTTTCAAGGTCAGATATGCTAAAACAAGAAAATTCGAAAAAACAGATTGTCAGTTGGATAAAACTTGGCAGAAAAGAAGCGGTGGATGCCACTTTGTGAACACAGTTGTCATGGGTGACAGACAATATAGCTGACAGATGTGACATTGCTTCTAGACTTGCACAGTTTTGGTGACTAAAGGAGTCCAGGGATTTGGATATTTGAGGGCCTGGTCTCTCCCTCATAGAGTTTACTTGGAAGAGGGCAGCAATGCAAACCCACGAGCTCTTTAGAAGGGGACACTAGTTACATTGCCTCCTTCTTCCACAGGTGGCACTCGCATTTGGGACCTCTGTGGTACTGGTCTGCCTCACCCATGCCCTTAGGAAAGGTTCTGGATTTGACTTTGATTCCTCAGAGAAGACTTAGGGGTAAAAACAGGAAAGGGACTGTGTGCCTGAGATGTGTAAGGAAGCCTGGTCTCGGAGGATATCCCAATACAATTCTGATACCCTCACCCATATTCTTTTCTGCAGTAGAGATAGCTGTGATTTCCAGAGTTCCTGCATATGCCCAGATTTTATACTTGTGTTTAGACATGGATTTATTTGGTTGGACATTGGGATCATTCTTGGTCCTGATATGGTAGCACATATCCTTTGCAGATTCAGACTCAAGGCTAATAGGTCTGTAATCTCATCTCTTCCTTACACAGTTAAATTTTCCACTTGGCAAAAATTATCTGAGGTGATGTAAGCTGCTTTATTAATAAGACAGAACACTCTCCCATACTCTCTTGAATGCTGCTCCAGGGATGACTGAATTTATCCTAGATAATCTCAGCAATGAGATTTGGTTCTTTTACTCTTCTTGGAAAGATAATGCAAAGGCCTGAGAGGTCTGAGAAGTCAAGATTTGCTGCCAGCATCTCTGACTAATGATAGTACACAGCCTGTTTTGCAAGTGTTCCTATTTCTTTATGAGTGACACACAGTAATGGTATCTTGAAATTTCATACACTGCACAAGTTTGATCTATTCTTCTACAAAATGTTAGTTCAAGACTTACTGTTCTTTGTCCTTTGAACAGCCAGCCTTTAAGCCTGTAATCACATTTATAGGCTTTCTTCAGACCTCAGGAGTGTAAGTTTCTCCTTTAGTTTTTCATTTACATGATGAACTCATACCTGAAAATACCTGTGAAAAACCACTTGGCCTAGACTAGAATTAAGTGGATAATAATCAGGTAAGCTTCCCCTGTCATTGTACTGATTCTCTCTGAAGATTCTGGGCACCATGTCTTGAGCCACAGCAGAGAAGGTTAAGATACACTTATGGAATCATTTGAAGCACCAGCAAACGTGTTTACTGATCAGTGGCTCAATACGGCAGCTTGGTCACTTGTTTCAGAAAAATATTTTGAAGCAATTAATAAAAGGACTCTATTTAAAACAATGTGAGCTGGAAGAAGGAGCTCACTGTTTCTAAGTCTTCTGAAGGCCAAGACATTTGTAAACCTCTTTAAAGTAGCCTCAAATTCCATATAATAAAAACATGGAAAGTGTTTTCCTAACCTCTACTGAACTATACAGAGATATGCAGGATTGATCAAGTTTTCTTTGGTTTTTTTCTGACTGATGAGCTGTACTTGTTTGCGCATTTTTTTTGAAATGTGCTTTTTATTAAAAACACCAGGAACCAAACTTTCTGCTGTTAATCTAATATAATTGCTCTTGTGAGGATGGTTTTACCTTGTTCTCTGAATAGAACCAGGAGTCTGTGGTCACACTGGTATGTTACAGTGCTCCCTTCAATATTCACTTCAGTATTGCACTCCAAACAATATTCAATTGTTTTATAAAAGCAAGAGCTAGAAAATTAAGGTATTGAAGTTGAATATCCCCAGTACAATTTCATTTTGAGATGCTGTTGTTCACTTGTATTTTGTTTTTCTCCTTGTGAATTTGATAAATAAGGCACTCACCACACCAGTTGAAAATTCAAACTGCATATTTTGCTGTGAGGTTTCAGATGAAGTTTATTTGCTGCCTAGGTAACAAATCCAGATGTGGCACTTGTCTGTGTATTTAACTGAATTATGTGGAACAAGCTGAGGACAAACACAGGAGACTGTACTCAGTTAAAGTATATGCTGTGGTATCCCAGTTTGTGTTACTAAGGAAAACAAATACTGTATCCTTGTCATTTGGATTTATCTGGAAGTGAAACCAGAAGCTTGGCATTTAGATACGAATAACTGCCTGTATGATTTCCATTATCTTTAGCTGAGCTAAGATTGTTCCACTTTAGAAAGTAATTGCTTTGCATATTGATTAAAGCCTCATGACTACAGTGTTTCAATAGAGAAGAAAATTCAAGCAGAGGGAAGAACAGGAGTGATTGCTGCTACAGAAAATTAGTAGTAGCTTGTGTCTTTTATTCTCTCATAACTTTAATTTTGGATCTGGTTTTCTAATTTTGATTGACTTTAAAATGTTAGCTTCTGAGCAGCAAAACTCATCTTGCAACTGGAATTAATGCAGTTGTCAGTAAAAAAATTGTGTATCAGTGCAGTACAGAGATAATCCTTCCTGGAAGACAAACTACATTTCGTAGAGACGAATTCACCTGGCAAACAAAACCATTAATACTTTGATGCTAAAGGGATTTACTGAGAAAAAACCCAGGGTCATGCCATAACATATCTAACACTGCTCTGTGCTGCTTAGCATGGTTATGACCTGGGATTCAGTATTATATACATTTAGAATGTATAAAAGTTATTTTCTGTGCTTCTTGAGGTTACAAATTAAGGTGATATTGACAGTACAAATACACTGTGTTCCTAGCGTACCTTAAACTGTACTGATTTCAGTGGGAGATTTTGCAGTTTTATAGCCAATTATCTTGTAACTTGACCTCTCTTCAACCCAAAATGAATGTGACCCAACAAGGGGGTAGAATCACCTCCCTTTATTTTGGTGAATGGCTCAATTGCTAAGAACAAACAGGGGTTAGCAGCTTGAGCATTGGTGGTGACTGTGGTCTCAGTCTCCCTCTCTGGGCTGAGACTGCCCCTGCTTCAAGCCTTTACACTCTGCCTTGGCTTTAGGAGCAGGGTTGAGTTGATCATATTTCAGAAAGCAGCCTGGGGGTAATGGAGAAGGAGAGAGGCAGAGGTTTTTTTGAGCAAAGAGCTGTGATCAGTCCTATCTCCACTGAAGTCTGTGTGGGTCTTGACATGCACTTGGATAAGGTCAGGCTTTGGTGTGACATGATGAAGGCATTTATCAGCAAGGCTGTGGATGCCATCCCATGCTGCACCTGAAGGAAGCTCTTGAAGAGACTCCTGTGATGGAAATATTCAAAGAATGGAGAAATGAGACAGAAATAGTCATGAGGGACAGCAACTGAAGAGACTGGAAATAGTTAAAAAAGATAAAAATCAACCCACTGCTCTACTTGCATCTTCTCAGCCAGTAATAGAAATTGATTCTAATGTCTAAAGTTCTTGCACTTAAAAATGATACAACAAAATTTGTAGGCTGAAAAGTTCCCTTTTACCTTATCCTCATTTCAGAGGCAATTTCATTAATATTGATGGAATGCTGTAAAGTTATGATGAGGGTAGCAGTGTAATAATTGATGTTCTAAAATCTTTGGAATTATATTGACTTTTCTCTTGGAACCCTCAGGAGAAATCCCAATGCACACTTCAACAATCATGGAGACTGTAGGAACATTTCCTGTGACCAAAGTCACCTGGAGGAGGTTGCTGAGAGTGTTGTGTCAACCTCCTCAATAGTTTCACTTTGTGAGTGGTTTAAATATGGATTTCTATGTCTGTGTTGATAGCTTTTCTATATATAGTGGCTCAGAGCAGTATTGCAAATACATTAGATATTCAACATGGATCTGAATTATCTCCCATTTTTAAAGTCAGTTGTTTGACATAACAGTGGTATTTTTGAGAGGCTACATAAAGTAATACTAAATTTCAAAAAAGTGCACATCTGTCAGCTTTTGACAGTAATGAATCTTAAGTAGGTTTACAAGTTATTTATGGGTATCAAAGTGATGTTCCTATTGTAGATCAAGAGTCATAGTGTGCTTCCCCTCTTTCCTGCTTTCCCCCTTGCAGTGCTGTAAATCTAACTTCTGCCCATCCCATTGTTGGAAGAAAAGCAACCATATTGTGCTGATTGCTATTAAATTAAAGCAGAAAGGGAAGGAAACAAATGCGGAAGCCAATCTTACCAGCAGGGATACCACTATCTTTTATTTTGTCTTTTGGGGGTCACAAAGTCATGGCAGGCAGCTGACCTCTGATAACCTTTTCAGTGCCACAGCATGCAGTTTCTTTCGGAAGAACTTAATTAAACACAACTGAAGTTCCTGGCTAACATTTGTTCTGAAAAGAGTTGCCTTTGATTGGTGTCTTCTGCTGAGGGGACAACAGAGATGAAGCTTTTGTATAGGGGAGAAAAGTTAGCATATGTTAGTTAAGGATTTGTGGTTTCCTATAGTGGTGCTGCGTCTTTCTGAAAATTCACTGGAGTTCCCAGCTAGCACTGAAACACCACAGCAGTGAAAGAAGCAAGTTTAAACTGAGCAACACTGAGCAAGTTTAAAACTCATTTTTAATGAGGCTACTCCTACTAATTGATGTGTAGCATGGTTCAAAGTAAATAAAATTATGTTGTCCCTATAGAGTTGGTGATGTATCTGTGGTAGACCATGTCTTTGATATGAACTATACATTATCAAGCATGTATCCACCAAGGCTTGGCTGTGAGCCTGAGCAAGAGTAGTTGGAGAAAGACAAGATTCTTCTTTTGTGAGAATATGCCTGCAACACAGGAGAGAATAAGCAATTTTTATGGTATAGATTATAAATCCAGAGCACTGACTGAATTTAGATAGCAGCTACAAGGTAAAGTGTGTAAAGCCCTTTCAGTTCGAGAAATGCACAGATATAAGTAATCATCTGTACGCTTTTGTAAGTGTGATCATATTGGCATTTTGTAAGCGCAACCGATGTGAGAACATTTGACTAGAGAGAAAGACTTAATAACTGTTGGAAATGTAACTGTGTTATGTTTCTTAATGATTGCAGAATCCTTTTGAACCAGGAAACACTACTGATGGGTCTCTTGGTCTAATTCAGGATGTGTGAGTGTCTCCATCAGTCTTTCATAGGGACAAGCTTCAAATTTTACCTTTTCTCTAATAGCAACAGGCAGAGAAAAGACCTTTCCCAGCTCTTGGCAGCATGGTTTGGGAGTTGGCAGTGCTTAGATCACTGGTTTGGACAGGGAGGAAAGCCCAGCTCCCTGACTGTAGAACTGATGTCCTGATAGAAAGGTAGCTCTCTCATCAGCTTCTACCTGCTGCCATAGCACAAGCGGGGCTCAAAACCACACGGACTCTCTGTCAGCTGAGAGCCTGCTCTGCCAGCAGTCCTTTCTCAGGAGCTCCCTGTGAGCTCTCAGGGCAGCCAGAAGCAGGGCAGCAGCTCCTGTGCTTGAGAATTGTCCTGGGTATTGCCATGGGAGGTGAAATGGCAGTGTTTCATCCAGAGCTGTGGGGTGGTCTGTGGAAGAGACTAGGGAAAGGAATACAACATGCCATGGGAGATTCACTTTAGCAAATCCCAGCTAAGCAAAAATGCCTCATTTTTTTTGCTCTGCAGCCTTTTCTTTCTTCCTTTTGCCGCTAATCTTTGATACTACAAAAGAGATGTGTGGAAAGTGTTTGCCTGGGCTGTCTTGCCTTCCTTGTAGTTAATAGGTGTCTGCGCAGGCAAAGGGTCTGGAAAGCATCTGTTTTTGGGGCTGGGGCCACACTGCAGAAACAATCCTGTCAAAACTGCCTGGGAAGATCAGGTTACCAGCTCATTAGAGGGAATGTGTCCCGGTAACTGTAAAATGAGCTTCCATATTCCCTCATTTCTAGCATCTAATTTGCTAGGTGGTTTCATTTATTAGTGTACATTCAAGTGTGTGGGCACTTGTATGGCTCTTTCTTTAAGAAACAAAAACATTAACCCTCTAGTACACCACCTGTTTGCACTTAATTGTCAACTGTGAGGGGTTATTTTATTGGCTTCATTGTTTTGCTTCTCATGATTTTTTTGTTATTAACATACAGGCTGCAATCTGATTTCTTTTGCTAGAAATGGACTTTGTTTGTCATTAATACCATACTTCTGGCTGTATTTCTTTATTTAAAAGAAATAAAGCTTTTCTTTTATATCTGGTCTTTATATCTCTCCTTGGTCTGCGCCTCTGTCCTAGCGGCTTTCCAAATGTACTTGATTTAGCTTTTCAATATGTAATTAATGCCAAACAAGTTAATTACTTTACAAGTGTCCAAAATTCCCTCATTTCATTTCTATTCATTTATCAACCTTCATTATAAAGCGACTGCTCCACATAAACACAAATGATTGTTAATGAATGCCTAATGCTATATTCATTAGAAAACCAGGTTAATGGCTAGTAATGAATATCTGAGCTACTTGTTACTTTCAAGTATTTTTTTACTTTGTTGATTACAATACATTTTTAATCTACAAAGAAATCATACCTGTGTGTTAGGCCAACTGAAACATGATGAGGTCAAAACTTTGCAATAGCCTCCAACCATTCCTATATTATTTCTCTTTAGGTGGAGTGCTAAAGATATTTGACAAAGATAGTCAACCTGTAACTGCTAGTTTATCCTCAGTTTGTGATTAGACTTGGGAGGACTGCTAATGTTATTAAAACCATTTTATGCTAATCAAGGTGACAGAGATCATTCCTAGGTACATTTCTATTGTCGTGAGAAAGTTAATGGTTGGACATGATGATCCTAGAGGTCTTTTCCAACCTTAGTGGTTATGATTATGCAGGATTAGTCACTGTAGCTGGCACAGAGACATATAGTCATTTTAACAAGAAAGAATATTTCTCATTGTGAGACTATGGGTGCAAACTCTAATGCTTCCAAAATTTGCGAGCAATTAAGGTTCAAGCAATTAAGGTGAGCACTCAAATTGAAAGCAGCGATGTTTTATATTAGTTAAACTTTGACTAGATAGTACTATTTCACAGGCATCTATATATTCGTGTGCTGTTAAAGATCAATGGGAACCAGCAGGTCTTAAATGGTTTAAACCACAGATCCTGAGCATCTGTGTATTGTCTTATCCCATGAGGATGATCTGCTTCCATGAACTTCTAAAGCAGCATTGGAAGAATACCTCTGTGCAGCTGTAAACCCTGCTCTGATAGCTGATGCTGTGTGGAATTCTTCTGGGAAGTGAACTGCTTCATTGTAGTTCTGGGCATGGAAATACTGTTCTGTTCTGAATGTAGGATAGGACTTGGAACCTTCAGAAAATATGCTTTGGGAAAGGCCTTCTTTGAATCAAAGGTAAAAGTGGGTCCTGACTTTTTCTGCAGTTGAAACTTGAACTTATCCCAGAACAGATATGAGATCCTGCCCTGAACAAATTGCTTTCTAGCTAGCAGCATTCTTTAGTCCCTCCCAGAGCAGTGCATTTTTACTTGAGGTCTTTATAACTGTTGCATGCTGTGTTAATTCATTAGCATGGTTGCCATCTCCTACCCCTGTTCTGGTTGTGTTTTGATGGATGAAGAAATTCCTAGTTTGGCTATAGTGAAATGTTGTGTTTTGTCCTAGAAGGGTTCAGTAACCCTGCTTATGCTAGATTATCCAAATGTACACATGTGTATGTATGTGCACATGTAGTCTTTTCCTAGATATTTAGAGAAAAATAACATTGAATAATATCTCTTGCCTTGCTTTATAAGGACTGCTTGCCAAAAAAAGATTTGGCTATTTGAAGTTATATATCCATAATAATTGGGCTATATTTCATATTTTGTTTTATAAAGTGTTGGATCATCTTTGTTTGCTATTGATTCTGCCATGGTAACCTGAAGGCCTGGAGATCCTACAAGCATTAAAGCTGGAGTTATAGCTCTAGTGAGAACTCATTTTTGTACTGATGTCCACCAACAGCTTTCCTGCTTTGCCTTATTAGACCCTTAAGGAACTTCACCAACAGATCGAGCACTACTGGTGATGAACATGGTTCTGCTGGACACCCCAACCACAATGGCTCTTCAAAGTTATAAAAAAATTATTCCTTATTAGTAACTAAACCATAAAAGAACACATTTGCCCTGATTATAAATATTGTGGGAAAGAATCCCCAGATTAACTCTGCAGACTGCTGTTTGTCAGACATCGCAGATAACCTAAAAGAGGAAAAAAAACCACAATACAGTTAAAATGTAATTGGTCTTTATAATGTTCCTGTCAAACAAATTACAACATGAAGTAAGACGAGAGAATTTCTGTGATGAGAGAAAGTAAATTGTATTTATTACGTAGTAAAAGTATATAAGTGGCAGTGCTTATCAGAGGGCATTATCCGCTTCCAGTCAACAGTTTGGTAGTAACCCCAGTGAGGATTAGAGTCCTACACCAGCACCACAGCTGAGTGTGTTACATGTGTTGTTTGATCTCTAACAGGAGTAATTAGCAGTGCTTATTGTCAGAGTGATTCACAAGGGTGTATATCATATGTTGAAAGTCAAACGTGCTGTGGGATTTTTAATTTCTACTGCATCTCAGATTTGATGAGCCCCCTCTTTGCTTAGCACTTTGCATGGTTGAACTTTAATGAAAGTGCCAAGATGTAGGCATTGGCATTGCACATTGGTGGTACCTCAAGGCGAGAGTTTTGTGCATGGCTTTAGAATACATGTATGATGTGTTCCTGAGTTTGGCCTGGAAAAGGAAAGGTGAGCAATTATTATTGACACAGGGCTTCAATCTACTATGAGAAAAACAGCAAGTCAAGTCTGTTTTTATTTATTTATTTATTTATTCAAGAATATCAGCCAATATAAAATGGATCAATCTCATGCTTTGTCTCTCAGACCACCCTGCCACACTGCAAACTCACATGAGTAAGACTAAAACATCAGCTAAAATTTCTGTTGTGACACCTGAGAGCCTCCTTAGATTGGTTATATCTTTGAAATCTGCTTTGTAAATCTCTTCTAGATGCTGCGTGCTGAGCCTGCAAAACCAGAATAAAAGTAAACAACACTACTTATTAAATGTATTGCAGGCTTTCCCTCATTGCACAGCCCATGTAAAGGGAATGTCATGGGTTGGAAACATTTACTGCTGGGCTCTACCTATAGTCTCACACAGTCTCCCTTTTCTGCCCACAAAGTTAACTGCTTTTTATCTCATTATTTAATAAGCGCTATTTTTACATCAGTAGCATACAGCACATAGAAAATTCCCATCATATCTGTGGGAGATGGTTTTGCTTTTTTTTGGTGTGTACTTAATTTCTCATGTTTTTTTTAGGAATTTATGTTCTGATCAGGCTTGGAACAAGTGTTCTTAGGCTGTTGGATAGCTCTTGATCTTCTGACTGATTAAATAACCCCCTTTCCACACACAAGAATTATAAAGCAACACAAAACAACAACAAATAAAACCTTGTTTGGTGTAATCTCTAGTAGTATTCTAGTGCTATCACCTTCTGCATTTAATGTGCTATTCAGATGCCCTGTGAAGAATATTTTAGGAATACATAGATGTTGAAGCATTGATTTTATTATTCATCTGCTGTGTAAGAATCAAAATCAGCTTTATAGGTGCAATTTTCTCTTTACTAGAGGTACAAAGACCAAAAATTACAAGAATAATTTCATCTTTCTCTTTCAAATAAAAATAAATAGATGAGTTCATCAAGGAAATTGCTGACCTGTTATATTTTTTCTTTCATTTGCTAATGATCTCCTTTTTCAGTGAATGAAGCTTGAGCCTGGTGATTTTTCCTGCAATGTGTACATGTATATCTGGTAAATTAATGGCAGTGTGCTGGGGAAGATGGTAGCCATAGGCCAAGGCTTTCTGTTGCCATGGATCCATTGCAGGCCCCTCTGATTGTAGCTTGTTAGGGCTTTGTTTAAACAAGTGGGAACTGAGGGGAAAAAAAAAGAGGTTTCAGCTATTTCTGTGATTTACATTTTAACTGTTCTAATTGTCCTAATTTCCTTCCTATTTGCAATGAATGGTGACAGGAGTAAGCCTTCAGTGGTGACCACCACACCCTTCAAACTCAGGCCACACACTCTGTCCATGTTTCTGGCATGGAAGAATTTAGCCATCCTGGGTCTGGCCTTGGGATACAACATGCTGTACCTTAGAAATGTGCACACTCACATTGTGTGAGAACTGACAGTGCTTTGGGCCTTAGTTTTATGAAACAGTGCTTAAATGCACCTTGGAGGAATGATCCACCATGGTCAGCCCTGGCACTTTCTTAACCAGTGTTTTGCACAGAGAGATACACCCTTTAATATTGTGCATTGCTCCTTTGTAGTGAGCCCAGGTTCATGCTGAACACAGGCTGCCTTGTGCAGGTATCCAACTGTGCAGAAGCTGCTGCTGTGCCAGTTTGGGGCACTGCCACAGGGACACAATATCAGTGGGAGCTGGCCTTGCACAGGCAGAAATAAAACATCTGTGTTCAAACATGTTCCCCAGTGTAGCCTTCCTATGGGGTCTGTGGAAAAAGGTGGGAAATGTGTGAAATCTACCAGGATCTGAAGAATCAGATTTTTGATATTTAGTCTGCTCTGATCTGAACATCATCTCCACTGCAGGACCTGTTATCTCCACATATCTCCTCCCTCTCAGGGGCCATGGCAGGTATGCCTGTGCAGAAGTGCCTCTCTTCTCTTTCTTCAGACCTCCTGCATCAACAGAGAATTACTGTGAACACAAGAGCTGCTAGACCTTGTTTTCATTGCAGCTAAAGTTCTTTTTACTCTAGTAAATTAAGAAAATGTGAAGTGACTTCAAGTGATGTAAATCCAGTTTACTGTTATGTTAAAAACAATTTTTACTCATCAGGAGGGAAAATTTGCTTTAATGTATATGAATTCAGCTTGTTTCTAGGTTTGAAAGTGGTATTTTACCCTGAGGATTAATATTGCAACTTTGCTGTGGCTGGAGATGCTTAAGGCTGTTCCACTTAAAAGCAACGTAATGGTAGTAATGGTGCCAAAATAATATTGGTAATTATTATCAATTTGCTATGCACAATTATATGATTCTTAATGGTGCTAATAATAAAAGCCAACTTGTTGGCTGACTTTCATTTATTCAAGTCTGTGTGAACTGGAAAGTGGGACCCAATCTCTCTCATTTCTTTTGTTCAGCATATAACATGCATCTCACTCAATGAGAGCATCTAAGCTTTCAAAGATTACGTGTAACCCAAAAGACTCAGTCTGGCCTCAGATAATGATCCAGTGGAGTATCCCAACAGCCTAGAAGAAGGAGGCAGGATTAGGGCTATAGGGCTATTACTCAATTTTCTTCCTCTTTTCTCATGGCACTCCCAAGCTATAGTCTGTTTCTGCATTTCTTCATCCCTGAGGTTTTCAGGACAGAGGCAGTTGGAAAGTCAAGCTGGTGAAGCAACTGATGAAAAATCACAAAAGCTGCTACTCCTCTACCTCTGCGAACCCTGCTGTTTCTTGTGACAGTGCTGGAAAAGTAGTTGTTCCTGGCCTTTTGGCTATGGTTTTCCTTCACCTTAGGCACAAGCCTTTCTCCCTGCCTCTGCTGTCCAATTATGCTATGATGATTTTGGGGCAGGAACTGACACTTGTGTTCTGTGCAATGTTTTACATGGCAGATCTTGGCTGTTCTTGTTTGTCACGCTGCGTAGTTATAAAAATCATGGCACTCTGTCTGGGAGGAGGTGGAAAGGAGATGATCAAAGGTCTGATAAAATTTAGCTTAAGGAGTTGCCTAGTCAATGTCTGCCTATATGAATACAAGCCTCTATTCCAGAGGCTCACACTTTTATTTGCCCATATGGAAGATTCCCTACTTGCCTTTCTGTCCCCACAATTTTTTTTCCTCTGCAGTACAACCTATCAAAGCATTTGTGTCATCTTCTTCACATTGTGTTTTCCTCTCTTATAAATGGCTCTTATCCTAGAGCACCTACAGAAGTAAATTGCACAGTCTTACAGCCAGAGGTGTGCAATGTGCTGCTGGAGTCAGCAGCCTGTGTGTGCAGAGGTCTGCAGGGCTGCCCTGGTAGTTGAAGTCCTGGCTCTCTGAAGCACCTAGAACGAAATAGTTTCTTGCTGGCCAAGGTATGCAGGAGCTGACAGGCTCTTGGTGCATGTCTCTGTGCTGCAGAAGCTCGGGAATGTCCCTCTGACCGGCTGCAGAGCTCTGGGGAGGCAGCTGATCCGTGGTGGGCAGAACGGGCTGGGCTTGGTGTAAATTCTGGGCCTGGAAAGGGAAGTGTGGAGGCAGTGCTGGTGCGCCTGTGGCAGTATAGACATACTGGTAATACCCTCTAGTGGAGACAAGAGGTCTGCCACCGAGAGGAGGGGGTTTGCCAGCAAATTTAAACACCAACTTGAACAGCTTCAGAACAGCTTTATCACATACTGTACAGCTGCTGTAGAATTGTATAGAAAACAATTTGCTTGTACATTTGTGATGGTCAGAGAATATGATTTATTTTCATGTCTCCTAGCTACTGTTACTAGGCAGGCTGAGCTCTGTAGCATGGACCAATGTTTTGCTGCATCATTCTTAACATACGTGGGTTAAAGTCAGTAATTTACATTCAATTTGGAACACATAGCTACACAGAATAGAGGCATTATCACCCTTTTTAATCACTTTTTTTTTTTTAATTGTGCTTTACTGATGACTGCAAATAACAGAGGTGAGAATTTGTTGTGCGGTCTTTCTTGCTGCTATTATTCTTTCACATCTCTGAAAACTCCATGAGGACACTGGAATTTCTGCTGCTAAAAGAGGAAGTGAAATATGAGGATTCAGCTGAATAAATAAGTAAACAAGAGAACACCATGAAAACATATCCCTTCCCCCCACCCCCAGTAATTTGCAAGTGTAAATTTGCATGGTATTTTATCAAGATTTATAGGAATGTTATACTGGGATGTTAGGATATTTTTCATTAATTAATACTCTGGCATATCTACCGCTTCTTTCATAACCCACATTAATTTCAGTAGGAACAGAACTAAGATATGTTGCTTTTCTGTGATGCCTCTCTTTTGTTATGAGATAATATCAGTGTCATGGAAAAGGCTAATATACATGAACCAGAAAATCTATAGTCTTCACCTTGAATAATTTATCAGTTAAGTAAAGGATATTACTTTTAACTGGAATATGTTATGTTGGAGGAAGAAAATATATTGGAAGTCTATAATATTTGGCTTCTTGAGGAATTTGGCAATTTAGCTTTCACTCACAAAAAGCTATATGAGAAACTGTTTATTTAATAACACAATAGGCATAATTTGATATTATTTTATAAGATTTTTATCAGTATTGCTAGTAGGGAAACATTTCCACATAAAATACACCAGCAATTATATTAATTGAAAAAAAAAAAAGAAAATCAAACTGCTATAGACATGGCAGAATAGCAGAATGGGAAATAAGAGGAAGTTAATACTGATCCTCTAGTATTCATACTTAACATATCAATGTTTATCCTGTATTTATGCTTTTCTTTTGGTTATCCAGTTAAGTGAGAAAATTTTCTATTACTTCTGATTTTGTTTGTGTGCCAAAATCAATTTATTCTGCTTCTATCATTTTGTTTTGCAAACAACTGGAAAGGTTTTTAAGTATGACCTTGGTGTTCACACCCTGAGACAGTTCAGTGATCTACAAGTTTTTTGTCCATGGTGAAGGTACCCAGGAATCAGTTGGGACCTGGTGTAATTTGGCTGACTTCTGACAAGTAGCTCCACATATGCACTTCTGAAAACAACAAACTTAATTAGGCCTTTTGGGTTGCTGGTTAAAGTCTTATGGACCCAGATTTTTAAATTGCTTCCTAGGCTTTCAGTCAGGCTCAGATAGGGTGGCATTTAAAGCAAATGCTTAGTGTAAGTTTTAAATCAAGAGAAAGTTTTGAAAATCCTATCAGCACTGTCTTCATTGCTGTAGCCAACATGCATAACTACACTGGCACACCAGATTCAGCATCTGAAATCTGTGTGAATGCAACATAAAACCAGCAGTCAAGTTTACTTTCTGAACAGTGTGAAATAGTTATATTGGTTTAAGGTGCATGGATTAGGACACTGCTGAATGAGATAATGGCATGTTGCTGGAGCCACTCTGGAGTGATGAACTCCATGACAGTTTATTTATTTTCTGTGGAAAACTACAAGGGAAAATCATACCTCTAAAGACAAAATGAGATTAAATTGCAGTTTAGAATTGTGTGAGGCTATTACATATTATAAGGTGTGAGGGGGATAAATGGTGAGAAAAAAAGAGATGCTGTGGTAAAACTGTGTAATCATCCCTTCAGGTATAAGCAACTTAAATTCATCTGCCAGGTGAATTTAAGGCACTGAGACACTCCCATTCATGGTTGGCTCTGAAGGGAATTATTTCAGCTGTGATCTGAAAGGCAGCCAGCCTGCAAATTTTCAGCATGCTGGTTTACATGTTTTCATCACAGATATCTAGAGGTTTTTTAAAAGTATTTTTATTAAGAACTGCAGAACAAATTCCACAGCCCTGAAATTGGAGGATATTGGCAAATAGGAGTAAAATATTTGCCTATTTCTCATTTACTATTTTGAAAGGGACTCATTTTTCCTCCAGAACTATACAACTTGTCAAGATCAAATAAAATATTAAGAAATTAATCTGCTGTTACTTCTTTTTTCTAAAGCTGTTAGAAAATGAAATTATGAGTAGAAGATGAAAGTTTCAGTTTTTACTGGAGCAGCTGTGTTGTTTACCATGAATACCTGGACTGAACAGTCATGGCCGTGAGCTGAACCAAAGAGTGGAAAGGTGGGACCCTCCCTCTCCTGTGGGGCACCCTTGCATCTGCAGCCCAGTAACCACTGATACTGCAGCAAAAATTTAACAAATTTCAATATATGATTCTAGCCAAGATACAAGAATAGCCCCAATTTCCTCTTTTTGTATTTAAAATCCTGGAGTAGCAACCCATCTTTTTCATGATGTGAGATGAAGAGAGAAAAATGCAGTACATTCTCCTGGTATTTTTCTTTCTCTGTATAGAAAAATATGTTTTCTCTAATAAGAACAGTCTAAATATTCTATTAATGTCTATGTGTATTATTAGCAAAACCCCTTTCAGGACATATTACAGTATTTTGATTCATTATTCATCAGTATGTATAATTATTGTTTAACAATGTTATGAAGGACTGATGAAGGGAAGCAGGTGTTTAAACATGCTGTACCAGGAGTTTGACCCAGCATTTAATTCTCTTTATTTGTGCTTTTTAAAGACATTTATTCAAAGAGAGAAAACATTGAGGCACCATATAGCCATGAGTGTTTGCAAGAGAAAGAAAAAGGATGTTTAATCAATGTTTGGAACAAGTACTTTTTAATTAATAACAGTGAGCTTTTTATCAATACTGTAACATTATATGAAGATAGCAAAAGTAATGAAATGTGTTACAATTTTTGGTAGGAAGAAATTTATATCTCACAGTGGGCTTTAGAAACTTAAAGTGGTATTGGGTATCATGGTAATGGAAACTAATACTGAAAAGCCTGGTGTGATTTTTGTAGTTCACACACTGGAGGGTGCTGATTGTAGGATTTGGTTGCCAGGAGCATGAGGAAGGCCAGTGCAGCCACATGGGTGATGTGCACCCTGCCTGCCCGCTTTGTCCCTTATCTCTGAGACATCAGCATCCTTGATGGAGAACATGGGGGTCGAGGGCTGTTTCTTCAGAACTTTAAGAAGTTAGGATATCCAGGGCTAAGAGTGCTGTGAAGTGTCTGCCTGAGTGAAAAAACTCCCATTTACCTCCATGTAATACTTTCTGGGAAGAAGTGCTTGAAAACCTTCATGCTTAAGAGCTAATCTTTACCAGTAGCAGTAGTCTCCCTGCTCACTGCTGTTTGCCTTATACTAATTATTATTTTGCTACCAACTGTAAATTAATATAAGCTAATAGAACCTTTAAAAATCCTTATTTTGGTTAAAAATACGTGCCCTACCTTATGGTGAAAGTCACTGCAACTCATCCTAATCCCTGTCAACCATAAAATGTACACGTAAAAAATAAACATAGGTTGGTGTTTCATGATTACACCTGTTTCTCATTGACTGATAATTTTGTTTTGCCTGCATGATATTCTAATATTAATGAAAATGGCATCTCTTTAAAGTGAATATCTTTATAGGCAAACTAGTTTTTATTGTCCTCTATTTACTTTTTCTTCTAATTGCTGTTGCATGTCATTAATAAGGTGGCTGGTGACCCAAACAAGCCGCCTTTTTTCTTTCATTTCTCATTGATCACATTGTTCAAATGAGTTCTCAGAAAGCTTTAGAGATATAGAAATCTGCCAGTTTTCTTGTGCTTTGCTTTCATTGGGGAAATTTATAATTTCAAGGGTAATGATTACAGTGATCAGAATTGTAACTTTGAGCAGGTTTGGTTGTATCTACTGGGTCAGGCTCTGGGCAGAACT